>OX243828.1:525089-1053227 GCA_945859605.1 Lumbricus rubellus
AACCGATTGTAAAATTTCATTTAAAAAGTCGGTGTTTTCGACCGCAGCGAGTACTCACCTCATAATTTACCAGTACAACAGCATAATAATTTTATATGGGCCTATATGTGAGTCCGTGCTACCGAGCGCGTGGCTCTGCCCTGGTTACTTGTATGACTGCCTTGACTACAAAAGTGTCTGGCGTCGCCACTGTTTTAGTATTGAATCGTTGTCGTTCTTACACCAGATTTCCATATTCAATAATTATACTTCAAATATAATCCGAAGATAATCTCTGAATTTTATGTAAATTAAATTACCATTTCTGCAATGCATGAACATTACATTCAGCTGATTCCACTTGTTGACCGACTGTCTCAATTTTGTTTCAATGTTGTCAGTAGACAAAACGCAATTTTTTATTCAGCGCAAAGCAATGACATTCATCGATCTGAATTTACATAATGTACAGTCACGCTATTTTTGACCATTTTTGACGTAGGCCTACTTTATGGACGGCCCCAAAGCACCTAAACCCCGTCGATCTGTGAAAGTCTAATTCTATATCAATCAATCAATCAATCAATCAATCAATCAATCAATCAATGAACCATAGGAATTGACAATAAAGACTAAAATCAATGAATATTTGTTGCATGACTTCTTTGCATACCCAGAAGCTGTGCCATTTTTTTATCGATGTAAAAATTAAAATGGCACAGCTTCTGCGATGCAGAGAAGTCATGCACCAAAATTTAATATTCATTGATTTGAGTCTTGACCACCAGAAATAATTCAACAGATATTCGCCAGATCGCCAGTCTTTACCACCAGAAATAATCCACCAGATATTCGCTAGATCGCCTGTATTTACCACCAGAAATAATCCACCAGATATTCGCCAGATCGCCTGTATTTACCACCAGAAATAATTCCCCAGATATTCGCCAGATCGCCAGTCTTTACCACCAGAAATAATCCACCAGATATTCGCCAGATCGCCAGTCTTTACCACCAGAAATAATCCAACAGATATTCGCCAGATTGCCAGTCTTTACCACCAGAAATAATCCAACAGATATTCGCCAGATCTTCAGTTTTTACCACCAGAAATAATCCACCAGATATTCGCCAGATCGCCAGTCTTTACCACCAGAAATAATTCAACAGATATTCGCCAGATCGCCAGTCTTTACCACCAGAAATAATCCACCAGATATTCGCCAGATCGCCAGTCTTTACCACCAGAAATAATCCACCAGATATTCGCCAGATCGCCAGTCTTTACCACCAGAAATAATCCACCAGATATTCGCCAGATCGCCAGTCTTTACCACCAGAAATAATCCACCAGATATTCGCCAGATCGCCAGTCTTTACCACCAGAAATAATCCACCAGATATTCGCCAGATCGCCAGTCTTTACCACCAGAAATAATCCTCCAGATATTCGCCAGATCGTCAGTCTTTACCACCAGAAATAAGCCACCAGATATTCACCAGATCGCCAGTCTTTACCACCAGAAATAATTCGCCAGATATTCGCCAGATCGCCAGTCTTTACCACCAGAAATAATCCACCAGATATTCGCCAGATCGCCAGTCTTTACCACCAGAAATAATCCACCAGATATTCGCCAGATCGCCAGTCTTTACCACCAGAAATAATCCACCAGATATTCGCCAGATCGTCAGTCTTTACCACCAGAAATAATCTTCCAGATATTCGCCAGATCGCCAGTCTTTACCACCAGAAATAATCCACCAGATATTCGCCAGATCGCCTGTATTTACCACCAGAAATAATTCGCCAGATATTCGCCAGATCGCCTGTATTTACCGGGCTAAGCATCTTCGGCCTGCAGTGAACAATTTCTGTCAAGTTTATGCTTCAGAGTTGACAATGTTATCAATGTAGTTGTCGTGGGGTCTAAGGAGGTCGTAGCGGACAGTTTCTTGGCTTCTTTTCCCCCGTGAGATGGTCTGGATGCCCCTACAAAGGAGAGTGAGGGAAAGACTGTTGAAAACACTATAATAAGCTTATACATGTAGACGCTGAATTGCCCTGCTCTATTGACTCCACCGCTGGGGTCAGATGTCATCGATGGGGAAAGAACCGACATTTGTTGCCTTGGTATAGTCACCAGGATTGCTTCAACTCTGCTTTCGTACTTCGATCTTCTTCTGGTTTGCGATATTAATTCATCACAGAGATTTTTGTAGCGCCCGTTCAAGATTAGAACTCTTGAAGAGCACTGTATAATATTTGTCTACTTAGAGCGACTCTCACGGCTTGCGAGTGTTGCTTGCGACTGATACCATAGCAACCGTTGCCTTAGCAACGACTCGCAGTCGTCGGTGTTGTGCGTCGTTGTCGTCGGTTGCCATGACGACCGTAGACGGGGAATCCATTTAATTTCGGAGGGAAATGAACCGAGTCTTCTGATGTAGCTGCTTTTCTTATCGGAAACTTCTCCATATTCGCATTCAATAATTATAGAAGGTGAAAAGGCGCTACGTCAAGTGTCTTCATACACAGATACTAGCCTACATGCATCTAATTAAACACACATAAAGACGCAAACAGAGGCACACACTCAGACACACATAGACACACCCAAACACACACACAGACGCACACAGACACGCATCAATTATACACACGAGTCTCGTCTTTATTTCTGATATGATGAATGACGTCATATTTAGTTCCTCATTTTCTTCGAAATGCGAGAAATAATAATTATTTCATGTTGAGAAGCGCCACACAACGAACAAATTCGAATCAATTGCGTTGAATGAGAGAGAGAGAGAGAGGTTGTTGCTGGCGCTGAATAAATTGACTGAATTATGCGACGTTGTTGTTGGGTGGTATGTGTGTGTGCGTGTGTGCGTGTGTGTGTGCATGTGTGTGCGTGTGTGTGCATGTGTGTGCGTGTGTGTGTGTGTGTGTGTGTGTGTGTGTGTGCATGTGTATGCATGTGTGTGTGCGCGTGGGGTCGGTCTATGTTGACGGCGATCGTTTAACAAAGGATTCGTTGAGAAGGGAGAAAAATCGATGATTCTGATGGAAGTCAGTTGATAGCGAACAGAGACAGGGACAGACAGACAGACAGACAGACAGACAGACAGACAGACAGACAGACAGACAGACAGACAGACAGACAGACAGACAGACAGACAGACAGACAGACAGGCAGACAGGCAGGCAGACCGAGACAGAAGAAACAGACAGATGTCAGGCAGAGACAGACAGAGACAGAGACAGAGAGAGAAAGACAGAGACAGAGAGAGAAAGAGATAGTGAGACGGAGAGAAAAACATAAAGAGAGAGACATACAGAGAGATACAGAGACAGACAGAGAGACAAAGACAGACAGACAAAGAGAGAAAGACAGAGAGAGACACACAGAAAGAGAGACATAGACAGACATAGACAGACAGAGAGAGTGACGGATGAATAGAATGGAGAGAGTGTATTGTGGGTAGACGATGGCAGTTTTCTATTCCCTCAGCGACTGACATTCCATCCATTATAGACTGTGTACCTACATCCGATACCAATCGACCACATCCACTACCACCACTCCAACTACTCTTCCTCTTCCTCCTCCCTTTCCTCCTCTTTTTCCTCCTCTCTTTCCTCCTCCCTTTCCTCCTCTTTATCCTCCTCCCTTTCCTCCTCCCTTTCCTTCTTTTCATCCCCCTCATACTCCTTTTTTTCTTCCTCCTCTACAACCTCCTCCTCTCTCTCCCATCCACCACTTCCTCCCCACACCCTCCTCCTCCTCCTCTTCCTCCTCCTCCTCTTCCCCATCCACCTCTTCCTTCTCCTCCTCCGAATGACTCTCTCTCTCTCTCTCTCTCTCTCTCTCTCTCTCTCTCTCTCTCTCTCTCTCTCTCATTCTCTTCCTCTTCCACTTGCTGCATCAGTCGTCGTCGTCGTCGTTGTCAGCCACTGAAGTCATTCAGTCAGAAGAGGACGACGACGCCGTTGCCGCCGTTGCCACCGTTGTTGCCGCCGTTTCGTTGCATTCGTTGTCTCCGTTTCGTTGCATTCGTTGCATTCGCTGTCTCAGTTGCCTCCGTTGCCACTCTCCAATCGCCTGACGAAATCGAAGCAACAGACAACAGAACAACGAAGATGACAACGACTGCGGCGAAAGTAAACTGAAAACGAACGTTCGAATGGACAGCAGGACAAAAGGACTAAAGGACTAAATGCGTAAAGGACTAAATGGACTAAAGGTCTGGGAGAACACAGGTCTAAAGGACTTCTACGTCGCAAACGGACCATCATCTTCATCTTTACCGTCAGTCGAAAATCGTTTGACTTCTTCGTTTAGGTTGGTGCATCAATATCTACACATAAACATAATAATTATTATCATCGCCAGCGATATTAAAGTTTCAAGTTTTATTTATTATTCACAACAATACATAACTGAACACATCACTGTACACAAAACATTTTAGACTGTTGTGATAACGGTAGGCCTACATGAAAGCAACTAATTGCATTATGATATATAGATACAAAGATACATGTATCAGGAAGTTTGAGTAATCCACTTTTTTGCACAGGTGATTAAAGTACCAAATTAATCATCGCCTAGTAGAAATCTTACTAGAAGTAACAGTATCAGTGGTACTAGTAGCAGCAGCAGCAGCAGCAGCAGTAGTAGTAGCACTGCAGCAGTAACAGCAGCAGCAGTAGTAGCAGTGGTAAGTTTGGAGTGGTAGTAGTAGTCCCAAAATTATTGTGGAACAGCTGATTTGTGTTTTGGATGTTGTTTCGGAGACAAAGATAGACACAGACACGCAGAGATAGACAGAGACACACATAGATAGATAGAGACACACAAAGATATACAGAGACACACAGAAATAGACAGAGACACACAAAGAGACAGAGAAGGATACACTCACAGATACACACACATACAGACAGACAAAATCAAAGACAGATCGAACATAAATTAGAGGAATTTAGTTATTTATTTAGGATATCATATAAAACACTTTTTCAATGTAGTCTTCTCAGAAGCGCTCCCGGCCCAACCACCGAAAAATAGGACAATTTTGATAAATTCTCCAGGAACAGAGTGGAGTGACCCTTGGGCACTTAATATTAATGGCAGTGTAACAGGGATGCTGTATAATAGAACCAGCGACAAAGAATGAACGGCGCTGAGGGAAAGAGAAGTTCAGCTTGAACCGGCAACTGAAGGATGGATCGACCCTGGACTCCAACGTCGAACTAGAGATTTCTTGCAGATACGGCTTAGACTTAGAGGCAGTTCCCCAAGGCCTAACTATTGTAACCTATGCAAGTGTGACCCGGATGAAGGGATATTTTCACTGGAATCAACGAAATAGATGAACCATTTCGTTGTCTAAATCTCTTCATTACAATCTCAGAATCATCTATAATTGCTATAAAAATTATCCGAGATAGGCTTCGTTTGATCACAATTTAAAATTATTGCGTAATAGTCTTTCAATAATTATAATTCTTAGTTAGCACTCCTTGTATTCACTTGTTTATGTGTGTTCGAGGATTGAAGTGTTGGTGAGGCAAGTGACGGAGTGAGAGAGAGAGAGAGTGTTTGTGGAGAGAAGGAGTGAGAGTGAGAGAGTGTGAAGGAGAGAAAGACAGACAGGCAAAGACAGATACAGAAAAGCAGAGAAGCATATTATTATGCATAATTTTTACCCAATGCAGTCGTGTCTCGTAATTATACGACGAAAGTTCTGAGTTGGCTCCCTGTCCGTCGGCGTATAGAATACATTGTTACTTCTTTGGTATCAAGACATCATGGAAATGAAGTAGAGGAAAGAAAAAGACAGACTATTATAGGCAACAGCGTTGGAAAGAAGCATAAGCGAACGAATGGAAGAGATTAGGAAGAAGATGTTGAAGGAGAAAGGAAGAGGAAGGAGGATGGGATGAGGATGAGTAGTAGGAGCAGGAGGAGGAGGAGGATAATGGGAGGAAAGAGAGGATGTACATGAATGGTGTCGTTAAGATGACAAGAGATGAGTGCAGAGAAGATGACAGATTATTATTAGATGACCGAAAAGGCTGAAGTCTGTTTTCACAATCAACGCATCAATCACAATTAAGAGACTCGTGTGAATCTGTTGTGTCGAACATTGTAACAAACACTTCGAGCAATGAATGACTACTACACGACGGCTGTATGGAAGCAGCACTCCATCCATCCATCCATCCATCCATCCACTCCACGACTCCTCTCTTTGCTCATGGAAACGCAGCAGCAGCAGCAGCAGCAGCAATAAGGAGGAGGGAGGCTGTGAAGGGAGGCTGTGACTGATGGAGAGATGCTGAGGAGGACGGGGAAGGAGGTTGGTGTTGGTGGCTTGGAGTAAATTAATATCCCTGGAGATGTTTGTGGAGATGTGTGAATGTGTCCTTCGGTCTTTGAATTATTCAAATCTTTCGTCTCTCTGTGTCTGCCTGTATCCATCCTTCTCTCCCCTCTCCCCTCTGTCTGTCTGCCTCTCTCTGTCTCTCCGTCAATCAGTCAGTCTTCTGTCTGTTTGTCTGTCTGTCTGTATGTCTGTATGTCTGTCTGTCTGTCTGTCTGTCTGTTTGTCTGTCTGTCTGTCTGTCCATCTGTCTGTCTCTGTCTCTGTCTGTCTGTTTGTCTCTCTCTGTCTCTCTCTCATCTCATCTCATCTCAACTGTTGTCGAGCAATTTGCTTCTCTCTCGTCGTTCGACGTTCAATTGACAAAGCGAATAATCCGCTCCTCTCCATAACACGCACGCACACACACCCCACCACTCCCACCACTCCCACTACACTCTCCACCCTCTTGCTGATGGACATGAGGGTGGGAGAAGGGTTGGGTGGGGTTGAGGGCATAAAATGGACGATGGAGAGCATTATGGTAGACCCGGTACAGCCGGTAGTCTGTAGAGGATGGAGAAATGGAGGAATGCAAGGGTGGACAGCGAGAGACTTAGAGTTGTTGATGTAAGTGATTGTGACTATTGTAATGTAAGACTTGTTTTGTCTATAATTATTCTCTGGTCACAGCTTGCCTTGATTATTGCCTCTTCCGTTTTTCTCGTTTACTATGCAATGCACAATTTGCACATCTGCACGGCGACGATGGATGGTCTTCGCTTTATCTCCATCTACGATGTGTTATGCACGATCTGCAGTGCGTCTTTCAGTCATAATTTCACCCAATGCAGTCGTGTCTCATAATTATTACATGGTGGAAGTTCTGAGCTGGCTCCCTGTCCGTCGGCGTATACATGTAGAATACATTGTCGCCTCTTGGGTAGCCTATCTATATGGTGAGACAATCTTTGTCAGCAGGTGTCGCTTCTTATGATCAGTGAGAAGGGGAGTGTGCTCTCAGATCGGATTTCTCATACCTCCATCATGCGAGGCATTGTTCTTCTGTCCGACGCAATGGAGCGACCTCCATCTTGAGTGACGCATGTTATCCATTAGGACCATTACAGTGTAATAAGCTGCTAAAAATAACTCTGACACATTCAATTAACCCTCGACAACTGTTCTTTTTGTGGCCGTGCTAAAGTCAGGAGCACCTCTGAGTGGAATCTTTGAAGAGGTGCTATAATATGAATACTGAAATGAATTGGAACCAATATCCGATATCTAAGATATGAAGCATTCTACAAAAACATAGATTTGAACGTTCATACACACACACACACACATAATTATATATATACAGGGTGGCCCAAAAGTTTTTGTTCAACTTTGAAGGCCAATAACTTAGGCAGTTTAGCAAGTAAGTTTATGCTTAATGCATCAAATTAAAGGTCGTTATGTCAGCTATAAGTCCGACAAATTTCATTACGGTAGCTTGCACTATGCGCCATAAAATTATTGTGTACCGCACCTACCTTGTTTTCTGACGTAAACAATAATTTCATCATTGCGCCGTGAACAGAAGATGACAGCTTTGAAGGCCTATAACTTAGGCAGTTTAGCAAGTAAGTTTATGCCTAATGCATCAAATTAAAGGTCGTTATATCAGCTACAACTGGTCAAAAATTTACATTTTTAGCTTTAATAATAATTGCGTGAAACTACTGTACTGAATATGTATCAGTTTACAATGATTTTAATTCGTCTATCTTGCAAAACACAATACTTGGAAAATTAGTCTTTGCAAGTTTGCATTATTGATAGCCATTAAGAAATCCAAGAATTATTTAATCAAATAGGCCTAAATATTCACTGTGTCTTCCACGAGCTCGAATGACTGCATGAATGCGACGTGCCCATTGATCTATGGCCCCATTGATGAGTCCTGGCTGATCTCAGTCCAGCAACGAGTGATGACGCGCTTCAGATGCTCGACGTTTACTATCCGTTCACGATAAACCCGTTGCTGCAAAGCACCCCAGATTGAGTAATCAACGGGGTTTAAGTCAGAGCTATTAGGCGACCAGTTATGTGGTTCGATGAACTCAGGAACATTCGCGTTCAAAAACTCCACGGTATGACGAGAACGATGAGCGGGAGCTCAGTCTTGCTGAAAAACGAAATCATTTCCAGACTTCAAACGCATATCTGGCAGTAATCAACGTCCAAGTACCTCATCACAGTAGTACACGCTCTTCACTTTGGCCTTGGGTGTCACAAAGAATGGAGCAGTTTTGCCGAGATTGGAGACAGGCTCAGACAGCCACTGAAACCATGACGCTTTGAGTAAAGTGTTTACGGCCTTTCAGAAGTCAACGAACGAGGACGGCCAGTAACAGGTTGACGTTTAGAACTTGCACTCGCGTCAATTTGTCTAATTAATCGGTTGAGATTGTTTTTACTCCCGTTTCTAGCAGGAAATTCATTCATCGTTTGATATGCATTTAAATGTTTTTCAATTCTTAAAATTCGAATCAAAGTCCTGACATCTTCTGTTAACGGCGCCCTGATGAAATTATTGTTTACGTCAGAAAACAAGGTAGGTGCGGTACGCAACAATTATATGGCGCGTAGTGCAAGCTACCGTAATGAAATTTGTCGGACTTATAGCTGATATAACGACCTTTAATTTGATGCATTAAGCATAAACCTACTTGCTAAACTGCTTAAGTTATAGGCCTTCAAAGTTGAACAAAAACTTTTGGGCCACCCTGTATGTATATATATATATATATATATATATACAGAGCCACAGAGAGAGTGAAGCATTCATTCATTCATTCATTCGTCCATTTATTTATTTGTTCATTCATTCATTCAATACTTCGTTCATTCAGACAGTATAGATTCGGGTCTATTTGACTGGATGGGAGGCCAGTGTATGGCAGTGTTGAGTGGCGAGCATTATTGTCAATGTATAAGTGAACGGTTAAGTGGTGCTGAGCTTTTGCATCTGATGATAACAGTCCCTAGCTCCATGAGCTGTGAGTTTCTGATGCAATAATTATGAAACCGAGATTAAGTACCGTTTATTCGAGAAGAATGGTTAACTGGGGATTTAAGTCGCAAGAGCAGCGACGTAAAGTTTAGCAAGTGGTACACGCTTAGGCATACTTACATGTATAATAGCCAGATAAATTTAGTATTTGTTGTAGTTAGATGCAGTCGATTAGATTACATCCGTGTCATTGCCATGCTACTTCGGCAGCTCCTAATGTCCCACCCATGTCCTAGAAAAGACTAAAGTGGAACTAGAGGGCAGGCAATGCTTGTGTATATACACTGCGTGTGTCGCAAGGAGAGTCAAGTTCAGAAGTAGCCTATGTCATATAATTATCGTAAATCGTATCTACAATTTTATTTATAGAGCGCCTTTCGCAGTACAGACTATTCAGAGGCGCTTTCGGCACAAAAATATCTGGTGAAAAGAAATGTTTTTGAGAGAGCTAGAGGATGCAGGGAAGAGACGAGAGACTATAGCTTACTCCTTGGAAGAGGTAGAAGGTCATTTCATGTGGACGGATCAGTCACAGCAAATGATGCTCGGCTTTGAGTCTAAGCACACCGTGCACGAGGGTCAAAAAGGCCTAAAACAGCCCCAGGTCTGTCTATGGGTCGGTCGGTTAATGGGTCAGTCGGTCAGTAGGTCGGTCAGTCGTCACAGAGTCGTGTGTGTGTCGTGCATCTGATGTTATGTGACATGTTCCAGTCTACATGTGCACTTGTTCCACTGCTGTATCACAATATCAACATCGACCGTCAAAGCATTGCACACGTGACTTAACGCATCATTGAACCGCGCGTGTGTCAATCGATATCATGGTCCGTTGCTTGTCATAGTCTCTCATGCCTTTGTCATACCTGTTCTCACTGATCAGTGGCTCACCTGCATCAGCAGCAGCAGCACCACCACCATCGTCGTCGCAGACCTCAGCTGCTGCTGCTGCTGCTGCTGCTGATGATGATGATGATGACAATGGCAGAAGGAACAAAGGCAGCATGCCACTGGATACCTCGCCTGTGTGTGTGCGTGTGTGTGTGCGTGGGGGCGAGAAAGAACATTTCGCAACAAAACAACGATTGTTCTACTCGTGTGGACCATGACAACGACAATAGAGTCACGTGTAACCGTCAACCCCCCCCCCCCCACCGGGCCCACCCACACCCACCCATTGATCTCCTCCGTAAATATGACTTTTCCTTCTCGACTCTAGCCTCCTCCTCTTCCTCCTCCTCCTAATCCTCTTCCATAGGAGTTTGCTCGTACCTCTATCATGCAGAGTCGTGCTTTTTCTGTGGTTGACCCGGTGGTATGGAGTGCCCTCCCACTTGAGCTGTGCCTGTACCCTAGATCACTCTCTGACACTGTGATAAACCTCCTTGTTATCACCTCCTCCTATCAGTCTCTTCGGAAGCTTCTTCGTATAAGTTCGTGGTAGCATAGGCCTATCCCTAGATAACTGTTTCATTAGCTAAATGGCTAGGTAGAGAATCTACAGACTTTCACTGTTTTGTAACCAACAACGACGACGTGTTTAAGTCTTCTTATTATACTCCAAAATCCGATGTAAAGTAAAACGATCAGCAACAACACAACAATGACTACACTTGCATTATCATAACAACTACACGACTACTACCTTCATCAGTCTACTCTATCGCAACTCAACAACAACTATTACAGCCTATCTCAACGGCTCTCAACACACAACACTCCTTCTTCACTTCCACTCCCTTCTTGTACACTCAACGTACGCTCGTCTAGACATCACGCGCTGCCCAGTCAATCACCTGTCCAGACGCCGAGCGCCAATTTGCAGTTGGCCTACCTGCGTCGCTGTACGACAATCGTCGTGCACTGATTAAATTAGCCCACATTACCTCCCTCCTTTCTTTTGAAGAGAGCTAATTAATCTTAAAAATTAGCGAACGTATAATGCTTAAACTAAATACAAACAATTCCTATACTAAATGCAATCACAAAGTATCTTATACTACAATCTCGATAAGCAGTCCGCTACTACATTCAGCTTTCCCTTCTTATAGTTTAACAGAATGTCAAAATTTTGCAATGATAAAGACCATCGGACTAACTTAGCAGACTTCGACATTGACTCAGTCAAATAAACTAAAGGATTATGGTCAGTGAACACATTAATCTTGGAACCAATAATAATTTCTTTCAATTTGTTTAAAGCCCATATGATTGCATAGGCTTCCTTCTCAATCGTCGCCCATCTCCTCTGGGTATCTGTCAGCTTCTGACTGATAAATGAAACGGGACGTTCTATCCCCTCATCGTCCACTTGTGACAGCACAGCCCCCACAGCAAAATCACTGCTATCACAGTACAAATTAAATGGTTTGCCAACCTCGAACATGTATAAAATCACATTTGATAAAACAATTTCTTTAAGAGAATCAAAAGACTTCTGGTGGTCCTCAGTCCAAACAATGTTCTCAGGTGTCTGCTTGCTAGTTAAATCTGTTAATGGTTTAGCAATTTCAGCAAAATTACAAATAAATTGTCTGTAAAAACCAAAAAATCCTAACACTTGCTTCACTTGCTTCTTCGTTTCAGGGTTTTTTAAATTAATCAAACTGTCAATCCTATCTGGATTCATCATCTTCTTCCCTGATCCTATGAGGTGACCGATGAATTTCACCTCACTCTTACCAAACACACATTTCTTCAAGTTCAAGGTTACATTATGCAGTCTTATTTGTTTCAAAAACAATTCTAAATGTTTCAAATGAATGTTCCAATCATCAGAATGTACTGCAATGTCATCAACATAGGGTTCAGTAAATGCATTAATCGGTTGCAAAATCATGTTTATTGCTTTTACAAAAGTCCGTCCAGAGTTAATCCTGCCAAACGGGACACGTGTAAATTCGTACAGTCCATTATGGGTAACGAATGCGGTTTTCCATTGGTCGGATTTCTTCACAGGACAAGTCCAGTAAGCACTGCGACAGTCCAAAACGGAAATGAACTTGGATTTCCCGACTTTGCTCAGCACATCGTTGACGATCGGCATGGGATATCGACAATTTTCAGTATATGAATTCACGTACCTGTAGTCGCACGCGAGTCTCAAGGATCCGTCCTTCTTCTTGACGATGACCAGCGGACTTGCCATTCTGCTCGACGACGGTTGAATGATGTTTGCTTTCAGCATCTCTTGTATTTGTTTGTCCACTTCTGCGCGGTATATCAGCGGTATTCGATAAGCCATGAACTCTTTCTCTCGGAAGTCCGGTCTCAGCACCACTTTGTGTTCTACCAATGTACATAATCCAGGTTTGTCCGAAAATCTGTCTGCATAACGGTTCAGTACATCCAGTAGCTGTTTCTGTTGCTCGCACGTAAGATGTCCGATCTGTTCATAGTCCAATTGCAGCGATTTCTGTGTCGTCTCTGCATGGTCTTCTTTCAATGGTAGCTCTACCACTGATCCGAATTCGTCGTCCTCTTCCACGATGAGACCACACGATAATGTTCTTGCAATGAACTTCCTCATTTTGTTGGCATGGACGATTCGTCGGCCGTTTTCATTCATGTCCACCAGATACGAATACTTGGACCTTCTTTGTAGCACTGTACATGGACCATGCCATCGTGAGATCAATTTATTGGTTGACGTTGGATACAGGACGATGACGTTTTCTCCTGGTTCGAATTCTTTATCCTTGGCCCTCTTGTTGTACTGACTGGCGTATTGTTTTTGCTTTTCCTCTGCACAATTCTCAGCAAATATCAAAGCTTTCTCCATGTCTGCTCTTAAGTTCTTCAGGTACTTTGCTGGTTGTACTCCAATGTTTGGCGGTAGATTTATTTCTTTGGTCCAGCTTTCCTTTAAGATAGTTAATGGTCCTCTTGGCATTTTTCCATACACCAGCAGATATGGCGCCACTCCTGTCGTTGCGTTAGGAACTTCTCTCAATGCCCATACGGTAAACGGAATGATTTTATGCCACTGTCTTGGATTTTCCACAATGACATGATGTACCATCTTCTTGAACGTCTGATTCCATCTCTCGACTAATCCGGCTGCCTCTGGATGCCCCGGTGAATCGAATCGTGGACAGCATCCCATCAATTTCAAAAATTCTCTTGTAAGACTGGCTGTAAAATTCGTGCCTCTGTCGCTGGTGATCACAGATGGCACCCCCACGTCAATGAATAGCTTCATCAAAGCTTCGCACACAGCCTTAGCAGTCAATGACTTCAGCAAAAAGATTGTCGGCCATCTTGTACATGAATCCACTATGCACAAGCAATACTTATGCCCAGCTGCTGACTTCGGTTCTATTGGGCCTACCACGTCCATAGTCATCCGTCGGAATGGAACATCTTCCCTTGGAATTGGTGTAATCGGCACTCGATCCATCACCAAACTTCGTGCCTTCAGCTGACACTTCTCACAGGACTTACAAAATTTCACCACGTCTCGACGCATCTTTGGCCAGACAAAGGACAACTTGATTCTCTCTCGTGTCTTCTCTTCTCCCAAGTGTCCGCCAAATACTGACTCGTGAGCTAATTCCATTACTTGAATTCTTCTCTCCTTCGGTAACACCAACTGGTACACTAGCTGATCCAGCATTTGATGCTTCTTATACATCAATCCATTCACCACGCTAAACTCTGATTTTTTGTCTTCAGCGATCCTCCACCACGATTTCAGTGACTCGTCATTTCTCTGCTGCTCCTCGAATTTCTTCGCATCTTCCAGCTGTCTTTCATCGTTCGAATTCTCTGTGAACAAGTCCCTCATACTTGTCTCCAGTTCAGCGTCGCTTCCGGAATCTTCACTATCATTTCGTTCACATGCAGCCATCTCTTCTTCAGTTTCATTGTTCTCAGATGTTGTTCTTTCGTCATCTTGAATGCTGAGTTCATCTTCGCTGTCCATGTCATCTTCTTGCGAACTTTCGTTTATCGTTTCATCTTCTCCGCCTTCGACTTCTGCTCTCCGACTTTGTGCTCTTGTAGTCACATTCGCTTGTAGTTCCCCTTGCAATACACTCACTGGTGGAATCTCTTTCAATTCTGCAATTATCTCCGGATGTAGCAAGAACTTTTCTCTGTTTTCTTTGCACAGATCCGCTGGAATGCTGGCACACACTAAAGTTAAATATGGCGCGATATTTATTGTCCTGTCCTCTGTAGCTGCTCCTTCGTTACGACCGCTCATCCGCACTTCGATTTTCACCAACTTAGCTGGAATCGGCTCTCCAGCTACACATTGCAAATGAACTCTGCCGATTTCTTCTACTGTCGTTCCTTTCAGTAGTTCCTCGTTGATTACTGGTATCTCGGTCCCCGAGTCAATCAACGCCTCGACTTGCACAGGCTGCCCATCAGTCCCCCGTATCTCCACATTTACATGCTGCAACGATATCTTCTTTATGCGTTGACACTCCTCTTTACTTTTTGTTTCTCGACAAATTTCTGCAATGGAAGTAGTCTTTATCGCTTCTTTCTGTATGGTGAACTGCGGCGTACACTTCATTACCGACTTCACTTCTGTTTCACGATCGTCCGATTCTTCAAACTGGTCTGGTGCATTCATCACTTGTATCTGGTTTACTCGAAGATTTTCTGCACTTCTGCTAAAGTTCTTCCTCAGATTTGCCGCTCCTGGTGCTTGGCAATGTTTTATTAGGTGTTTGTCAGAATGACAGTTGTGGCAACGTTTCTTTATAAAACTTCTTTGCTCATTGTTCTCCCACTTGTTGTACGGCGTGTATGATGCATTACTTTCTGTTGGGCGTCCCAGCGGCGGAGTTCGATTGTAGGCTTGTCTGTCCCACGTTGACTCTTTCTTATCTTGCCAATACTGCTTTCCAGAATAATTATCTTTCTTTGCATCATTACTCTTGGCTTGGCTTCCGGTGTCTTTGCTATCCTTGTTCCACTTGAATGGCTTTGGACTATTGCCCCAGGCTTCATATTTCGGTTTTTCTTGAAACATTACACCAATCCGATTGTTTACATGTATGTCTGCGAGGTCTGCCACGTTACTGGCTTCCAAGCCTTCTGTGCCCTCTTTTGCTAGGACAAACTGCAGTGGACCTGGTGGTAAACATTCTTTCAGCTTATCCGCCACTAACAAATCAAACAGCTTCTCGTAGTCTTTGTCCACTCGTCTACTTCGGACATAATAATTCAACAGGTTCTTCAGCCTAGCCGTGAACATCGTATACGTTTCTTCGGCTGTCTTCTTGGCATCTGCAAACCTTGACCTGTACTCACGAGCTGTTAACTTGAATTCCTTCAACAAATGCTCTTTCACTGCATCGTATTTATCTAAATTCTCAAATGACAATCGATTCAATACCGTTCGCGCTCTCGGGGTCATCAATGGCAACAACAATTTCACCCAGTACTGCTTTTCCACAGCGAAGCTATTGAATGCATTTTCAACTGTTTCAAAATATAATGGCACTTCCATCATATCATACGGCATCTTCGGTAACACATGTTTCATTGCATCACCTATCTTCTTAATCTTTGACACCATTGTCTCACTTTCTCTAAGCCTATTTTGTTCTGATTCCTCACGGATTCTTCTATCGTCTTCGTCTTTCTTCCTCAGTCTATTTTGATCTTCTATCCTACGCAGTTCTTCTTGTTCAATCTTCTGCTGCAACAGTTCTAACTGCTTTCTGCGTTCTTCTTTTTCAATAGCCATCTCATGGAGTTGAGCTTCCTTAATAGCAAGTTTCTTTTGTTCTAATTGCATCTGTTCTTCTCTTTCTCTTTCTGCTTTTTCCAAATTGTCTTTTTCGGCTTGAAATTCTTCCTGACGAATTTCTTCTGCTCTCTCCAGTTCTTGTAAACGCATCTTTTCTTTTTCTTCCTCACGAGCCTTTTTGTCTTCGATCTGCTGCTTTCGTATTTCTTCATCGCTTTTTCTTGCTTTTTCGTACTCTATCATTAACTCCGTCCGTCTCCGTTCTGATTCATCACGATCGAGTCTCATTTGTTCTAGTTGTATCTGGAACTGCTGCCTCTGCATGTCTATCTCTTGTTGTCGCAATTCTTTCTCTTCTTGCTTACGTTCTTTCTTTTCTTGGCGCCGTCGCTCCTCTTTCTCCTTCTCTTCTTGGCGACGTTCCTTCTCTTCTTGGCGACGTTCTTTCTCTTCCTGTCTACTCATCATCATGAGTTGTAGCAACGCCTCTATAGACATAGGTGGCTGTGGCTTCTCAACTGGCTTTTCTTTAGCGCCTCCAACAGCACCTTCTTCTTCAACTTCTTCCTTTGCCCAAATCTCAGCCAAAGTTCTCATCAAATGTTCCCTCGACATCTGTTCAATTTCTTCTGCGTCTACACCTGCTTCAATTAATAATTTTACTAATCTCTCCGAAGACATCTTTTTAATAGCTGCTTGCTTTTGCTCCGTAAGTTTCTCCATCTTACTTCTTTACTTTACTGATGCTAGTCGATAAATAGTAGGCTACTCTTCAAATGTTTGCAATTGACTGACTTCAATTCTTTAAGCAAACTTCAATAGACAAGCAAGTTTTTCTACCTCGTAGTCGTTGTGTTGTCGTTTCTCACGTGTGCTCGGCTCCTCGATAAATGCACAGCGTCCGTTCCTCCGCAACGTCTGTTGATTGGATAGAATCCCTCCGTTCGTAACTAGGATCGTTCTCCTGCAACTTGGATCGTTATCCCACCGCAACGACACCAAATGTGATAAACCTCCTTGTTATCACCTCCTCCTATCAGTCTCTTCGGAAGCTTCTTCGTATAAGTTCGTGGTAGCATAGGCCTATCCCTAGATAACTGTTTCATTAGCTAAATGGCTAGGTAGAGAATCTACAGACTTTCACTGTTTTGTAACCAACAACGACGACGTGTTTAAGTCTTCTTATTATACTCCAAAATCCGATGTAAAGTAAAACGATCAGCAACAACACAACAATGACTACACTTGCATTATCATAACAACTACACGACTACTACCTTCATCAGTCTACTCTATCGCAACTCAACAACAACTATTACAGCCTATCTCAACGGCTCTCAACACACAACACTCCTTCTTCACTTCCACTCCCTTCTTGTACACTCAACGTACGCTCGTCTAGACATCACGCGCTGTCCAGACAATCACCTGTCCAGACGCCGAGCGCCAATTTGCAGTTGGCCTACCTGCGTCGCTGTACGACAATCGTCGTGCACTGATTAAATTAGCCCACAGACACATTCTATAAGCACCTAAAACTGTTCTGTTTGGCCGTGCTGGAGTCGGGAGAGCCTCTGAGTAGTTCCCTTGAAGAGGCGTTATAAAAATGACTGAATGAATGAATGAATGAATGAATGAATGAATGAATTAATTAATTAATGAATTAATGAATGAATTAATGAATGAATGAATAGGGGTGTACAGTAACTGGCAAAATTCGAGTTGACTACACGTTACAGTTTCCTTGGCCTGTATGCAAGTCATTTTTCCGTGTAAGTATCAACAGTTTCAACACACAAAGGTATTTAATTAAAATTAATTGTGAGGTGAGTGTAGCCTACACGCTGATGCATGTACAATGTATACCCTCGTGTATGCCAATACCGTCGATCGCAGACCAGCTCCTCCATCCGTTTGTCCATCTCTCATACATGTATATTCCTTTTTTCCACCACCACCGACTCTTGTCAAAGATCCTTTTTAGTAAACGCAATTCCATCCCTAGGCATCAGCTGGCCAGAGCTTTTTTAACGTGCAGTTGTACACAAAATGTGCAGTTCTAATGTGCAGTTGCTGGTTATAGTGCTGCTAGTCGTGCTGGTTATAATTATGGTGCTGCTTGTGGTGCTGGTGCTTGGTGCTTGTGAGTGTGGTTGGTGCTGATGGGAAGAACGATGGTCGAAGAGAGGAAGGAGAGAGGGGCGCCTACGACGCCCCAGTCGGTCAGTGGTTGGGGGGAGAAAGAAAGGGGTGGAGTGGTGGAGGGGTGTAGGTAGGGAGGGAGGGCAGGTGCGCTGCTGCTGCTGCTGCTGCTGCTGCTGCTGCTGCTGCTGCTGCTGCTGCTGCTGATGTGGCGCTGCCGACCATTCATAGGATCTGTGGCTAAACGAACAAACGATGCCTTTGTTGAGCTGTGGCATTGCCATCAACTACATTGCTTGCTGATGCAGATAGAGAGACATACAGACATACATACAGACAGACAGACAGACAGGGAGACAGACAGACAGAGAGACAGAGCCAGAGAGAGACAGAGACAGAGGGGAGAAGGAGTTACAGCCCAGCAGTTGCAGTAGCAGCCAGGCGATGCCTCTGGCTCTCAAACCACCAAGGAATCGTCCATTGTCACTAGGCACTCATTGTCTTCATCTGCTACACACGCTGCGCCGCCACCAACTGCTACCACACACGCGTGCACACATACACATGCACACATACACAGGCCTAGATGGGTAGATACCTAGACACATAATGCATCGATGTAGGCCTATGTGTGTATTGTATATGCATATTATGTATGTATAATTTATGCGTGTATATTCACACACAGATAGATGGGCCGAAGTAATAGTATATTTGCAGAATAATTTGAAGGTCATGATATGCATTTGTGTGTGTGCGTGTCTGTGAGTGTGTATGTGTCGTGTGTCGTGTGCATAATGAATTTATGTTATTCAACTGCGCTAATCATTACGTGCAGTTAACAACTGTTACGGAATTATTCGTTTTCTCATAATTATGATTATAATATATATATATATATATATATAAATATATATATGCAATGCATACATGTATAATATGCAATAGGTTATATATATCCCTCGAGTGCCCAAGGGGGGGGGTCCGACCGGACCCCAGGCCTGTTTTTCCCGGATAACTTTTTAAAGGCTATGGATGTGCAAAAACGCTTTTAGGTATTCCTAGACCAACCATTTGGGCATAGAATGGTATAATTTGAGTGAGTATTGTCCTACCCTGTACCCCACAATCATAGTACATACTAAGGGTACCCCAAGATATACGGCTATTACACGGTGATTCATAAAAAACCATCCCCCTGCATATTTCACTGTAACTCCGTCAAATGTCATGCTATGGTGAAAGAAATTTTAAAGGAAGACAGAGGAGTTATTTCTAAACATTCGGAAAGTTAAAGTTCATGTTCAAATTGACCCCCCCCCCCCTTTGGCAGCAACGCATGCGCGAAGACGAGTACGCCACTGTTTGACTGATTCATCAATGATGCGCTGAGCCATCTCGTCCCATGCCTCCACAATTCGACTTCGCAACTCGCTGACATAACATATTCGAGATCTGTAGACCTAGCTTCTCTTGCATGACACTCCATATCTTATAGTCCACTGGATTTAAATCAGGGCTGTTGGGTGGCCACAAAGTAGGCGGGATGAAATCAGGTGTTTCAGTTTCCAGTAACGCAACAGTGTCCCGTGCTCTGTGCGCAGGGGCGCTATCCTGCTGGAAGATAAAATCCTCATCGGTAATGTCACGAATGTCTGGTAAAAGGCCCTGTTTTAGTGGAACATCTCTGTAATATTGTCCATTGACCTCATGACAACTGGTTCGGTGAAATGGATATGTTCGTACGACCAAGTCAGAGACCCGACCGATGCCATAAGGGATTTGCTGAAAGTTGGTCGATTCCGCAAAAGACGATTTGCTGGAACGTCCCTCTTCTGTGTACCGGCAGATACGTGTTTGCGAACATTCTGATTGTTACTGGGTGCTGCCACAGTAAACAATTTCTCACCTGGAGGCTAAACCAGATGAAATTGACCAGGTGTGCATGATATAACCTGAGTGACTGACAGGAAGGTTGGAATATTGCTTGTTTATCGAGATTATCGTGACGTCATTAGTTTCGTCATCCGCGTTACGTCATTATAGCTCTGAATGTGAAATAATTTATACAGCACTTGGCTAGAACATCAAGCTTCATTACTGTGAAATTTCGTTAAATTTGATGGTCATCTACATGAGTTATCCGAACTTACGCAGGGGGATGGTTTTTTATGAATCACCGTGTATAGTCATGCATGTGTATGGTTACTGATCAATAACTATTATTTTATACCAGGTGGTGCTGTTGTGATATAATATATATCAATCGATTGCAAATTCATTTGGGAGTACATATAACTAAATTCTGAAACGATATTCCAAACCCTTCTCAAGATATTAACATGAACACGCTGGGGTCCGCGCCGGACGTATTATAGGCTTCCTTCGGTAAATAACGCAAGCAAGCATAAAATGTGTATCACGAGATTTTTACACTATAACTTTGCACCAGGTGGTGCTATTGTGCTATAAGATACATCAATCGATTGCAAATTCATTTGGGATTACATAGAATCAACTTCTGTTACGATATTCCAACCCCTTCTCAAGAAATTAGCATGAAAACGCTGGGGTCCGCGCGGACCCCCCCCCCTTGGGCCTTCGTGTACCAAAAAATACCTTGGGCACTCAAGTGTTAAATATATTATATATTTGTGAGGCGCGGTGGTGTAGTGGTTATGTTCGTTGCTTTCCAGCCGGAGGGTTGCAGGTTCGAATCCACCTCAAGCCGTCTCGTAGGAACCTTGAGCAAGTCCTTCACTCGCAACTGCTCAAAATTGAGCGTGAAACTTCGATTGAGTGTCCGCGCTGTAGTCGGAGCGCTTCTGAGTAATAATCTTGAAGGGGCGCTATAATAACAAGTAGGCTACAGCCTACACATGCATGTATAGTTGTATATATATATATATATATATATATATTATGCATAATTGTATGTTCAGAATGTAGGCATAACATATTATGTGGTAAATCACGTGTCCAACTGTAGTTGACGCTGCTGCTGCTGTTGGTGTCAGCGACTGGTGTAGCGCTATATAATTATTCTCGTCTATCTTTGACATTAATTGTCTTCTGTATGATCTAATCAACCAATTATTAATTTATTATCTCTCACTCCATGCATCAGTTCTTCTCATCGCCATTGTTAACATCATTCATCTTGCGCCAACCACATCTCTCTACCCCACCTGCCTATCATCATCTGCCAACCTATCCTCCTACAATCTCATCTGCCTGCCCATCCTCCTACAATCTCATATGGATGCCTATCCCTCTGCCCACTCATCTGCCTGGTTATCGCCTGCCCACTCATATGTGTGCTTATCCCTCTGCCCACTCATCTGCCTGGTTATCGCCTGCCCACTCATATGTGTGCCTATCCCTCTGCCCACTCATTTGCCTGGTTATCGCCTGCCCACTCATATGTGTGCCTGTCTTCTTGCCTTCTCACCTGCCTGTCTATCCTCCTGCCTACCATCTTGCCTGTCCCAATGATCGCCCGCTTGTCTGCGAATCCAACCACCATACCTGGCCGCCTGAGGCGGTGGATGAATCGCTTAAGCAACAGGAAGATTGCTTTAGCAAAGAACCGATGGGAAACCGTCGCTTGGAAAACATTTCCTGTCTCGTTTTAATTTGCATTGCACTGACTACATGTCCATTTGCATAGGTCAACCCTGCAGTGCTCAACGTGTAGAAAAAGAAGTGCCTTGACGCTCCGTAACTTTCCAGTTTATGCGCTGGCAAAATAATTAGCATGGACGTCGTCCATGACCGTCCTGTCACACTTTGAATCCTGGGTCAACCACAGGGTCAACCTTAGAGACGATGAAGAGTTTACGCCTAATTTAGTTCTCTTTCTATCTGTAAGCTTACGTGGTCAACCAAATAAATGACGATCAGAATGTAGGCCACACTGCAGACTCTCTTTATTTGCCATAAAACTAAGAGTTAGGCTACTAAAGAATAAGCATTATCATACTGCAGGAGCTAAAGGACGAGCAGTTTCTAAAGGCATTTATTATAGAGATTCGCTAATTGTGATTAAATGAATAGACTGACTGAACACTGTCAGTGTGAAGATGAGACGGTGATGGAGAGGACGTCAGGCACGTCATCCACCAACCTTCTTCATTTTATACTTAATAGGCCTAATAATAATTATTATTATTCAACCAAGACACAGCTGCTGAGGTCAATGCATGATAGGCTAGTGATTTTGAGAATAATTTCATGTGCAGGATCAAGAATCCTCCTCTTGTCTCCTCTACTTCGACTCATCAGCACCAACAACATCATCATCGTCATCAGTAGCAGCAGCAGAAGAAACAGCGAACCATGGCTGAAGCAACAAACTATGGCACCAGCACCACCACCAGCAGCAGCAACAACGCCGTCGAGAGAATGGCGAATGAGATGCTTGGAAAGATTCGAACATTCTTCGGAGACGTGAAGACGAAATTTCTGTAGGTCTTCTATTACTCGTCTGATTAAAAAAATTGATCTATTCTTAATTTATTACTAGGCCTATATAAAGTTACGCAGCCATTGAAGCATAAACCAACGTGAAGGGTTATTTCTAAAACCTTATAATCCTCTTTGATCGCTTTCCCCGACCTGCAGTCCAATTAGCTATATCGGTTGACTATTATACGAGCGTGAAGAATATCTCACCAGATCAATGCATTGAAAAAATGAGCAGGGTGGAGATCGTTAGATCAATAGGGCCTATTATAGGCTTGCTAAGTAGCCTATAGGCCTATATGGTCCTAAAAACCAAACAGGCCACGTTCGACATTTTACATATCCGGTAATAATTATTAATTATTATGTAGGCCTATATTTCGAAACCGGGTCGTTGTTTCGCACAGTTTCAGATGCCAGATGCTTCAGCTTCACTACAATTAACGTAGGCTATAACTCGGCCTACATTGACCTAGGTCACTTGTCTTTATATCTCCACAAGACCACAACGGTGCAACAGAAATCATCAGATTAGATTAGATTATCGTCATTGAAAGAGATTATATGAAGTTATAAATGAGATTAGGCCTAGATTTATAGACATTGAATCCAAATAATTATTAGCAATCCGAATTGTGTAGGCCTAATTGTCGTGTGTGTGTGTGTGTGTGTTGTGTGTAATTATAATTTATTCGTGTGTGTTGTGTGTGTTGTGTAGAGGAGGCGAGGAGTTCATAACATTTGAAGAGGCAGCTCGCATCCTTCACGTTGAGCTCAGCTATCCATCGGATCGAGCTCTTAACTTCGTTCGTCGATTCGATCGGAATGGCGATGGTCGTCTGTCCGTCAAGGAATTCGAAATGATGAAGAAGCGAATCGAAGAAACGTTCGTAGTCTTCAAGTTTATCATTAGGCTACTACACCTTAATTAGACTTTATAATTATTAGTCCTTCCCATGCAGGGCTGCAATTGGGCAACACAGCTTCTCCATTTTCCTCTGTCCATCGCCACCTGCCCACCTCTACAGCGTCCTAGCTCCCACGTCATCTCCAGACACTGTAGATCTTCTCGTATGGTCTCCTTCCAATTCTTTCGTGGTCTTCATCTTTCCATCCTACCCTGGCATCCATTTCACTGTCTGGTTGGCTCTCCTATAATAATTGCTAGGCTACTACAATCAGTCACCAAACATTAATGTTATCAAATACGTTGAAACTGCAGATCATGCGATAAAATAGCCTACATGTACTTCTAAGGGTCGTACAAATCCTACGAGATTAGTAAAAGCACACCCAAGCGCGCGCACACACACACACACACACACACAGTCACACACACACACACACACACACACATACACGGATACATAGGGCCTACACGTAGACCCACATAAACACAATTTAAACACCCAGACATAGGCTACATGTCATACATACACGCATATCCTAATGAGCTGATACTTTGCTCATCAACTGTAAACTTGCATAATCGTAACTTCATATAGGACTAACGCAAAATTTCACTTGATTCATAAGATTCAAGTGACCCAAAAGCTGACCTTGCACTTCACCTGTGGAGCCCAGTGGCGCAACTAGGGGGGTGCTGGGGGGGTGCTTGAGCACCCCCTAGGCTAAAAAGG
Source organism: Lumbricus rubellus (assembly GCA_945859605.1). Classification (NCBI taxonomy): domain Eukaryota; kingdom Metazoa; phylum Annelida; class Clitellata; order Crassiclitellata; family Lumbricidae; genus Lumbricus; species Lumbricus rubellus. The sequence continues at coordinate 549,454 of OX243828.1, forward strand.
TGACCCACGCAATTTTTCCAAATCCGATGAGTTTTTTGGTACGTGGGGGGGTAGGGGTCATTCGGGGTTTAAGATTATACAATCAAGCAAGTTCCATTGGCACTCGCTACTTCGCTCCATCGGCGCTTACAATAATAATTCTGAGCACCCCTCAGGAAAATTTTCTGGTTGCGCCCCTGGTGGGGCCTATATCGACCCCCCTTGCCAAATGCAGATAGGGCCTACTTAACCTGTAGGCTATACCGATACCCCTTGCCAAAATAATGCAGATGACCATTGACTTGCTATAATTACATGATCAATTATAGGCTAATATTGGCAATGGTCTAATAATAGTAATTTCATGAAGCTGCCTAAACTTGACTTCTAATTGACAGACAAGTCCATCTGGTTCCGAAATTCCGCGAGTATGACGTCAACGGTGACGGTTTCATAACATTGGAGGAAGCTTCGAAGATCCTGCGTGGACCTCCGTTCAATTTTCCAGATGGAAAAGTTCTGTTGCTGCTGAGAAGCTTCGACAAAGACGGAAACGGAAAACTGGACATCACGGAATTCGCCGGATTCTATTCGGAAGCAAAAGCTCTGTAAGATTAAGAATTCAATCGATTCATCTGCGTCGCCATTATTTTGTAATAGGATATAACACCAACCATTCATTCATTCCCTCCACCAACAAAACAGACATAGGCTACAAACAGACAAACAGACAGACATACAGACAGACAGACTGACAGAACGGTCGGACGGACAGCGAGACAGACGGACAGGCAGGCAGACATACACAGATAGTGGGCAGATCGAGAGAGAGAGAGACAGACAGACAGACAGACAGAGACAGAGAAAGAGAGAGAAAGAGAGAGAGAGAGAGAGAAAGAGAGAGAGAGAGAGAGAGAGAGAGAGAGAGAGAGAGAGAGAGAGAGAGAGAGAGAGAGACAGAGACAGAGACAGAGACAGAGACAGAGACAGAGACAGAGACAGAGAGACAAAGACAGAGAGACAGAGACAGAGAGAGACAGATAGACAGAGACAAAGAGAGAGATAGACACACAGACAAAGACAGACAAACAGACAGACAGACAGCCAGAGAATGGACATTGGCGATGTGCATCTTATCTTGATAGCGACGATTCTACGAACAGCAGCACATCCTTCCATTTCGGCATAAATCACTTTTCTTCCGATACGACATTTAATGAATTGGATTGGTTCAAGGAGGTCAGTTCTTTTCATTTACTGCTCAGCTTCGCCAACGCCGTTCTTCCTTCCTAAGAGATTCTCGAATTGATTTCTCGTATAAAGAATCGATGGCTGAAGCTGATTAGTTTATTTTATTAGCCTATAATATAATATACTTAATTTGCACAGAAACGATGACATCGCTTCGTGCTTCGACCAATTGGATCGCGACGGAAACGGAGTGTTGAGTCCAGAGGAAGTCGTTTCCATTGTCCAGTCAAAGATGGGATTCGACGAGAAGACAGCTCGACATCTCGTCGAAGTTTTCGACCAGAACAAAGATGGAAGTCTTGATAAGACGGAGTTTATGCAGCTCTGGACGACAATGTTCGGACAATGACGATGACGACCATGCACACGTATTTCCTCAAAGAACATCGTCGTCCCACTTTTTCCAGTTCAGATTCGAACGCAGCCGATCGTTTTTTAATTAACTCGATTGTTTTTTATTATAAGCTTTGATTGACGATGACGTTGCAGTTATTATTCTGATAAGAGAAGGAGAAGAAACTGTAGAATCACGTTATTAAGAATTTGTCGAATTATATCTGTTGATTAAACACGGAACATCGAAAAATGTATGAAGATACTGATATATAACGAGCAGAATTGAGTTTGTTGGAGAAAGCTGAGAGTTGATTTGTCAGTTGTTTTGTGCAAGTAACTGGATGTCAGATGCAGAACAGTTACTGGAGATGTCGACCTCATTTTTCAGCATTCATTGCTTTTACGACAGCCTGTGCAAAAGTAGCTTTTTGATCGCTTATATTATTAGCAGTTTATTCTTTGAGAGCTTTAATCTCGTTTCATCTCTAAATGCTTCACTAAATGCTGTTTCTCAATTGATATTTGTTTTTCTGACGTCCTGGTTTTCATGGACGGAGACTTGGGGGAGGGGGGGCGAACGAGTGGCGCTGAAGGAAGGACGCGAGATTTTGGGCTGACGAATGGCCGAGTCGCCGGCGAAATTTTCTACTTTTTTTAGTCGTCCGGCCGAAAGCTCCAGAAAAAATTACCAATTACCCATATTTCCCGTCAACAACGAAGTTGATGACTTTTTTAGTTCTAACACACAACGATTTGGGGGGGGGGAGGACAAATACATGGCCGTCCCTCAGCACATTCATTGAAGGAGACAGTCCCTCCCTGCCCCCCCCATAAGTCTCCGTCCATGCTGGTTTTATGCAAATGCGCTGTTACTGTTGACTCTCAACGTGTAGACTATCATTTAATTATTTCATCTATTTCTGAAGTTTAAGACTGTGTTAACTCTAAATGCATTTGACGTTGCTTTCATTCCTGGTCTTGTTTTCAACTTTAAATTTTCCATAATTCTTGTACTTCTTCAAAGTTCATGTAGGCCTACCAGCAACTTGAGGCCTAAAAAATGTTGTGTTTCCGGTAACCCGACCGACCCTCTTTTATTGCCGCGACTCAAATAATTTTGTAAAACAAATTATGAAAAAAAAATTTCTGGAAAAAATTTAATTAAAATTTTTTTTTAGCATTTGTATTGACATAACAGAAAAGACGTCAACAAAATGAAATTAATAGGAATGTTTTCTAGAGCAGTTTTAGGTGCAGACAGTCGGGAAATAGGCAGTTTATACTTGCTTAGAACACGTACTTTGTTTCAGCGTGTACCTTTGTGCAAAAAAGACTAGCGGGGTATACTTTTTCAGATAGTCACTGCATAAAAATATTTCAACAAATTAAAAATATTTTCCGACCCCTACCTACCCAATTTTTTAAAGCTCTGTTACCGGAAATACAACATTTTTTAAGGCCTGATGTTCTAAAAAGCAACAGATACCCATAGAGTCATTTGATAGAGCTGCAAATTGAAAACGATTCAGAAAATTCCACTTTAACGGACAAACTGCATAATTCAAATATTCCAAATAAATTTGCTTTGTTGAAAAAATGTACAATATTTTTTGTAGAGACATAAATTACATTACAGCAACGAGCTACTTTTTCAAGTTTGAATGAAAATTTTGGACGAATTGTCAGTTATCCTGGCTGTTCTCTTGTTTTCTTCTAACAGCTCATTCGTCAATTGACATAATTTTATGAATAAATCATTTGCAATAATGATTCAGAACAGTTAATTACTGAAACGAGATTTAATTATATGCGACAATGTCAGTTTGACTTGACATTCACTTGGACGGGAAGAGGTAACAGCACAGACAGATATACACAAACATGCACAGACAGGTAAAGAGTACTACTAAAGACACAGAGCTACACAGACTAAGACAGATAAGCAGACATAATAGGTCTACAATCAAAGAGAGAGAGAGGCAAAGGGACAGAAGAAGCTGCACATCAGTCAAGACTAGCCACTCCACAACAACAGTTGACTTCCTCATTTCATTTACAGTATCCAACTCTCTTTACCTTGTCAAATAATTAATCCAAATAAATTTAAAATATGATAAATTTGAGTTCAGGCATAGAGGTGTAAATCCTAGACACACGTCATTTACTCGCGTTAGAATTGAGTAAAAGAAACGAGATCACATCGAACAAGAAGTCAGGTTGGAAGTGAATGATGATCGTAAGTACACAGAAAATAAATTGGACGAATGTTTTATCAAATAACATGATCAGTGTTTGTGCTTTTCTTGTCCAGCATTTTGATGCATTGTTTCTTTGGCAATTGTTTCTTTGGCAATTGTTTCGTTGGCAATTGTCTGTTCTGAAGTTGCTACATCTCTCGATGTGGTTCGTTTCAAGTGATAGTATTCGCTGACGTCATCTGTGATTGTTGCGGGTGACTTTGACATCAGACAACGACCTTCACTTGACTTTGGAAATGCGATCACTTCTCGAATGTTTGACGCGTTGCACAGCAGAGACACGAGACGATCGAGTCCTTACGAAGAAAAAAAGACATTAAACACATAATAAATGCGCATAAATGCACATTCACATCTAGGAATTATTAATATTGTCAACTATATTCAAAGTACTTAATACAACAAACTGATTAAAAAGAAATGATCGTGCAAAAGAGTAACCAAGAGATTTATGACTTACGATGATGATGATGACGATGACACAGCCCATAATTAAGCAAATCCTTTCCAATTAATTTTAAGAAGACAGATTGATCAAAGAATGATTCCTGAGCTGTTTGCATTAAAAATTCAAATTAGTAATCAATTTCAATTAAAATAATAATTAATTAATAATAATAATAACAATAATAATTAAAATGTAAAGTATTGGAACATCAGCAACCTATCATTATGCAATTAAAAACAAAAAACTGTGAAGTATAAGCTGTTGAAATAATTACCGAGCGCAATTCCTCCATGTGGCGGACAGCCGAACTCGAGAGCTGTTATTAGGTGCTCAAGCGAATCAGTGTTTTCCTGCGAGACAAAAAAGAAACCAGATTAGATTGATTGTGTTTCTAAACAACAGACCATAAGACAGAAATGACAAACTATGGTAAAGAATAAACGTAAACATTGGACAGATATTGAACTCATTCACCTCTACATGTAATCTTCAACAGATTTGCCTTCTCAACATTGCAGCATGATCACATGTAACGCTCTTGTGAACGTTCTTACCTTAAGAACATCTTCTGAACATTGCAGCATGATCACATGTAACGTTCTTGTGAACGTTCTTACCTTAAGAACATCTTCTGAACATTGCAGCATGATCACATGTAACGTTCTTGTGAACGTTCTTACCTTAAGAACATCTTCTCAACATTGCAGCATGATCACATCATGTAATGTTCTTGTGAACGTTCTTACCTTAAGAACATCTTCAAGAACATTGCAGCATGATCACATGTAACGCTCTTGTGAACGTTTTTACCTTAAGAACATCTTCTCAACATTGCAGCATGATCACATGTAACGCTCTTGTGAACGTTCTTACCTTAAGAACATCTTCTAGAACATTACAGCATGATCACATGAAACGTTCTTGTGAACGGGGTTCTTACCTTAAGAACATCTTCTGAACATTGCAGCATGATCACATGTAACGCTCTTGTGAACGGGGTTCTTACCTTAAGAACATCTTCTAGAACGTATCTCTGAAGTTTCGAATCATGAATTCGGATTGATCCTCCGCCGATTTCATTTCCATTCAGAACAAGATCGTAATGCTGACTCCTCGCCTGCAGCAAAACAACGCAAGAAACAAAACTTAAACACAAAAATGATTTCATAGAATATATATGCTCAAAACATTTCAGTCTCTTCTCCATCTAATCTCCTTCCACCTCTTGCAAGAATATTCCATTTTAATAATATATACCGTAATTTCACATTTCAGTTGATTTTAAAAATTTAGTCAAACATTCAAATGACAAATCAAATGTAACTAGAAATATAAAGTACTGAAACATCAAGAACTAATTAATAACATAACAATAGAAATGTAGAGAAGAAAACATCTTTCTTGCGCTCTTCTTTAAAATCACTTGCCGCAGGAAACACGAAAATGTTGCACACAAATCTCAAATTCACAGCAAGCGACGAATAGCAAAGAAATGCAAAAATTTCGATATACGACGCAACATTAAAGTTAACAAAATGGACGTCTGACTTGGATCAGTTTCTGTTTTACATTTTATCTGACGACCTGGCGACCGATTTGCTCTTCACAACTCTTCCAATGTAGACTGTGACAGAAGATATCTCAAAAATGACTTCTCTCCATGCAGGGCATTTCAACCTTCACGTCTTCATTGACAATCTCACGCACTAACAACATTGAGCAACTCACTATCACACTATGTATAAGCAGAACGTCGTCTGAGTAAGTCTAATAAAAAAAACTCTGTTCAATGCGATGAACCTTTTGAGGGCAGCTGTAGATGAGATGGAAACTATCCGGATGTGGAGCTGTGAATGGATGATGAGCCGACTCCAAACCTACGAATCACAATTACAGAAGAATTATTTATTGTCAATATCCGATGGAAAGATTCAATTGGATGGAAGACAAAATCTTCAAATTCATGAATCACAGTTCGATGCTATTTGTCTCAGAAAACATGACCGACAAATAATTAATCAGATGACTCAATTGAAAAACATGAACCAGAATTAACTGACTGATTTTTTTTATCATATAAAATTAGAAGAGATGCTGATTAATCGTGATTAACGCGTGTGATTAATGTGTGTGATTAACACGTGTGATTAACGTGTGTGATTAACACGCAAAAATGTGCGATTAAATTTCTAACAGAACAGCAACCCTAAAAATTACAGATCCATATCAACAGACATGGCTAATTTAAGTAATAATTAATTTAATTGCATACTCACAGATGTCGTAGTATTTGTAAATTTATTATTAGAGTTATTCCTCGCAAGTGAATCTGCTGCCAATTTAAAATTATTTCTAGTCAGGCAGGATTTCAACCCCACCAGTCTCTCAGCTTCTATATGGCCAATGAACACTCAATGCACTACGGTGACTAGACCATCAATCATGTAATGTAATGTAATGTAATGACGACAATTTCTATGGCGCCAAAACACAGCCATGCTGCTACAAGGGTGAATCCTGCACCAAGTGTTTCATCCATGGATGAACTGATGTAAATAGAAACAACTAAAACAATCTGAGATTAATACAGGACGCACTCACCTGGAATTCCATCTTCCTTTGGAAGGAAAAGCGGAAAATCTTCGACCCAAAGGAAGTTCATCTTTCCATTCAACTCAAAAACATCTTTTCCTGCAAATTCACAAATTATTTTTTTAAACTATTCCTTTACATTATTTCAGATTTATAACCAAAACTCCTTTGCTTAGTCACAAAACGAATCACTCTCATTATTTCAGATCTATGAGAAAAACTCTAATCACAGAAACTGTTGTTCTGAGAAACAATAAAACAAACTTGAAAGCAATATATGTGTATGTATCTATGTATGCATCTATGTACGGTATGTATGACATTGTATGTATTCATATATCTAAGTATGAATTCATGCATACATGAGAATAGTTTAAAATTACACTTTTTAGGAATCTTGTTTGAGCTTTTCCAGCACGTAGCAATAGACAGAGAAAAAAATTAATATTCTCAAATGGAGTGAAATGAAAAGTTGAAAAGACAGAGAGAGACAGACAGACAGACAGACAGACAGACAGACAGACAGACAGAGACCAAGAAGTCTACCTTGTTTCGTCTGCAACATGTTGACCATCTCAGTGCGCATCTTTCCGACAGCGAGACACTGAAATAGAAAAACATATCATTAACATATCATTAACATATCATTAACAGATAAAAATAAAAAATGACACAAATCTAAGAATCTATAGAAGAGTCATTTCAGTTGAAAGGTAAGGGCCACCAGGCAATTCTTTTTCTGCACTTTAAGCACTGATCACAGGTTGTTAGAATGACGGACAAAAACTCATTCTTGAAAGGCTGTTAATAAATGCAAACAATTAAAAGCAATAAGAAAAGAGAGAATTTGGCTGCATACAAGAAAACACAAAATTAATAACACAGACAGAGAAGCAAAGACTTAAAAGCAGCAGCGTAGAAATCTTACTAACGGACGAGAGATGAACGCCAGCGCTGAGAGCAAACACATCTCCCGGCTGCAGCTGGAGACGGTCGCTAAGGCGACGACTGGTCACATCACCAAGACGACTGTCCAGGTTGCCGTGGAAACCACCATAAGAATTCACTTTCACCAAAACAAAGAACTACAAAACAAAGAACAATTACCGCGAATTTTAAAAGACAGTCAAAGACAAAGAGGCGACTAGCAAAACAGCAACATCAGAAGTTAGAGAGAGTGGCTGAGAGAGAGACAAGAGACAGAGTAACAGAGAAAGAGAGAGAGAAAGAGAGAGCAAGATGGACAGTGAGAGACAGACGAACGAACCGGTCTTTTTGAATCTGGAAAAGATTTCTTGACAACCTCCGTCAACTGCTCCACATCTTTGTTGCTCAAATGAACCTGATGAAAAAACAGAAAAACATTTAATATAATTATTAATTACGAAAATGCATAAATAAAAAATATCTCTGTTTCCAATGTAGTTACCATAACTGATACCTAAATAATATACTGTCACCATGTTCCAAGGAACCATAAAAATATAGCAACAAATGAGAGAAAATTCAATAAACCTATTAAGCTCATTCATACATATTTATGACAAAATAAATATTTATTAAGTAAAAACATTTGAGCATATCAATGATTAAATATGAGGTAGTATCTATGTATAAATATTCATGAAAATATCAATAAATACCTATGCAGTATGTACAAATGAATCAATACCACTTTAAAATAAAGAGAAAATAGACTTGAAATCTTACAGCAGCTGATTTAAAATTGATGGCCTGAATGCTACTCAGAGGTTTTGTTTCGAAAGCCTTTGCCACCGGAAGAAATGGACATTCAGTGAAAACGTCAGTTATGTCCTCAAGCTGTAGACATTTGAAAAGAGAAAATAGTTGAAGAGCACAACTAGAATAACATCATCGCACTTTATGGTCATGAACAAAGATCTTAATTAATATGCGATGTCAAACGCTTAAAAGTCATGCTTACAAATGTCACGCTGTCATTATTGCAACGTAAACAAAGCAATGGAATTGATTGAAGAAATCCTACGTATTTCACATGCTACTTTAAACAGTTTTCCATGTTTTCAAACTCCTTAAAATGCATTCATTTCAATCAGTCATCTGTCAGCACAAGATGTGACATCATCTGTCAACTTACAGTGAGGACAGTTTGAAAGCATTTTTTGTCCCAAAGAGCGGACCAAATCCCATGCCATCATTCTACATCCATAATTTATTAAGTCCTCCAGGAAAATCTGAGCAATTAGTCAAATGTCATTTCTTGAAGTTAATTCATTTCCTGCGCTCTACAAAAATTTTCTAAACGAAAATTGATTGATTGATTGATTGATTGAATGATTGATACACGTCTGTAAGAGTTGACCAGTGGAAAATTTTCTTGTCATCTGAGTATAGCTTGTCAATGATGAAATTTCTAAATTCTTAACAACATTCAACGTCATTTAGCTGATCTCATCTCTGTGAGCAAATCAGTTTCTCTGCAAGTGCACTAGTGCTGTAAAAAATGTCTGCAAACAAAACCCTACGTACATACATACGGCCAACGTCTCTTACCAAAAGATCAAATCGCGTGTCTGGTTTGTCGGATCCGTACTTTTGAATCGCGGTTTCGTATTTGATTCGAGGAAACGGTGAAGGAGGAAGGAAGTTGGATTGATGCAGAGAATATCTGAGAAGTTCTTCTATGAGGTTCATGATTCCATCCTGTGTTATAAACGACATCTCAATGTCCACCTGCAGCATTGAAATTTAACATAGGAAATGAGACAATAACAGCAGACAAAAAGAATGCTGCTAACACATTCAATCCATACAGCTGATAAATACGCAGAGTTGGAATTTCATTTGAATCAACTCAGGTTTTAGGTATCAAGAAAAAATCACATAAAAGTCAAACAATTCTAAGATCTAAATATTAGATAATAAGCTAACAGTTAAAACAAATGATTTTCATTACTTCATAAACTAGTCAACAATGCTGTCCATAACTTAATGTGCTTAAGATACTTTCTAAAAGCTTCTGCTCATAAGCATAAATTCACAAGCTGCTTTCCATGACCTTCCATTCATAAGCTGCTTTCTATGAGCTTATGTCCATAAGCTGCTTTCCATGAGCTTGTCCATAAGCTGCTTTACATAAGCTTATGTCCATAAGCTGCTTTCCAAAAGCTTATATTCATATGCTGCATCCCATAAGCTTTTGTCCATAAGCTGCTTTACATAAGTTTCTTTACATAGGCTTCTCTTTAAAAACTGTTTTTAAAGAAGCTTTGGTTGATAAGCTTCTGTCCTTATTGTGGACTGGCACTGACCTGAGTGAAGATGCGCTACATATACATGAATGAATTTAATGAATGAATGCATTTAATGAATGAATGAATGAATGAATGAATGAATGCTTGTCTGCCACTGACCTGAGTGAACTCTGGTTGTCTGTCTGGTTTCGACGATTCATCTCGATAGCATTTCGCGATCTGCATGTATCGGTCAATTCCACCGATCATCAACAACTGCTTGAACTGAAACAGACAACAACACAACAGCTACTCTCACCTCTCACAGAATAACCTTTGAGTCTCTAGAATAACCTCTAACCTCTCAAAAAATAACCTATTAAATCTAACCACGGCTTAAAGTGGTTTTTGATAGTTGGCCGGTCTGACTTTGGTGGATGAGCAGCTCTACGCCTTTGACCCGAAATTTTTCTGACGACCTTTTTTTTATTCATTTGCTCAAATTTTTCAAAAATTCTACCATTTTCACCTAGTTTTGGCACCTGACGACCTTTTTATAGTCACTTTCAACTCGTTTTTCGTAAACAAGTGACCCGGCAACAGCAGGTCCTGAAAATCAATGCGGAGTTGCAGACCTGGACCGACTCGGCTCACTTTGAGTAATGGCTCTAACAGAATAATTAACCTCTGACAGAATAACCTATGACCTCTGACAAAAATTATAACCTCTGACATTCTAATCATTGGAACGGTTTGATGTGATGGACACCAAAGACGAAGATGGCAAACTTCACAAGAACTAGAACCGACCTGTTGAGGGCTTTGAGGAAGAGTGTAGAACTGTCCAGGGGAATGCGTTGGAACAACAAACTCCCTTGCTCCCTACAATCAACACACTTCTTATGTGCAATGAATGTGCACAATGCATAGACCAATATGCAAGACAACACCATAAATGGCTGCTATTACTTGTATTTGTATTGTATTGCATTAGAACATTATTTTATGAAGTGCCTTTAGAATTGGTGAACCATACAGAGCACAAGGCCATGAGAGAGAAATAGGTTTTGAGAAAAGTAAATGAGGAGGAGGGATTACCAGCCAGAAGCAGAGATCAAGTAGATGGGTTCATTATAATCCACTATTAGATATTTATGGTATAACATAATCAAGGCCTACTACATATTCATTTCAATGCAAAGTCTTTGCATTTGAATCAAGAAAGATTAAGTCTTCATTGAACTCAAAGGACGTTGGTTGATTTTAAACATCTCTCGCATTTGATCAGATTAAATAACAGCCTTGTAATTAAAATTCGCAAAATGTCCTGATTAACAATATAATGAAAAAGCAAATGAAAAGAGTTCTGATCAAATTCAGATAAAACAAAATGGATGAAAAAGATAGAAAATAATCGACAAATTAATTGCAAATAATGGATGTGGATGGAAAGATAGACATCATCATCATCTTACGCCGGGAGTCTTTCGAAACAGCGTCGGTGTTTCCACGTCAACAAAACCTAAAAGAAAATCCATTGTCAGGTTATGGCTACACACTGAAACAGACAAAGCACTGACCAATAACTGACCGATAACTGACCAATAATTGTCCAGTTTCACTGCAGCCTATCTGTGCTTGCTTCAATGTCCATCAGCTACTACTCTCTAAACAATTTCTTCAAGTCCATTGTCACCAACTTCATCCTTTGTACCACAGAAGCACATAAAGCCGAAAATACCCAAATGAGACAAAAAATGTCTAAAGGGCAAGTACGTTTAGAAAACCACAACTGTCTGATGTCTCTGTTTGACAATAATGGTATAAAAAAACATTTGGTGGGACAAAGAGAAATTAGCCTGAAAGAAATTAAAGACAGAGTCACTAATGACATTAAATAAGAGTAAGAATGAATTGAAATACTAGCCGTGGTTTTTACAGAGAAATTCTCTCATACGAAAGATGAGTTGTGAACGGAATCGAAGATTATGTTGGAGTTGATTGTGCCTTAGATCGAGATATCTGTATTGAAGACGGAGAGATTCTTTCACCTGCAGGCAAGTAAGTACGTATTTTGAGGTAACAACAGATTCATCGAATACAATCACATGTTGTTTAAAATATAAATTTCATCTGTACAATGTTTGAGCAAAATGAGATGAAATCAGTTCAAATGAGATGAAATCCAAATGGATGAGAAATTAAAAAGCATGCATTGTCCAAATTTATACCAAAAACCGAGAATTAACCATCACAGAAATCAACCAGGCATTGAGTGTTTCTTTGTGATACCATTTGAATGAATTTTAATTCAATCTACTTGAGTAACATTCAAAAGAAGATGTGAAGATATATGAGAAGCGTAGATAAAAAACACATAATTTTATCGATACCTTATGGAAGTCGTGAATGTGGAATGGCAGAGCAGCGGAGCATTTGCCAAGTAACGACAATTCATCAGCAATTACTTCTATTTCTCCCGTCTTCATTTCCTTTGAAAAGAACACCAGTAAAATATATTTATAATAAAATAACTCCAAAATAATTTATTAAATCAGCAAAGATATCAAGTGATAAAAGAACGTTCAACTGCAGAATAAGAGACAAACTTGTATAGAAAGAGAGAGATTAAGAAGAGTTGAACAAAAGGTGAAAATATCTGCAAATCTTGAGCAGACATATCATGCATCATGTCAATGGTCTTTATATATATAATTATATATATATATTATATATAATTATATATACATACATACATATTATATGCATATATATATATATATAATATATTGAAGTGATTGGAATCGATTATTTATAACGTACAGGATTCATTTTACCATCCGGACGAAGTTCCACGGTTCCAGTTACTTCAATCACTGATTCTAGTGGAACATCAGCGAGTTTCTTGCACAACTGAACAAACAAAGCAAACCAATGCATTGCAATGCATAATGCATTTAGATGTCGTGCCGCTAGAATTATATAGTTCTATGTCCACTTTTTTAAAAATCAACCTAACGCTATATTCGTTACCGTGATGACATGGGCTATGTTCTCAGCCGTCTAGCTTAACGAGAAACGCTTTCTAAAGCTCTATATGCCAGTGCAGAATAGTTCTATGTCCATAAATTTGGAAGGTCTCTAAAAGCTATAGAGGCACATGTCCACAACCAATAGAAAGTGTAATTTGTGTCACGTGATTTTAGGTGACAACGCTCTATGTCCTCAAAAATACACAGCGATTTAGGGATGTGTGAAATAATTCTATACTGCGTTATGTCCATAGCCAATAGCAGTGAGAGGTTAGAACACGTGACCCGGACTTGTTGTCTGACATGATGGTGACGCTTACACACCCAGTCAATGTTGCTTAGGCAACTTGCAAAAAACCCGAAATGTAGACGATTGTTTTAACCGGCAGTGCGAATTTAAGATTAAAATGATAGCTTGTAAGAAATATAATAGTATTCTGTGAAAAAGTTCAAGCCAGACGGAAATATGACAGTACGACGTCGCTTCGAGATTGTAGCGTAGCAGAGTTGCTAGTGGACATAGTACGTAATCGTGTGGTTTTCTGTGTCCATAATCGCGACATTATTAATGCTATACTGCTCTATGTCCAAAAATTGTCACCCCCTGCCATAATTATATATAAATTACTCATATTAAATTTAAATTATGATCAAAATAAACATTATGATCATACTATGGAAAAACAGTGTTGTCCGAAAATGTAAATTTAATCGCCATCAATGAAACAAGGAAAAACATTTTCGTCACCAAATCTTAAAATTCGATTTTCTCAGTTTCGCAAAAAGTGGACATAGAACTATATAATTCTAGCGGCACGATGTTGCACCATTTCACATTTAAGTCATCACGATATATACTCTGAACACAGCAAAGAGAATTTAAGTCACGCGAGAACGGCAATCTACTGGTAAACTATCTCCCTGAAAAGTCAATTTGCTGCATGGTAATTGATGAAAACTGTTCTTCAGAATTCTACTAAAAAAACTAAAGAAACAACAAAAAACACATTTTTTTATCTCGATCTTCTTCTGCGTCTCGAGACAGACCATTGAAAAATCAAAATGACTTTTGATGCAACAGAAACCTTTTCCATTCTTCAGTCAATTGAATTTGTAAACATCGTAAACAGAAGAATCCCCAGAGTGCTATTTAAAAGCAAAGCAAAGGACAGCCGCTTATTCAAAGGTAATACATAAGTGGGTCATTCCGGGCCAAATCAACCAAAAATCCAACTTTTCCCCACACTCCGATCCAGATTTTCTTGATATTTTCACCAAAAATCAATTATCATCTAGTATGAAGAACTGGAAAGTTTCAAGTGTCCAATGTGAAAACTGACCGAGTTATGGGGTGCTGAAGTTGGTGGGGGTAGGCCGAAAATTGAACGCGAATTTGCGTCTGCGAAATTTCTTCCATTTTCAGACGTTAATAACTTTTGACCTAGGGCAGCTAAAGACATTTGGTTTTCAGTTTTCTGTTCTGTGCCTAGCATGGATTGGCAAGATCAAGTTATATTTGCTGTGTTTGATATGAGGAATTAATAAGAAATTTTGAAAAGTGTCAAGATATTTCTTGCTGAGCCCATTTTTGTCATGTTTGCAGACACACTGCACTGGCAAGACATGCAAGAAAGGAATATTTTTTGTGTGGTTTTCTTCATCTACTGGTGTAGTTGTAAATGTGCAATTTATTTGTCTTTTGGACTATAGGAAATGCTGTAGCACCTTGCCAAAAACCCTTCATCTCCATGACAGTGGTCACTTTCAGCTGATCAAATGGGCATGTGGGACACCTGATAAACAAGTCAAACATGCATCATTGGAAAGCCTGAAGAAAAACCTTTCTATTGATACCAATTTCCTGATGGTCTTCTTCTGTTAACTCGTTAAATTATTTTTTAAAGATTCGTGATTTTTTAACGTGAATTTGCGTCTGCTAATTTTTCCCTCGTTTTCAGACTTAAATAACTTTTGATCTACACCAGCTACACACATTTGGTTTTCAGTTCTCAATTCTGTGCCTAGCATGGATTGGCAGGATCAAGTTATATTTGCTGTGTTTGATATGAGGAATTAATAAGAATTTTTGAAAAGTGTCAAAATATTTCGTGGCGAGCCCATTTTTGTCATGTTTGCAGGCACACTACACTGACTAAACATGCAAGGAAGGAATAATTTTTGTGTGGTTTTATTCACCTACTGGTGTAGTTGTAAATGTGCAATTTATTTGTCTTTTGGTCTGCAGGAACTGCTGTAGCACCTTGCCAAAGACCCTTCATCTCCATGACAGTGGTCACTTTCAGCTGATCAAATGGGCATGTGGGACACCTGATAAACAAGTCAAACAAGCATCATTGGAAAGCCTGAAGAAAAACCTTTTCGTTGATACTTATTTCCTGATGGTAGTCGTCTGTTAACTCATTAAATTATATTTTATAAAGTCGTGATTTTGTAACGCGAATTTGCGTCTGCTAATGTTTTTCTAGTTTTTAGACTTCAATAACTTTCGATATAGACCAGCCACATACATTTGGTTTTCAGTTTTCTGTATTGAGTGTTGCATAGATTTGCATGGTCAAGTAACATTTGCTCTCTTTGACATGAGTAATTAATAAGAATTTTTGAAAAGTGCCCAAATATATCTTGCCGAGCCCATATTTGTCATGTTTGCAGACACACTACAGTGACTAGACATGCAAGAAAGGAATAATTTTTGTGTAGTTTTATTCATCCACTGGTGTAATTGTAAATGTGCAATTTATTTTAGTTTTGATCTACAATAACTGCAGCTGCACTTTGTCAAAAGCCCTTCATCTCCGTGACATTCGTCACTGTCACAGAGATGAAGGGTTTTTGGCAAGGTGCTATAGCATTTCCTGTAAACCAAAAGACAAATAAATTGCACATTTACAACTGCACCACTAGATGTATAAAACCACACAAAAATTATTCCTTTCTTGCATGTCTTGCCAGTGCAGTGTGTCTGCAAACATGACAAAAATTTGCTCGGCAAGAAATATTTTGACACTTTTCAAAAATTCTTATTAATTCCTCATATCAAACACAGCAAATATAACTTGATCCTGCCAATCCATGCTAGGCACAGAAGTGAAAATTGAAGACCAAATGTGTGTAGCTGGTCTAGATCAAAAGTTATTGAAGTCTGAAAACGGGGGAAAAATTAGCTGACGCAAATTCGCATTAAAAAACCCACGAATAAAAAAAAATAATTTAATAAGTTAACTGAAGAAGACCATCAGGAAATTAGTATCAATAGAAAGGGTTTCTTCAGGCTTTCCAATGATGCATATTTGACTTGTTTATCAGGTGTCCCACATGACCATTTGGTCAGTTGAAAGAGACCACTGTTGCGGAGATGAAGGGTCTTTGGCAAGGTGCTACAGCAGTTCCTGTAGACCAAAAGACAAATAAATTGCACATTTACAACTACACCAGTAGGTGAATAAAACCACACAAAAATTATTCCTTCCTTGCATGTCTAGTCAGTGTAGTGCGCCTGCAAACATGACAAAAAATGGGCTCGGCAAGAAATATTTCGACACTTTTCAAAAATTCTGATTAATTCCTCATATCAAACACAGCGAATATAACTTGATCCTGCCAATCCATGCTAGGCACAGAACAGAAAACTGAAAACCAAATGTCTTTAGCTGCTCTAGGTCAAAAGTTATTAACGTCTGAAAATGGAAGAAATTTCGCAGACGCAAATTCGCGTTCAATTTTCGGCCAACCCCCACCAACTTCAGCACCCCATAACTCGGTCAGTTTTCACTTTGGACACTTGAAACTTTCCAGTTCTTCATACTAGATGATAATTGATTTTTGGTGAAAATATCAAGAAAATCTGAGTCGGAGTGCGGGAACCATTGGTTGATTTGGCACGGAATGACTCAAGTATCAAATCACAAAAGCTGTTCACAGATAGCATCGCACGACCAAAATGCAGTAATGAGGAGACAAAGAGAGGACAGTGAGAGGCCAGTGAGAGGAAAGTGAGAGGACATTAATAGCACGAGTTGGATGGATTTGATGTGCCTATAAAAAATGATCACCTGTCAGTCTAATGTATGAGAAATTCTGACCTCTTGGTTTGGAAGAAGAACCTGGACGAGACCAAAGGCATCTCTTAAGATGATAAAGTGTCCGTCATATCGATGATACTGCAACCAACCACACAACGTCACACGTTGCTTCACATGTCGCTGGCTAAGCTCTCCACACATGTGCGATCTATGCGTGAAACTCGGCAACTTCGACTGACATGTTCCTGTCAAAAAATGAACTATTTTAGGAAATATCTCACCAAAGCTGATCAGACTTTGTAACGCCGTAGTACCTGAATATAATCTATGCTTCACAGTAAACACAAAACTGGACTAATAATAATCCGATACGATTCCGAAACCCGTGGTTTCATTCTGAATCATGATTATATGTAGTGTGTTGGCTTATCTTATCGGCAGAGTACTGCCGCAAATTGTGCCAGTCTATGAATAAATGTCACCACCGAATATGATATATGTGACCCGCTATATGATAAGGTACCATAAGTCGGCGTACAGTTTCACGAGAAATCGCGCATAAAGACGTGGGGGAAATTTTTTTATTATATTTTATCAAATTTGAAATCTTGGTATTTTTAGCAGCAGCTGAAAAGGACGTTTTAAGTTAATAACACTGATAATAATAATAGACAACACTGAGAATTTGTTATGAACCTCTTGTAGGATAAATCGCTCAGAAGCGCTCCCAGTGTGCAAGACCCCACGATACTCATCGATGGAAATAAGTGGCAACTTTTTCATGAACATCATTATAAGTCGGTCATTTATCATCCAATTTTGATCTGGTTTTCAGCAAAATGTTCAGCTCACTTAGCTGGTTTGTGAAGGCATAATAACTCCAAACCCGACTTATGGTACCTTTTCATATAGCGGGACACATATGTAGAATGACTAACAGAAGAATTTATTGAATGATGGAATTGCAAAGTTAATTAATATAATGGGTCGTCAGTTACATTATTGCACATTTAATCAGTTAATTCGTTCGTGGATTGGTCAGCTCATTGATGCAATGGTCTAAAGACAGGACGATTTGACGGCAGACTGGCCAGTAAGTCAATCGATCTTTTCAAATCGACCATGATGAAATCCATCAACGAACTCGGTATTATGCAAAGCACGAGCATCGTGAGCGATAATAGAAGAAATTTAAAATACCCAACAAGTTTCCGCTGTCTGTCGATAAGAACACTTGCGGATAAAAGCGGATTTTCGACGTGCATTTTAATTGTCCAAAGATCGCTCTCAAACCCATTTTAAAAGTAACAGACGACAACATTTAGATCAGAATTTTAGATTATTTATATCAACGAACGATAAACCAACGACCTCTTATATATAACGCAAGAGACAATTTTGTCAACAAAAGTCTAAAATTGTTATAGCGCTTCATTAGAATTCGATTTCTTCAAAATAATAAATAATTTTATTGAATTAGCAAAAGATTGGGAGCGAGTGTTGCGCAGTTGGTGAGGTCTGGATCATCAGGGCCTACTAGAAAAGAAAATAGGTTTGTTAACAACAACAATTAGGGCCTAGTCCTTGGGTTAACAGCCAACTTCGGGTATAGGATTAGGAACACAGTATAAATTAATCAATCAATCAAGAGGCGCTTCCAGCCAAAATAAAATGAAAAAGCAGTTTTAAACAGTTTGCGAAAATTAGAACAAAATAAATGTTATTTGAGAGGTGTCGTATTGTCAAGGAAGACAGCCAATCCAGGACGATAGACCAACCAGCAAATGTTATCAAATGTTGTACTGTCATAGGAATTTAGTAAGACGTCATTGATCATCAGAAGTAAATTTATATTTTCTTTTATTGAGAAAATATCCGGTCGTCATAGTGTTTAATCTAATCCCCTTGCTGGAGGAAATCCGTTTCTGGGCAAAGAAACAACAAACGATAGTTCTACGGTCGGTTTTTGATTAGCATTTTTACTGTCATCACTTTTCTTTCTGTTGCCGATTTTTCTGACGACTTTTTTTGATTCATTCTTGATAATCATGACCATGTTCTATTTTGTCTGATTACCTTTTTTAACACGAGCAAGTTCAGGCAACGCTGTTGAATTTTTCTGAAAGGGAAGCGTTACATAATAATTATGTACAAGTAAATCTAAGTGGATTTTTGGGAGAGGGTTGGTTGGTTATCTTTATAATTATTTTCGTGAGTGACGTTAGGCTTACATAATTATGCATGCAAAAGCTCTCGAATTTCTCAGGGGAATGTCATTCTTAGGGGTGGTTGAGGTTGGCGGGGACGATTTGCACGATGATTGGAATACTAGTCCATAAGAAGAAACTGAATATAACTGGATAATATTCAAATTGAATCCCATCTCCATGAAAAAACTGATTATACCATTAAAAATGGAAAATGAAAAATGCACACTAAGATGTGTCCTGATTAAAATCAAGAAACCAACAAAGACAAGAAATTGTGCAATATTTTGCATATGAAAAGGATATGATTGAGCATATTATAGAAGAACAGTTAAATAGTTGTTGCATCTTCTCTCAAATGGTCAATTGCTTTCCAAAGCAGCAGCACCACGTCATGCACCTCAACTACCTACAGAACACATTTCTATTTTCATTTTTTTTTCTTTTCCTCATACTCAAAACCAACTTATTTCTGCCTCTCGAATCACCCATGACTAATGAAAGCAACACACACACACACACACACACTACACACACTGAGACGAATTCAAACACATTACAAGTGGAATCCAATTAGATTTATATTCATATAAAGCAGACGGCTGTGCTGACAAGACGAGAAAATTGCACCTTATACAGAATGAGTTCTATAATTAAAGTCAAACGTCAACGTAATCAACATTAAATGCCTGCATAAAATCAACATGGTTGTCTTCAATGTACATCGACATCATGCTTATCTATCGTGTCTGTGCAAATAAATGAAACACATCACCACAGAACCATAGCCAAAGAAATTATAAACATCAGAATTTTAAATTCTGTTCATTTTGCTTAAATTACAAATGCCCCAACAATCGACAAAAGACGGAGATTTTCTGACTATTGTCAACATTAAATAACAGCGACGATGAGCAGAACATTAAATAACAGGACATGGGAAAGATTGCGTCGTCACAATACCCTGATATCCTGATGTCAACAAAGGCGAATGCAACGGACATGAATTCAAAGACCTTAATGACGCTGGTCCATCTGAATGCATCTGAATGCTCAATGTACGTCATGAACATCAGATGTGGGATCTGCATAGATTGACTGACACAGAAGTCAGAAGAGATCTCTCAGATTCTAAATCAACTCAATAACTTCTGGAAATTGTTGAACAGTTCTTGACAATTGAGATGACTTAGGAATAGGAGGATGTGGCCGACGCGGTCCATTTTCATTATCCTGTTGCGATGACCTCAGAGCAGGTCGTGACCTTGACCCCTGACCGACTGTTTCTCTTCGTGCAGCCACCTGGTGATGGTTGTTGACAACGTTCCTTCGTCCATTTGCACCGATTCGATTGACGCGATTGACCATTTGTTTCGTCAACTTTGACGCATTGTTAATCGCTGTCGTCGGTGAAATGACGTCAGACAAAGGAGACGCGACGACGACGTCGTCACAGATGATGACATCAGTGTCACTTGATGATTCCGATTTCTTTGGTTGGTTTTTGAAGATTGATGAAACAATCTGAGAACTGATGTCATCCAATTGTTTGTTTAAAGAAGGCGTTGCAACCGACGACGACGTCCCAACATTTAATCGATTCTTTGCACCAAATCGAGAAGGCGCCTGCGAACTTGTTGCGCTTGGACGATTTGTTACGGTCGACCGATCGAGACAATGCTTCGCTTGTTGTCGATTCATCTCGACGATTCTGCGAGAGTCATGCATCACTGAATTCGCTGGTCGTGTCTGATGCTGCGGCTGCTGTTGGTTTGGAAGGCTACTGCGTTGACCGTTTTGATCGGCGTTGAAATGAACGACCTGACCGACAACTCTCATTGTCTTCTTCGTTTGTTGTCTCATCTCGACCTGATGATGACCTCTCACCCCGCCACCTGACCTTTCACCTCTGCTTGTCATAACAGTCGACACAACTCTCTCCTCCACCGTCGTCACGATACAACATTCGTCCGTGCCGCTGTTGTCTCGTCTTCGTGCAACGCTTGACGACGTTGTCTGCGTTGTATTCACTGAACTCCTCACTTCTTGTCTGATTGCGGTGCTCGCGTAATTCCGTCGTCCGTTGATCGGTGCTGGTATTGACATAATCTCGACGACATCGTCTTCGTCGTCGCTTGAAGATGAATCGGTCGTCGATTCTGACAGAGGAGGAGGAGTCGGAGGATTCATCGTCGGTTGCCGTAGCGACAGAGCCTTGCGATGATTCATGACGTCAGACGTTGCTAAGCAACGCATCACCTTCTCACACGGTGGCTTCAGTCGGAGCAGACCGAGAGCGAGGCTCGATGGTTTCTTTTCCGTCTGCTTCATCATCTTCATCAACAACGATCCATTTCCTTTGTCATCATCATCATCGTCATCGTTGTTGTCGTTGCAGCCATTCATTGAATGGTTTGCGTTCTTAGCCGGAGAATCCTGCTCCTCATCTAAACAGATGACGTCAATTGGACTCGCCAACGTTGCACCAGCCAATGTTGGACTGACGAATGGAACCAGTGCATTCACTCGTACCACTTCATCTGACGTGGAAGCAGAAGACAGAGGAAGGGGAGGAGGAGATGCGGACGCTTTTTCACAGACAATGACATCGGAGGAAGACGATGAAAGGCACGATGACAATGAAACTGTCGTTCTTGATGGAATCATTTGAACGTCGATTGAAGAAGATGAAACAGGAATCGCATCAATGATGCTCACGTCCATCGATTCATCCTCATCATCCACTCTCATCACTCTTCTCTCATCACAAATTACGCTCTCAGCCTCCGTTGCTTTCTCTTTATTGTCGTTCTCAAACAATGAAACGGTCGATGGCTCATCTTCTGTTCGCAAAGATTCCACGAAATTGTGATTTTGCTCGTTCGAATGTTTGACGGTGTGGGAGTCAGAGGTCGATGGAAGGTCATTGAGTTCATCGGAAATGTCATCCAAGAGATTTAAAGATTCTAAAGCACTGGATTTGTCAGTGGACAATTCAACGTTGGCGCCATTATCTCCATTGTTCTTCTCTTCTGATGTCAAAGAGGCACCACTGCCACCACTACCAGCAACTGCTTTGTTCTCTTTACTTCCATTCTCGTTATTCAGCTCTTCATCCTCATTGTCCTCATCATCCTCATCATCATCATCTTGCTCTGCATTGCTTTCATCTGAGACGACAATTTCATCGATCTGCTCAATGTTCTCCATGAATTTCTTCTCATCCTCCCCTTCTTCCTCTTCCTCCTCCTCTTCTTCATCCTCCTCATCCTCTTCCGCATCTTCTGGATCCTCATCTTGCTTCTGTGCATATTTGCTCATTATCTGCCACAGACAAACAAACATCAGATAAACAAACATCAGATAAACAAACATCTGATAAACAAACATCAGACAAACAAACATCAGACAAACAAACATCAGATAAACAAACATCAGATAAACAAACATCTGATAAACAAACATCTGATAAACAAACATCAGATAAACAAACATCTGATGAACAAACATCTGATAAACAAACATCTGATAAACAAACATCAGATAAACAAACATCAGATAAACAAACATCAGATAAACAAACATCAGATAAACAAACATCTGATAAACAAACATCTGATAAACAAACATCTGATAAACAAACATCAGATAAACAAACATCTGATGAACAAACATCTGATGAACAAACATCTGATAAACAAACATCTGATAAACAAACATCAGATAAACAAACATCAGATAAACAAACATCAGATAAACAAACATCAGATAAACAAACATCAGATAAACAACGAGAAAGTTAGAAGAAGACGATATTTCAAACAATAATATTTATGAATTCATCTACACCTCAGATGTCAAAGCTTTTTAATTGCAGACGATCATATTATTTTTCAGCAAGTTCCAGGCCACAGTGCCAAAGACAAATTTTACAAATCAGTGAATAGAAAGTAAGTTAATTAAGAAGAGAACCAGAAACACTGTTCAACTGTTTTTATGGAAGTGCTTTCCATAAAAGACATGAATCACAAATTCAGTAAATACAAAAGAAAAAAATTCTGTAAAATAATTAATCAGATGTATAAACAAGTTTAAACATCAGTGCATTGCAGAAGCTGAGAAAAGGAGCTACAGAAATGTCGAGATAAAAATAGAAATCACATCGATACCTCGTCCAGGTTTGCCTTTGAAACTTTGCTATTCTCTTCGAGACGATGTCTGAGACGAGAGTCGAAAAGAGCCGGATCATCACGACTCCTACGCATCAAACACACAACATACACAACACGTTGAGCAATATAAGCAAAACAATTTCTACACACACTTCAAGTCTTTGTCTGATAAACTTCAACTGCACCATCAAGTATGCTAAGAACACTTGCAACTAAGTGTTCAGAGCATCTGCTGCTTTTTTGCCATTTCACACAGATACTACTTCCAGGACCTCATCTTAATTTGATACACAGCAAAGCAATCAGGCAACTCAGAGGTAACTCTATTTGTTGACTAGCGGCGCTCGTCACCATGGCAACGAAGAGGTCAGAGCACTAAGAGGTCAAAACAGTTTCAAAGATTAGCGTGAAACAACGTAATATTTGTAATAAACGACGTAATATTTGTAATAAACGACTCATCTAAGCAGACCATGTTTTTCAACTGACTTGACGTTTTCCGTGAGGTGACATCCAAAGTTGTCGACATAATCAGCCATGCGACGTTTCTGTAGAATATTTCCAACGTCTGTGAACGCCTCTCGAGCCAATCGATCGACGGCGTTTTTCCTAGAAAAAAATGAAAAGCCTCTGACATTGAGAAGAAAATCACGCAAGAAAACTCTGACATTGAGAAGAACATCAAACAACAAAACTCAAGTTCTGCAATCTTCCTTAAATGAATTATCGATCACACAATCTATCATTACATTGCGGAGTTGATGTGGTGGAAGATGGTTTAAGATTTAATTCATCAACTTCTCTGAATGTCTTTTACTTCATATAACTACATGTACTTTTGCTTTTGAGAACAAATTTCAGGCTGCCACAATGCTTTAACTCTTACACAGCTACGTTGACATTTCAATGAATATCATAAATTATGTTATTAGCTGACAGATGCAATGCATGAAAACGCTTCAAATCTTCATCATCTTCAAATTCCAAACAGGCTGAAATCTGGAACAGACTTTGACTAACCGAATGCCAAGGTCATGTTTTCGATTCGATCGGACGATGATCTCGTGAATGTCGCCGTAGTCAGGAAAGACGTGAAACTTGTTGACAAAACGAGAAATGCTTTTGTTTATCTGCGCATAATTCGTACCTGAAACAACAAAATCAATGCATGATGACCAAAAATAGTCACATCAGCCACTAACTGAGATTAAAAAACATATTTGCTATCGTCCTCAGGATAGATTACTTTCAAACAAAAACATTTCTTCGTTGACATGACCACTGTTTAAAATTAAAAATTTATGAAATTCACAAAACAAAATAACATGACCACTGTTTAAAATTAAAAATTCACGAAGTCCAGAAACTAAAACAAATAACATCAAACTTTCTGGTGCAGATATTTCTGTAAGAATCAAATTTAAATGTCAGCATAAGAATAAATTTGTCATTTAAATGATAAATTAAAGAAAACCATCCACATGATTTTCATCTTCACCAAAACGACAATTCATTTGATTCACATCAACTTCAAACATTCTACATTATTGTATGAAAAGCTATTTTAACACAGGTAATTATGAAGCACGTGCAGACCGCAATAGTTGAGCTTTCTTTCAACTTCTCGTCCTGTTGTCGTATCTCTTCCCTTCAACTCGCAAAGGCGGTTCCAAACTTTGACAAATCTTTTCTTGAACCTAATCAGCACAAAATTCTCTAAATATATTATCATCTGACTCATGAAAAACTGGTTTCAATTCACTGGCACAGAGTAACATTCGAATGTAATGACACATCAACCAAACTCATGACATGTAAAATTAAGAAATTCAAAACATCTTGCAAATAGTAATTTCACACATATTTTCTATCACTATAATTACACATCTCCACATTGAACACAGGATCTACATAATTCTGCCATGTAACGATTACAGTGCACTGTGAATCATTGTGATCCCCTGAGTCTCATTAGATGCAATTACCTAGAGCTCTAGCTGAATAACTGACCAACTGACCTGTCTTCTAGAGTATAACTCGAATCTTCTTTATCCATGTCTTCAAAGCTGAGCTCTGTCTCCTGCAACCGCTTGATTTCCTTACTTATTTTCTACAACACAAATTGCACAGCCAATCAAATCTCTCTCTCACACACACACTCACGCACACACACACTCACGTGATTGCTATTCTGCATTTAAGCCTACATTGAACGTTCCAATCTACAAGTACTGCTGCAACAGTTGAACATTCAGATTATCTCTGATCAGAGATATTAGCAAACAGACGTTATATAGTACCTGCAACATTGTTTTAATGTCTCAACTACTCTTGCTATTCAATCAACATGAAGTATGGATGACACGCAGAGTGTGCATCAGTTTGCATTTCATCTGCATTCACCCACTTCAATCTGAACTAAAATTCTCATTCTCATCAATGTACTTTAGAGCATCATATCAACAAACAAAGTGCCATCCACTCTCTGCATTCCTTATTCATGTAGCAACTGAAAACAAAGTCAAGTAGGCTGTAAGAAGTAAACAATGGATATGAAAACAATGGATCTATGAATAGAATGAAAAGAGACCCTAAGAAGTTTCTCGAGTCGGTCGATGTGCATCTGAACTCGGTCGTCTCTCCTCTCTCCCTCCTCCTTCTCCGCATCTGGCACCG
Source organism: Lumbricus rubellus (assembly GCA_945859605.1). Classification (NCBI taxonomy): domain Eukaryota; kingdom Metazoa; phylum Annelida; class Clitellata; order Crassiclitellata; family Lumbricidae; genus Lumbricus; species Lumbricus rubellus. The sequence goes on from OX243828.1 coordinate 575,663, forward strand.
GTTGAGATGGACGGACGGCGCTTGGGTCAGCAGCTGACGCGTTATTGTCCGTTTCATCATCAGACAAAGACTCGACTAGATTCTGTCGTGATGATTGTGACTGACTCAACGTCGTCAGATCAACGCTTCTGTCGAGAACGATTTGAAGTTGAGGCAAACGAAGATTAGCAACGTCGTTGATATTAATCGAAGTAACGAAAGCGCTTTTATTCGCGCCTGCTTTTAAGTCCGTCTCTTTCGTCCGTTCATCGTCCATCGACGTTTCTCCAGCTGCAACGAAGTTCTTATCATTTCGCGTGGCATCATTACACATGAGCGATAACGGCGTCAACGTACAAGACTGCGTTCGGATCTGACGAGTGACATGCGTCGCAAACATCGTCGTCGTCTCCAATCTTTCTTTCGATTTATGCGATGCGATACAATTGTCGTTTGTTAACCGCGTTCGTTTCGCAGGCGGCTCCAGTTCGAGACAGGTCTCTGCTTTCCTAACCTGACCCCCACCACCACCCTCGGCCTTTGCCACTGCCCCCCTTGTCTCTCGAAGGTGCTTCAGCGGCTTGGCTTTGTACGCCTTCAGTTCCGTCGTAAATTCCTTGATGTAGACGTATTTGTTGTCGCGATCATCCTCGATCTTCTTCCGACATCGATCGATGAGATCGGGAAAATCGTTCGACCAAAGGAAATGAAGATTCGTGCGATTGTAGCGCTTTTGCAACAACTCCAAGACAACGGTGTCGTTGGTCGTCACATCGCGACACAAATCGATGAACTAAAACAGAAAATCAACAACAAATCTTTTATTCATCTCTTTTAAAGCTCACAGATTCCATCAAAGCGTGCAAAATCGGTCAATGTTAATTTCTGAGGCAGGCAATCAACGCAAAAAATGTTGCGCATTTCTTCATCGTTTAAAAGAAATAACACAGAGTAAATTGCCGAGCAGAATCTGAGTAGAACTGAAGAATCTCTTTCCTTCACCACAACACTTTCATCGAATAGGATACTTGAATGATTTGACAGACTCGAAGCATGTGGTCTAACAGCAATTTTCCTGCAACAACTTCATTAGTGAGAAATCAAAGTTCTTGCAATAATGTGCCATATAAATTCTCTTAAGAACATGAATAACAACCAAAGGCACATGGAACGTCTCCAACTCTCCATAAATTGTAACAGACATCAGGCAAGGGAACAGTCTGAAGCCAAAAATAAAAAAGCCATCTTGCTTGAAGTATTTTCATTTCCTCAAAAACTATTTGCTCAAATTAACAAATGTGCAGTTTCTTTGATCATGTATGAAACTTCTAATATAGGATACTGAAAAATCTGTGTTGCTTGTATTGCATTAAAGTTAAGCCATTAGATCAAAAGCTCTTAGACCTACTTTCTTACTTATGATCAAAATAACGCACAACAAAACAATGGTTGAAGACTTGCCTCCTTGAAGACTTTCTCACTGCGTTCCATCTTGCCAACCCGAGTCTCTGAAGAGAATAAAAGCATTCGTAAAAAACTCATTAGACACCTAGTGCTCACTACTGAAAGACAACAAAAATTGCTTACCCTAACAACTTACGGTAAATTTTGTCAGACTAGTGGTTTACACGAAACATTTTGAATAATATTATAATAATTATTATGCACACAAGATTACAAGCATATTGATTCTGGTTAATGCCGACAATGCTGCAAGAATTCGTTCAACAAAATAAATGAAATAATTCAACAGCGTTCCGCAACGAGGAATTGAATGTTTGAATTTAATTTGCACAATGATGTCAAGTACCATAATTCAAGTGATATAACATTATATTATAACCCGCAATTTCGCACCTAGGGGAGGACACATTCCAATTTCTCACAACTCGCACCCATCAATTAATATAACAAAAAGACTGTAATAAAACACTTACGAATCGAAAAAACACAGATTTAAGTAGCAGTTTTATAATTTAACTCTTCTAAAAACAATTATTAATAATTTATAACATATTTTTTGAGAACTTCTGAATTTGACTCAAGAACCACGTTAACTTCTCGCGAGACAGATTCAATGAAGACCATAGACATCATATCAAAACGAGAATCTCAAGCAAGTAAGTAAAAAAGTAAGTCTGCTCGACATTCAACATCATTCGCAGGATTAATAATAATTTCCTTTATTCATCAATCCGGTTAATAATAATACACAAATCTTAACTATTATTAACAGAACGGACAGCCTGCAATGATCGGCGCTATTAGCAGCCTACAAAGCATGTGCAACCTATGGGGCACGAACTCGTCACCTCTCGCTCTCTAAGCCAGGGTGTTATCCATTGCGCTAGGGCACCCCTTCCCCCTGTAGGCTTATGTGCAGAAGACTATATTTGGTTTATTAATCTTAGGCTAATGTATTTGCTCAAAATATAGAGGGCATTAAGTCCTCTTTCCCACTCTATCATTTCCACCAATAAGGAAGCCTTGAGTCAGTGCACTCAAAACAGCGGTTAAATGCAGCGGCGCAGCAATCATGCACGCAATGATCTACCATGCCAGTGATTTAAACCGTCGACTCTTCGGCTACCAATCGATCAGAAGATTAATTATAATTATTATTACTGCACCTCTGCAACCTCATCGGAATAATTGAATTGATTAATTATAATTATTATAATAATAATATTGAATCGGTGACTGATGGCCGCTGAGTTATTTTGCTAATTTTTCGTCTGTGATAATAAAAGGCCGAATAGTTCTAATAATAGCCTAATAATAATAATTCTTCTCTTCAATGGTCCACTTCTCTCTCTCTCTCTCTCTCTCTCTCTCTCTCTCTCTCTCTCTCTCTCTCTCTCTCTCTCTCTCTCTCTCTCTCTCTCTCTCTCTCTCTCTCTCTCTCTCTCTCTCTCTCTCTCTCTCTCTCTCTCTCTCTCTCTCTCTCTCTCTCTCTCTCTCTCTCTCTCTCTCTCTCTCTCTCTCTCTCTCTCTCTCTCTCTCTCTCTCTCTCTCGTTCTCGGTTAATTCCTGTTCAATTGACATGTTCTGTTTCTCTTCTTCACTCATTTCGTGTCTCTCTTTTTGTCAGCTTCTATTGAAGTGTCTTTGGTTCATTACTTCTGTATATCTATTATCTGTCTGCTTGTCATTTGTTGCCCTTCATATCCGTCCGTCCGTCCGTCCGTCCGTCCATCGGACTCCATCCTTAAAGCCAGCCAGTCAGTTAGTCGGCGATTTTTCCACCTCTCCTCGTCCTCGTCCTCGTCCTTCTCTTCCTCGTCATCCTCTTTCTCCTACGCCTCCTCCTCCTCCCCTTGTTCCTCCGTCTCTTCCTCCTCGCCATACTCTTCTCATTTTCCACCTCCTCTCCTTCCTTTCCTCCTCCTCCTCCTCCTCCTTCTCCTTCTCCTCCTCCTCCTCCTCCTCCTTCTCCTCCTCCTCCTCCTTCTCCTCCTCCTCCTCCTCCTCCTCCTCCTTCTCTTTTTCCACTTAATGTCTAAGCCATTATTATTCGAGAGTCGTAAACTCTGTCCATGAAGATAATCGGCCCGTCAGTTAAATCGCTCTTTCCCTCTCTCTTCCTCTCCCTCTCCTTCCCCACACTCCACAGAACCAGCTGACATTGATCTATTGCAGATCATGCACCGGACAACAGCTATTAACAACAGCGCTTTAGCAACAGCGCTTTAGCAACAGCTACTAAGGCAACAACTACTATGGCAACAGCGCTTAGCAACACTGCTAATGCTAACTGCAAAATAGGAGAATTCTACACGATCTATAATATTGTTGAGGTATCAGATTAAATGCACACCAATTGTCTGCATCACAGCTAGAAGGGTCAGGGGTCAGAAGTCAGGGAGTCAGAGATCAGAGGTAAGAGGTTAATTATTTGTCGGGGGTCAGAGGTCATATGTAGGGGGGTGGGGGGTGTGGCGTCGCACATCTCCCATCCTATCTTACTTATTTACATCTGCTTTGATTTCTTCATCTTCATGTTGTTCTCCAACAGTTAGCCTACTTATTGTCAGGATTGTTCGTATATTATAGGCTACGTCCGATGGCAACTACAGAAACTGTAACCCTCTTCGCATTGTTGTTGTTTAGCATCCTACTCCTCATTTGACTGCAGTTCATATATAATCATATATAATTATATATAATTATATATAATTATATATAATTATATATATATATATATATATACTGTATATATATAATTATATAGCCTATATATATATTATAATAAGAGATCGTTGTTGCAGACAAGACGACGATGACGAAAGATACTCAGAAGAAGAAGAAGAGGATTCCGAGTTTGTTTGGAGATCATCGCATTGAGTGCAAGTTTGACGAATGCCATAGAAACAGATCTGTCTGTCTCTGTTTGTCTCTGTCTGTCTGTCTCTGTCTGTCTCTGTCTGTGTGTCTCTGTCTGTCTCTGTCTGTGTGTCTCTGTCTGTCTCTATCTGTCTCTGTCTGCCTGTCTCTGTCTCTGTCTTTGTACCGAACTTTCATCCATCCATCCGTCCGTCTATATTCTCATCCATCTCCCTTATTCCTCCTTATCTGGTTTCTCCTTATTTCTGTATCTCCTATTCCTATTATACTTCTCCTCATATTATCCCACCTCCTCTTTCTTCTCCTCCTCCTCCTCCTCCTCTTCCTTCTCCATCTCCTCCTCCTCCTCTTCTTCCTCCACCTCCTCCTCCTTCTCCATCTCCTCCTCCTCCTCTTCTTCCTCCACCTCCTCCTCCTTCTCCATCTCCTCCTCCTCCTCTTCTTCCTCCACCTCCTCCTCCTTCTACATCCTCCTCCTCCTCCTCCTCCAACACTGCTATCACCACTACTACCACCACGTCCTGTTACTCCACGCTCTCGTCCATTTCCAGCGTTCATTTCTTCCGTCACTTATTCGACCGCACTTGGCCCGATCCTCCCCCACTTTCTCTCGTCCTTCAATATCCATCTCCTCATTCCCCATCCTCCCACATCCTCCCATCCTCTCCCATCCTCCACATCCTCCCCAACGTCCCCATCCTCTTCCATCCTCCCCATCCTCACCATCCTCCTCCATCTTCTCTCATCCTCCTCCATCTTCTCTCATCCTCCTCCATCTTCTCTCATCCTCCTCCATCCTCCTCCATCCTCCTCCATCCTCTCCATCCTCCCCCGTTCTCTCCCATCCTCTCCCATCCTCCCACCCATCCTCCTCCATCCTCCTCCATCGTTTCCATCTTCCTCTCTCCATGAACCGAACATCGATTTGCGAGTAGAGGTCAATACGTTAAACCACAGACACAGACGATGAGGTTCATTGACTTCATTCTCAGTCGAAGACAATTATTTATTATTCCGTTCATTTTTGCTCATCTTCTTCCTCCTGTTGTTGTTGTTGTGTGTTGTTGTTGCTGCTGTTCTTGTTCTTCTTCTTCATCATCCTCCTCTTTGTCCTCTTCATCATCATCGTCATCATCATCGTCATCATCATCGTCATCATCGTCGTCATCATCATCATCATCATCATCATCATCATCATCATCATCATCATCATCATCATCATCATCATCATCATCATCATCATCATCATCATCATCATCATCATCATCATCATCATCATCATCATCATCATCATCATCATCATCATCATCATCATCATCATCATCATCATCATCATCATCATCATCATCATCATCATCATCATCATCATCATCATCATCATCATCATCATCATCATCATCATCATCATCATCATCATCATCATCATCATCATCATCATCATCATCATCATCATCATCATCATCATCATCATCATCATCATCATCATCATCATCATCATCATCATCATCATCATCATCATCATCATCATCATCATCATCATCATCATCATCATCATCATCATCATCATCATCATCATCATCATCATCATCATCATCATCATCATCATCATCATCATCATCATCATCATCATCATCATCATCATCATCATCATCATCATCATCATCATCATCATCATCATCATCATCATCATCATCATCATCATCATCATCATCATCATCATCATCATCATCATCATCATCATCATCATCATCATCATCATCATCATCATCATCATCATCATCATCATCATCATGGTAAATAAATACAATGAACTGTATTTATTTATTGATTGATTGGTTTCCAATGACGTCTCACTTGGATTCATTTGATGTGTTTTTTAACCATGATTACATAATTATTATAGACCAACCTAAGTCATTGGGATGAAAAATTATTATTATTATTATTGATATAACCTTGTGTTGACATCGTCGTCATAGTGTATCGTTGTCATGGTGTATCGTTGTCATGGTGTATCGTTGTCATGGTGTATCGTTGTCACTGTGTATCGTTGTCATGGTGTATCGTTGTCATGGTGTATCGTTGTCATGGTGTATCGTTGTCATGGTGTATCGTTGTCACTGTGTATCGTTGTCATGGTGTATCGTTGTCATGGTGTATCGTTGTCATGGTGTATCGTTGTCATGGTGTATCGTTGTCATGGTGTATCGTTGTCATGGTGTATCGTTGTCATGGTGTATCGTTGTCACTGTGTATCGTTGTCATGGTGTATCGTTGTCATGGTGTATCGTTGTCATGGTGTATCGTTGTCATGGTGTATCGTTGTCATGGTGTATCGTTGTCATGGCGTCACGTCCCCTAGCAGTGCGCTGATATACAGCGACGCAGTCTCCTGGCAGCACGTTGCTATGGTGACGCGTTCTCACAGATGTCACCGATCGTGAAAGTAAGATGAGAGATCCGACAGAAGAAGAAAGGCGCTAGAGAAAGTAATGCGAGATGGAGAAGAAGGAAGAGGGAAGAGGAGGGAGGAGGGAAGAGGAAGAAAGAGGGGGAATTCCATGGATATGAAGTTGATGGGAAACGGATGGATGGAGGAAGAGGAGGAGGATGAGGAAGGATGAGGATGAGGAGAGGACATGGTTGGATGATGGAAAAGGAGAGGGAAAGATGGGAGAGCGTGTGTCAGAAGAATTTGAAGAAGTCGTTGAGAAGAGGAAGTTGATGCGCATGCGCGTGGAATGTTGCCTCTCTCCATCTTCTCTTCTCATGCATGCATTTGAAAAGTCGACGAATAATCTAATGAAAGAATGCGAAAGATGAGAGGAAAGGACGATCAGAGCAGACAGACATCGAAGGATACATCGAGACAGACGCACAGAGGCAGAGGAAGAGACACAGAGACACAGAGAGATACAGCGAGAGAGAGGCAGAGTGACAGAGAAAGAGAGACACAGCGTGATAGAGAAACAGTGAGAGAGACACAGACAGAGACAAAGACAGAGAAACAGAGACAGAGACAGAGACAGAGAGAGGCCGAGAGAGACAGAGAGAGACAGAGAGACAGAGAGAGAGACAGAGAGACAGAGAGACACAGAGGGAGAGACAGAGAGACAGAGAGAGACATAGAGAGAATGACAGAAACAGAGACACACAGAGAGAGAGAGAGAGAGCCACGGAAGATAAACACAGAGACAGATAGGCAAGCGCAGAGGGAGAGAGATGGAGGATGAGATGCAGTGAATGGAGAAAGCGAATAAGATGCAGACGTAGAGGAGAGTGCAACCAAACGTATTAATACACGTACACGATGTATACATGTATGATGTATACATATATGATGTATAATACATGTACATGTATGATGTACATGTATAATACATGTATAATGTATACATGTATGATGTATACATGTACGATGTATATATGTATGAATTGTACGATGTCGATCGGTTGGGGGGGTGGGTGGGTGGGAAGAGGTGCAGTTTGAGATTAAGTCTGATATGGAAAATGATCTTCCGCTGCTTCCTGGTTGATGGATGGAAAATGGAAATGTGAGAGTGGAAAGAGGGAAGGTACATGGTTATCACGATGCTTATGATGATGATGAGGATGCGGAAAGAGCAGGAGATACAGACAGACAGATAGATAGACAGACAGACAGACCAAGATACACAGACAAAGATAGAGACATAAACAGAGAAAGCAAGACAGACAGAGAAGGTAGATAAAGAGAGATGGTTCTCTTCTTTAGGTTCTGATAATTATTAATGTTGATGGAATATGGAAAGTTTTATAATTTTGATGAACTTGCGCGAATGGAGAACAATAACAATAAATATTGAAAGGAATCGAAGAGGAGAGGAGAGGAAGAGGAATTGAGGAGAAGATGGCGTATGAAGAGAGGAAAGAAGGAGAGAAGTGGAAATGGAGAAGATAGCGGATGAAGAATTGACGAATGGTGAAGTGGAGAATGCGTTTTGATGGAGTGAGTGAAGGAAGAAAATATTGCGATCAATTGATTTTTAAGTTATAGAAAGAAAGAGGAAACGTAGAATTTGACGTTTTGGTAAAGGTAGAGATGAAGTAATAGGAGGAATAACTGTATACAGATGGAGAATGAGGCGGAAAAGGAGGAGGAAGAAGAGGAATGGGAAGATGTTTAAGAAGGTGGAGGAAGAGTCAGAGAAGGAGAAGGAGGAGGAATAAGAAGAGATGAAGAAGGAGGAGGAACAGAAGAAGAAAAAAGAGGAATGAGGATGTATGGAGAAGTATGAAGAGAAGGAATAGCGAGAAATGGGGGAGAAAGAGAAGGAGGAACAAGAGGAGGAGGGTGGGGTGGGATGGGGTGGAGTGTGGTGGGGTGGAGGTGTGGTGGGGGAGGGTGTGGTGTGGTGGGGGAGAGTGTGGTTGGTGCTGCGGAGAATGTGTCTGTGGCGGTGCTGATGCCTGCGAGCTGTTCGCGTAGAACGCGTGCCGTCGACTGATAGGCAGAACAACAGAAATATGGACAGACGGATAGAAGGACTGTCAGGCAGAGACAGACAGACAGACGGACGGACAGAGAGACAGACAGACAGACAGACGGATAGAAGGACTGTCAGACAGACAGAGTGACGGACAGACAGACGGACGGACGGACAGAGAGACAGACAGACAGACAGACGGATAGAAGGACTGTCAGACAGACAGAGTGACGGACAGACAGACGGACGGACAAAGAGACGGACGCTTGGACCGCTGCCGTGCATGCAACGGAGCTGCATGTTTTTTAGCGGGTGAGCATCGCTGGCTGCTGCTGCTTATGCTACTGCTGCTGCTGTTGTTGCTGGTGCTGCTGCTAGGTGCATGATGGGAGGACTATCATCGCCAGTTGCAGAGACAGACAGACTCTTCTTAATGGGCTTCGACGCAGACAGACACAGACGTAGAGAGACAGACACAGGGACAGAGATAGATAGAGAAACAGAGGGATTGAGAAAGTGAGCCAGGGAGCGAAAGAGAAATGGAAAGAGCAGTGTATAAAGAGAAAGAGAGAGAGATAGCGATCGGATGCTGGTTGGATGAATGGATGAATGGATGAATGGATGGAAGGGGGAGTGGGAGGAAGAAAGAGGACGGAGGGAAGAGATAGGGATGGAAGCGGGGGAGGAAAGAGTATAAATGGAGATGCGTGTAGAGGAAGAGAGAAGATAAGAAGGAAAGAGCGATTGTTGTGAGATAGAAAGATAGAATTTGGTTTCTGCAGCTGATGAACTGAAGAGTGGACATCGTCAACATTCTGTTGTCAAAATCATTCGCTCTGTAATTAGGAATCATAGGATGATGATTATGATTATGATTATATCATAGTATGATGATAAAGACGATTATGATTATGATGATGGTGATAAGTTCTTTTCTCATCATCGTCTCTTGACTCTAGTTGTTGCTGCTGCTGCTGATGCCGTTCATCTCATTCATAGACTACAACGCCGGTAAGTGCCTATATATATACTACAAATTAAACCCAAACGATGATTACGACGACGATGATGATAATGATGATGATAATAATGATGATGATGATAATAATGATGATGATGATGATAATAATAATAATGATGATGATGATGGTGATGATGATGATGATGAGGTTAGTGGTCATGATGATGATGTTGACGACGACGACGCTAAGCGAGACTGCTGGTCATTATCATAGACCTATTGATGATTATGATGATTATGATGATGGTTGGTATCGATGTCATTATAATGAAGTGATGATGATAATGATGATGATGGCAATTAAGACACCGGTGCGTCAGTTGATTTGCTCTGATGAGGCACGATACAGGGGGTGCAGTCAGCTCTTAGAAAGTGGTGGTGGTGGTGGTTATAATTTTTTAAATTTCTAGAAGTTTAGGTCTTTAGGTCACTGTTGGTCGACCCCGCATATTCGAATGAAAACACAAGAATTTTAACAAATTGTGTTGGTCATAATTTTATAGGCCTATATAAGAGTGGAGTGGGGTGGTTCAAAGCACCACAAACCACCCAGTGGCGATGCCAATGATACGATGTGCTTATAACGACTTCATTGTCTTTGCCTCGGCATAGGGTGGTGTGGGGTGAGGTGGCCTGTCCGTTCTATCTGAGTCTGCTCTTCTCAACGACGGTGTTCGCTATGGCTGAGTTATGATCGCTGGCCATAGAGAGGGAATGGGAGGAGATGGGGAGGAAAGGGTAGGAGAGGGGAGGAGATGGGAGGAGTGGGGAGGAGATAGGAGGAGAGGAGTAGGGAGGAGATGGGAGGAGAGGGGAGGAGAGGGAGGTATACAGGGGGCAAGTTAGAGACAAACTCTTGCAACATATAATTCGTGTCTGTCGGGCATTTGCTTTTTTTTCCGTTGACCGTCTCGTCTGACTCTAACCTGTTTATAACATAATAATCACAAAGAAACTATCGTAATCTCAAAATGTCTAAAGCGCCACTCGAAAGCCAATTATTGATAAACAAAGGAGATGTTGCTTGCAACGAAAATTGCCTCCTTATCTTATTTGAATATCTGCCATCCAGTTAAAACACAGATCTATAAAAAACACCTACGCATACATGTACATGCATGATGTATGATGTATGAGAGCATTAGTTTAGCGCCTCTAAGAAAGGTAACCTCGGTAACCAATCGTATATTGGTTGAGATGGTTTGGCTGAGAGCAGCTAAGGGGTTTAACCAAGCACCCACAAGAGCCATGGAGGCAGTTGAAGGGGATGACCTCAAGTGGTCTTGTGGGTGGCTGGAGAAAAGCTTATCTTCTTCTCACGGTTGACGGAGAAGGAGGGAGAAGGAGGAAGAAGGAGGGAGAAGGAGGGAGAAGGAGAGAGAAGGAGGGAGAGGGAGGGAGAAGGAGAGGGAGGGGAGAAGGATGAAGAAGGAGGGAAGGAGTAAGAAGTATGGGATGCAAGTGCATTGGATTTGGAAGGAGCTGTGGGATGTGGCTGGGTGTGGATTGGGGAGAAGCAGCATTGAAGATGTGAAGATGTGAAGATGATTGGAGATGTGGTTGGAGTGGGTTGCAAAGCAGACTGCTGCTGCTGCTGCTGCTGCTGCTGCTGCTGCTGCTGCTGCATCTTATCCTCTCATCACTTCATCGTTTATCGCTTGTTTAGGTTTCGTGCAATTGACGACGATGATGACGACGACGATGAGGATATAAATCGATTGCATTCTGGGAATCGAGTTATAAGAGGAGAGAGGTCGACTTCCCCCCAACTACCCCTCCGTCAATAACTCCTGTACGCATGCGCACACCTACATTGTATAGCGTACATGTATACTGTATATGATACGGCGTCGTCTGTGTATATTAGAAGAAACGTAAGAACTATTCGCTTCTACGAAGAGCTGTTCTCAAAGATTCTCTTCGGCTAAAACCAGCTGCTTACGCCCACGCCACCACCGCAACAGTGGCAACAATAAGAGCAAGAACAGGGCAACAGGAGCAGCATGAGCATAGATCGACAACAGTTATGGCAGTAATACGTAGTTTATAGCAAACAGTGACTTTCAGCGACCCTCTAAGGTTATAGATATCAATTAGATCTATAGTGGTAGACTATTTATAAAACAGTTTGGAATTCATTCAGTTCATGCTTGGAAGACATGTTGATGAAGACTTTATATATAAGAAATCATTGAGATGACTGCAGGTCAAAGTTCATTTGAGGGACATAGTTCGTGCAAATCTCTTTTATATGGGCGACAAGCGAGTTGCTGTAGAGTGTAGACAGTAGTCAAGAAAAACCAAAGCAGACACACCGAGACAGAGTCTTATGTAGCGATGATGAGGGGCGCATATCATTGGAGAGTCGGGTAACAACTAATAAGTCTTTACGACAACGAGAGGGAAAATTAATTCATCGCTGTATCGAGTCAGCCCTGAACTGTCCAAATTCTGCAGAAGCCAATCTCCCGTCTCCTCCTCTCCTCCTCCTCATCGTCCTCCTTGTCCTCCTCTTCTTCCTCCTCCTCCTCCTCCTCCTCCTCCTCCTCCTCATCGTCCTCCTTGTCCTCCTCTTCCTCCTCCTCCTCCTCCTCCTCCTCATCGTCCTCCTTGTCCTCCTCTTCCTCTTTCTCTTCCAGTCGAACAGATAATCATGGAACTAATCACAATGGACGATGATCGACAGCTGCGTGACTAAGAAGACCTTTTGTTTCACAGAACAAATCGAATCAAACAAAAAAGATCTATTTTGGATGAAATAACCAGAGATGGAGGAGAGAGAGAAAGAGATAATAAAAGAGAATGAGAGAAAAAGAGAGAAGGAAGGACAAGGAGGGAAGAAGAGAGAGAGAGAGACACACACAGAGAAAAGCACGATGGAGAGATGGAGGGAATTCATTTATCGGTATACGACATTTTTGGATGACATCAGGAACCAAATGCCAGAAATGATGAAGAGGCATCATTTGCAGTCTCCTCCTAATCCTCATCCTCGCCCTCCTCCCCTACTTCTCCTCCATCTCTACCGCCTCCTTTTCCTTTTCATTTTTCTTTTCCTCCTCCTCCTCCGCTTCCTCCTCCTCCTCTTCCGCCTATTCCTCCACCTCCTCTTTCTACTCCTCCTCCATCTCTACCGCCTCCTTTTCCTTTTCCTATTTCTTTTCCTCCTCCTCCTCCGCTTTCTCCTCCTTCTCTTCCGCCTATTCCTCCACCTCCTTCTTCTGCTCCTCCTCCACCTCTAACGCCTCCTTTTCCTTTTCCTCCTCCTCCTCATCTTTCTCATCGTCATCCTCCTCCTCCTCTTCCGCCTCTGCCTCTTCTCTTCATCTTCGCCGTATTATTCTTTTTCATTCTTTCTTGCTCTCTTTTGTTGTTTTCCATTCATCTGTTTTCTTGTTCTTTTTCCCCCAACCTCCTCCATTTCTCTTTCACCATCTCCAGGTACACATCTTCTTTCCCGCCTTTTTACTTCTGCTAAATCCTTCAAAATAGTTTACTCTTCCTCCTCTTCCTCCTCCTCTTCCTCCTCCTCTCCATATCCCTCTTTTGTTCTTTTGATCATTCTCCTCTTTCTTCATCCTCCACATCGATCTCCTCTCCTCTCCATTTCATCTTCTTTCCTCTTTTCCAACTCCTCCTCTGCTTCATTCTCCTCCATTTAATTTTTCTCTTCTTTCTCTTCCCTCTTTTCCTAATCTTCATTCTCTTCCTTTTCTTCCTTCTTTCATTCCTTCTCTCTCCACGCCCACCCTTCCTGCTCCTCTTCCTCTTTTTCCCCTCTTTATTCTCCTCGTCTTCCTCTTCTTCTTCCAACATTTCTGTAAGTCTGTATAGACGTTCAGTTGATTCACAGTCTCCTCTTTATCCTCCTCATCACGTGATCTCAGTTCCACGAGGTCACTAGGTCAGACAACAGATCTGACCTTTGCCCTACTTACTTTCCGCTGACCAATGACCTTTGACCTTTGACCGGATGACCTTTTCTCTTACAACAGACAGATTCAGATGGATCAATTATTATTATTATTATTATTATTATTATTATTATTGTCACACGGACAGAATAATAATAATAATAATAATAATAATAATAATAATAATAATAATAATAATAATAATAATAATAATAATGACTGCCGTCTCTGGGGACCCTCGGGAAACTTTGCACTTATTTCAACGTTTGTCAATTTGCACCCAGAGATTTAATGCCATAGCATTCAGAGGCACATTCGCACAACTCACCGGGGTCGAGGACGACTGATCTGTCTAATTTACACCAGTTTTAGTTGAACGAAACAATTAGCACATTATGCCTGTGTTTGTCAGGCGTTCTCTGTTCATCGCGCACAGTTAATTGATGTTGCACTGTTTGAAACGGAAATAAATGATTTATAATAATAATAATAATAATAATTCATTATTATTATTGCAATTTAAATCTGGAAAGCCTTCGATCTCGATGTGCATGTGCTGTGACCTGTACTTGACCCGACCCATATAAGATTGGGCGCCGCCAGAGCAAGTGCATTATCGGTCAGCTGGAATGTGAAGAGCGTCGAAGGAATGTTCTCGCAGGGCATGGATGGAGGCAAGTGCGGCAGCATTGGACGAGTGGAGAACTGGAAGATGATGATGATGATGACGACGACGATAATGATGATGATGATGATGATGACGACGACGACGATGGTGATGATGGTGGTGATGATGATGATGATGATGATGATGATGATGATGATGACGATGATGATGATGATGATGATGATGATGATGATGATGAAGATGATGATGATGATGACGATGATGATGATGATGATGATGATGATGATGATAATGATGATGATTGTGATGATGAAGATGATGATGACGATGACGATGACGATGACGATGACGATGATGATGATGATGATGATGATGATAATGATGATGATTGTGATGATAATGATGATGATGATGATGATGATGATGATGATGATGATGATGAAGATGATGATGATGATGATGATGATGATGACGATGATGATGATGATGATGATGATGATAATGATGATGATTGTGATGATGAAGATGATGATGACGATGACGACGACGACGATGATGATGATGATGACGATGATGATGATGATGATGATGATGATGGTCACGACGACGACGATGATGATGATGATGATGATGATGGTGATGATGATGATGATGATGATGATGATGGTGATGATGATGGTGATGATGATGATGATGATGACGATGATGATGATGATGAATGATGATGATGAAGACAAGGAGGTCATGACCCGCTAACAAAATCCAAACATGAGAGAAGCGTGTGTTGTTGTTTCGCTGGGTTTAGCTCAGCGCTCAGCGCTCAGCAACCTCTGTCCACTCAGTCCATCAGTCAATCACTCAGCGCTTAGTTACCAAACAGCGCTTTTTACTCAGCGAGCTCAATGCACAGACACATCCGTTATGCGAAAATAAACAAGTCCAGACGGCGGCAGCGTCGTCGTCACTTTCTTCGACCCGTTAAAAATTATCCCCCTCCTTTTCCGCCGCTGCTGCATCACCTTTATGAGCACCTCGTGAAATTCTGTCCCCTTCGCATCTCTTCCTATTCGTGCTGCTAACTAACGAAGGAGACGAAGCAGCGACCATCTGCCTCCAATCAGTCCATAAGCATCTTATACTTCTTCCATTTACTTCTTCCATTTGCATCTTCGTAGACACAGCTGGAATGCACGACGCATGCAAATGATTTTTCTATTGCGCTTTCCGGAATGGAAATAGCGCCTCAGTCACTATGGTAACGTCTCTGTGCAAATATGCATATCTACGCATGTAGGCCTATGTATGTATGTCCGTCCATCTGTATGTGTGTCTGCCTGTGTGTCCGTCCATCTGTTTCAATGCAACTGCTAAATAACTGCGACGTAGGCCTACATGTGAGTTGGAGATAAGTAAGTAAGTGAGTGTGTTGTAAACGGCGCTAGATAAATGTCTGTCCGGACGACAACAAAACAACGAATGCAATGGTTACCATTCTATGATTACAAATTGAAGAAGGTGGACCGCCACCTGAGTTCACCTCCTTCCCACTTTTGCGATCTACGGCTAAATCGTTGTCGTTGTCGTCGTCGTTATCGTCGTTTTAATTGTTCATTTTGTTGTTGTTTTAGTTTAGTTATCCGATGGATGCGTTTCTCTGGCTAGCCACAGACACCAACACATACACGTAAGAGACAGACACACATACATGTAGGCGAACACGTAGAGAGACATCCAGCATCGAAAGAGACTCATCATCATCATCATCTGTTGTCAGTGTAGTCAACACCAACGCATTCGCCTGACTCACTCTCTCTCTCTCCTACAAAACCAATAATAAATACTGCGTCTCCTCATAACACGGACCGACCGAATTGTTGCTCTACAGTGGCGCTACATAAGTGAAGCGATCAACTGACCGATAAACCATCGGATGACCAATCTGATTGTCTGTTGACGATCCGAATTCAAAGACCTTTGGATTTCTCTTCAAAGGTCCTGTGCTGCGTCAGCGTCAGGTCCTCATCCTTGAACATCGAAGAAATGTCGGATGAACTGGATTGGGAATTGAGCGACATGTTTGACAACGGTCTCTTCGCTTTTCCCGTCTATGAGCAGAACGCAGCGAGGCGTGTCGTGCGATATCTTCTCAAGCGTGGCGTTCCGGATGAGGAGATCGCCAGCGCCATCCAAGGCTCAACGATCGACCTTCACGCATGGTTGAACCGTCGAGGCAAGCCGATGTTTGGCGAGTGGGCGATGGCATGGATGAATGAAACTCGTGAATTGCATCAGACGATCAATCAACGAAGACCCATCGTCTATCGAAACGGAAGTCTCAACGATTCTGATACGTTCTCCAGAGGATCTTCGGCTTCTTCTGACTCCGATGATGACGACAGCGATGGAGGAGGATCCGGGTTCTTCTTCCGGTCGAGACGAGAAGCAGACGATGATGATTGTTGCGGCAGCGGAAGTAGTTTGTTGTCGTCGAGCGCATTCTCCGCTTTCACCGGAAGTACTTTGGACTTTCACAGCGACATCCAACCAAATCGGAGACGTGGAGGAGGAGGAGGAGGAGGAATTCAAGGTCATCCTGCAGATGTCACAACCGATTCCTCCACTTCCGTTCGATCGTGTAAGGACGCGAAGGACACGCAGCGGCAGACTGTGGCGGCGGTTGCGGGGTCAAGGTCGGGGGTCGTGGTGCCGCTTGGGGGGAGAGCTGCGGCGCCTAAGTTGAGTGTTGTAACGCACTCAATGGACAGTGGAAATGCGTCGGATGTTTGCAGTTGTCGATCGAAGTCATCGACGTCTCAAAAGGAATTCAAGGTCAACATCATCAGCAGCAGCACTTCCAATGTTGCTGATGCCTCGCTTCTTCATCCACGTCACGACGAACCACAGGGAAGAGGAGGAGAAGGAGGGGGAGAAGGAGGGGGAGGGGAAGGTGGGGCAACGAAGGCGGCGGCGGGGGATTGCAAATGCAAATTGGCGCATTACATTCGCCGCCAGAAGATCTCAGCGAACTGAGGAAACGAATGAAGACAATGAAGGCAGAAGACAATGAGAAGGAGAAGACAATAAGAAGGAGAAGACAATAAGAAGGAGAAGACAATAAGAAGGAGAAGACAATAAGAGAAAGACAGTCAGAAAAGACGATGAGAAAAAGAAAACAATAACAACAGCAAGAAGAAGGCGCTTAAAGTCGCATTATGGCTGAACTCCTTTGTCTTTCTATAATCGTTTTGATGTTGTGTCTACATAGTTTCTACGACGACCTGTTTCTATGATAAACAGCGACCACCAGCTTTTCATAAACGGATCAAAAGCACAACTCGGATCCAACCATTGGTTGCCACTTGTTGCTCCGTCGTATTATAATAATCCAGCTCCCAATTCTCCCTAACCACATTCATGTAAACCTTTCATTGCCGTGCCCATCTTGCCCCATACGCATAATTATACTGCCTTGCCCCTTCCCCTTGTAAAATGAGCCTATAAAAGATTTCTTTTACTTTTCCATCTTGCCTAATCCCGTTGCCAAATAAATTCTATCTAGCCTACATGTATGTGTGTTTGCTTTGCCTTTTCTGTAATAATCATCATACCTTGTCAGAGGTTCGTGTAACTCGCTTTGCATTTGCTCATGACATAATATTATGTGGCTTTACGAAGCACATTTTTTAACAGGTGCTCACTCATAAGCCTGGCATCATCTCTAGCGGAGCCCCGTGTCTACCACCTCATCTATAAGAGCTCTCGACATGCGATATATAGGCCCACATCGTGCGAGAATTGAGCAAGTCCTTCGAAAATGACGACCTGCGATTGCTCAAT
Organism: Lumbricus rubellus; assembly: GCA_945859605.1. NCBI lineage: Eukaryota > Metazoa > Annelida > Clitellata > Crassiclitellata > Lumbricidae > Lumbricus > Lumbricus rubellus. The sequence goes on from OX243828.1 coordinate 593,852, forward strand.
GCTCAATGACGTCATCGCCTGTGAAATGACGTCATCACCTGTGAAATGACGTCATCACCTGTCAAATGACGTCATCACCTGTCAAATGACGTCATCACCTGTGAAATGCTCGTCTGTGAAGTGCTTATGAACCTTGGAATAATTAAGGACGGCAACATCGAATGCAATTTATTTGTATTGTATTGCATGCATTGTATCACTAATAATAATTGTTAATGCATAAATCATCATCATCATCATTATCATCAATGCCCAACGTTACCAATTTGATGGCTATGGCTACGAACAAAGATCGCAATATAATAAGTAAATTGATTATTGGTAATCATTATTTAAGTCCAGTGCTCCTCAATGCATAGCCTACATGATTGTGTAGGCTTTGGTGAACGTCTAACCACATCCTCATTCACTATGTAGGCTATGGGTCCTAAATATAGGATTTATATATGATCCTGCCTTCTTATTGCTTAACTATGGAATCAGCTGCTTTTGCTCAAAGTGTCTATCTGCTATCCATGGCTGCAGGCACCGTTGCTTCCTTCTCCAGATTAATCCACTGGACGATAGATAAATAAGTAGTTTAACAGCCTACATTGCAAAGAAAAACATCTGCTAGACACACTGCAGCTGCTGCTCAGACGAATGTGATTCTTTTTGTTTCAACCATTGCGTCGTAAACTCTGCCTTAATTCTTTTTTGTTCTCTGCCGTTGTTGTGAGTGTGAGAATTGTGGAAAAACAACGGGTTGGGGTTGGACTATAATGATCCACTTGGAATTGGAATAAGTCTACTTTATACGAAGTCTACTTTAATACGAGGTTCTAAGAAAGACTTGAGGTTGAAACCCTCCCCAAATGCCCCCGGCAATAATTATTCTCACTCTGGTTGTTGTTGTGGTCTTTGAGTTGAATGTTGCAACATTTTTGTCGAGTGTCGTAAATCTTTGAAAGAACGATACGAGATATTGGATCGTTTGGACGAAACGTTGCTAAAGCTGGTGTGCGGTGTTGGTGTGATTGTTGCTAAGAGGAGATAGGTCTTGGCCTAGCCGAGTGCATAGCCAAGTGTTACCACTCACCATCCCCGTTCATCTATAATATAGGCCTAATAATTTATAGGCTATAGGATAGGCCTATAGGCCTAATAGGCTAATTAAGGCGCACATCTGGATTGGATCAGGGCGTCGTATCAACCCGTAGTCGAAATAGTCCTACGTTGAATCCGTTCTATCAACGGGTTCTTGCGCTGTTCAGTTTTTCATGTTCACCAGACTATCATCCAGATAACCGCATCGAGTTAGAAAACGCATGATATCGTTTATTGTAGGCCTACAAGAGGTTGAGGCATAAAATGGAAATATTGCTAAGCTTGTACGCGCCCTCAGACCTCTAAAACATGATAGGCATTTATTAGCCAATGGCCTCGATGTTTCTTCACGTTGTACAAGAAGCCGGACTTCTTTGTAGTCTTTGTTGAACGTAAAAAACTTTCATGCGTCATCTATGACGTCACGTTTAGCGTCATCGCTTATTTTGAATATGCATAATGTTGTCCGCCATTTTGATAAAATGAAAGTGCGATAATTAAATATGAAAACGTGGCGTGCAGTAGTTTCTTGATAGGAAGCAAAATGTTTTAGTGGATAGGTTTAACTTGTTTTTGTGTAAACCTCAGACGTGAACATTTAAGACGGTATATAGTTTAGAAACCTAACAGCTTACGCATCTCTGACGTTTCACCGGAGTAGGTAACGCCAATCATTATTCATTCATTCATTCATTCCGAGTATTTATATAGCGCCTCTTCAAGAAACTACTCAGAGGCGCTCTTTGCGCTAACTAGCCGAAGTGATGTTAAGTGTCATAACAACAAGAAAATTTCATCAATTAGCAAAATAAGTCACAGTGAGACATAAACAGTCATCAGTGGCGTCCGTTGTTTATCTGCGACCGTGCAATTAATGTTCAGTCATAATAATTGACAATTAATTGTAGTGATATGCGAAAAAAATATCAGACAACCTGAACATCATTATTTTGGCTCAGTTAAAAGTGACTTGGACCTCTTTACATCATTTATTTTGTCAATTCCTTCTATGTAGCTATCTTTCACAGAATCACAGTCGTATAACATTAAACGGATGCAGAATAGTAGAAAAAAATTAATGTTCGGCTGCTGACTTCTCACAGAATTAGGCGGAATTTAGAGAAAACTGTTCTTTAAGGTGACTCTTACATTTATTTGGAAATCTTTTCCAGAGAGTCGTGAACCAGTTCAAAATGAAATACAAGGACAGACTAATAGCCGTCTTCTGTCTATTTTGTGTCATGAAACTTGGTAGCATTGTGATCAATCACATTGTGTCCAATTGTCATTCGACTCAGTTCAACCATACAAAGGTCATCGAAGGAAATAGAATAGAGTTCAATTTTTCCGTTCAAAAGGACGACCTTCTCGACATCCTTGGAGTTCCAATCCCATTCCAAGTTCTAGGTCCAAGAGTTCCTCATATCATTCTCCACAATCCTTTTCTGTGCAGTCCTGACTCGTCGACATTGGACTTTGTGATCTATGTGCATTCTTTCGTTGACAACTGGGAAAGAAGGCAGGTGCTGAGAAGCACCTACGCCAATCCAAAGCTGTTTAAGAACATCCGCTTTAAGGTCATCTTCTTCCTTGGTCTGTCGAAGGAGTTTGGTCGGCAGCAGATGATTAAGGAGGAGTTTGACGAACACAGAGACATCGTTCAGGGTGACTTCATCGATACTTACAGGAGCTTGACCTTCAAGGCGATTTTTGCCATCACCTGGATCAGCAGACATTGCTCAGAGGCCAAATACGCCCTGAAGGTTGACGATGACACATTTCTAAACCTCTTCGAAATGATTCCTCTGATGCAGCAGAACTTGAACAGTTCACTGGTCGTCATCTGTCCAGTCTGGCCAGACGGATATATGAAAGTTTGGCGTGACAGGAAAACTTGCCTGAAATGGTGCGTGTCCTTCCGACAGTTTCCAGCGTCGTCGTATCCGAGGTACTGTGCCGGTCTGAGTTACGTCTTATCCCGAGAGCTCGTTCCGAGGCTGGTGGAGGCCATCTTCAAGACTCCGTTCTTCTGGGTTGACGATGTCTACATCACTGGTCTGCTGATGAAGAACGTGGAGACCAACAGCGAAGAAGAGGTCCGCTTCGTCTGCATCCGAGATAAGATGGAAATGAAAAACGAGTTGGGCTTGAGTATTTTGGCGGATACGTCAGTTCCATTGACGAAACATCTCTTTCACACAAACAACACTGAGACGTTCGTCGAAATGTGGCAGATGCTGATCAACAGACTGACGGAAAAACAAAGAGAAATGATTCATCTTCCGGCCGATGCCACTCCCAAAAATACATCACTAACAAACCTGGCACGCGCTAAACCAATTCATACTACACTGTAAAAAAACCATACCAGGCCGTTCGGATTTCGAAAATGACTTTCCTCTGCCAAGAGACTAATTTACCGATGACACATTAAGAAGCAGAGACACAGCCACGCCGACGCTGCTACGGTAAAGGAAGATGCTGCTACGGGAAATATAAAGGAAGCAGATTGAATAGGGCGATAACCATTATCCGCAGTGAACGAGCGATATTTAGCCGATCAAATTTGAATTCACGATAAATCCCAAGAATCTTTTACATTTTAAAACAACTTTGACGTTTTTGATGAATTCATGGTATTTAAGCCGCATGTTCATTGTTCATCCAGAAACTAATTTCATGGTTGCAAAGAATTTCTGTGTATAAGACTAATCATAATTAAGTGTTATGTTCAAAACAACGGTTCACTTTATGCAGACAGAAAAGGTCGATTGTGTTATCCAACAATAGCCTATTGTTTTATGGGCTCTAATTTTAAGACAATCTTAGTTAAGTGTTTAGGTTAGGATTCATGACTTCAATATTATCAATTTAATCCAATCTGGTTTCTTCATCGTCTAATTAATTATTAACTTTAGAGATTTGAGCGTTGTAATTTGCAGGCTGTTGATTACCCGAGACAAAGTTTCAGATTTACTTATTGGAGTATTTGATGAATGATGATGTGTCTGTGTAAAAGTCTAGCCTTCGGATTGAAAACAACAAGGGTGATCATGGTGATCATGTTGATGATGATGATGAAATTATAGGGAAAATTTTGATGATGACGACGATGATGATGGTGGTGGTGGTGCTGGTGGTTGTGGTGGTGGTGGTATAATGATAATGATCATGATGATGGTGGTGATGTTTATGATGGTTGCGATGATGATGATGATGATGATAATGAAGAAGAAGATGATGCTGATGATGATGATGACGATTATAATTTTTCTGAGTAAATCATACTCGGTTAGTTCCTACAAGAACTGGCGGAGGCCTATCATAATAATCATAAGTTCTCTTTATTATTTATTAGGCCTACTCATGAGAGACTCAGATAGGAAACGTCATTGCAACTCGTTACTTCAGAATCGCTTTTATGCAATTATAGACCTACGAAACATTAACGACTTCTTGATGAATTACAAAATATGAAATTGAATTCTGTTTCGAAGCGTCGGGCGAATAGGCAATAGGTTGAATAGGTTAAATAGGATGACTTTCTCTGCATAAGAGAACGAGATATTTATTTAATATCCTTGATACATCCAGCAAACGATACACCTGACAAGATACACATCGACAATGATAATATTGACCGACAACCATGATAGAAGAAATGCAGCTTAGGCTTAATCAATTCTTGCATCACTTAGATCTACATCAGTCATCAGTGGTTCCCGACCCGTGGCTCGTGGGCCAAAATTGGTCCGCCATGCCTCAAAAAATGACCCTCAACCTATCAAGGAATTCTCAAAAATGTACGCAAAAAAGGTTGGGAACCACTGATCTACACACTTTGCTCATTATGTTCTTCAATACCATTCCTTTGAAAGACACAAATATCTTACACGCACTTTCACATGTAAATGAAAATGACAACAGGAAACATTCGAGGAACATAGTCGAGCCTAGAGATAAAAAAAAATAAAGAACTGCAATAACAATAACCTCTCTGATGGCATCGGCTTCCTATTTCATAACTAAGCTTAATACTCTTTTCCACATCCCGAAACTAACGGCAAAGAACCTTATTAATTTTCGTTGGTGACTTAACTGCATGGTCGGGGATTTCCTTCCTCTGCGAAAATAAAACGAGATCTTTTCTCAGGATAAAAGCGCTAAATAAACGGCAGATGTTTAGCGAATGGGGCGAGGGTGGGGTGGGGATGGGGCCCGTGTGGGTGGCTCTGTTACGTGAAAGCCTTCAACGCCTCATCGCTGATTGTACTTCGCTGGTCCTGACTAAGTCGAGACAACAAAGTCCTCCATAGCGGAAGGAAATTCTCCTGCTTCCTCGCATGAACGAGTTGTATTCGAATGGGACGACTTGTATTCGAGTACTCGGCTAGCGCCATGTCTTCGTTGACCGTGAAATAATTCATGACGTCAACGTAGTGAATGTCATTGATCAGCGGCTGAGTCAACAGACCTGTGACGTAGACATCGTCGATCCAGAAGAACGGCGTCGTCTCAGCCGCTTTGCTCATCCGCTGGACGAGACCCTGAGACATCATATAACCGATCCCGGCGCAGTACCTCGGGTAGAATTCCCCGGGGAATTCCCGTTTCGTCACGCACCACTTCATACACGTCTTACGTTCACGTAGGATTCGCATCGTTCCTTCCCGCCAAATTGGGCAGACGAGCAACAAAGATTGATTTGAATTCTGGTCGAGCAATGAAACGATGTCGAAGATATTTAGAAACGTATCGTCATCAACCTTGACTGCAAACGCAGCTTGTTTACAGTGATTTGAGATCCAATTCAGACCCATGACTGCCTTCAACGTCATGTTCCTGTAATCATCGATGAAGAAACCCTGAACGATATCTCTATGCTCATCGAATTCCGCCTTCACCTCTTCCTGGACGCCTCTCTCCTTCGGCAGACCCAGAAGAAAGATGACCTTGAAGCGACGGTTCTTGAAGAGCTGAGGGTTGGCATACGTTTGCCTCAGCAGTCGCCTCCGCTCGACGTTTCCAGGCGCGGAATGGACATAAAGGATGAATGCGAGATTGTGAGTGTCATCACACAACGATGGATCGTGTAGAAGCAGCTGAGGCACCTGAGGAAACACCTTGCGTGGTTTCAGATTGAGAATATCGTCAAGGTCATCAGAGTTGACGGCGACCACGAATTCTCCTTTCTTCTTCTCGACTGCGATCGGTTTCAAAACACCGATGTCCAATCGAACCATCTGCACATCGTGGTCACCACCGACGACGACAGCTGCGTCTGAGTGATGAACCCTCGTCATCATCATCGATGATGATGCGTCGTCGTTGTTTGATGATGATGAGGGAGAAAGGTTGACGCTGACGACGATGACGTACTTGAGAAGACAGACGATGAAGGCTCCTCCGATGAAGAACGGACCAGTCGACCGGAAGGAAGTTCGGAACCTCTGCTGAGATGGTAGCATCATCGATGGTACAGGTGGTAGACTGGTGGTGGTGGTAGACTGCTGGTGGTGGTGGTGATCAGAAGACACCTCCCTCTTCCAAGAGCAGCACCTCCAACCCTCGTTCTACCACGGAAAAGAACCTGGACGACAACATCAGAAACGATTTCTTATGACTTCTTGTCAACAGATTATGTTTAAATATACTATTAGTCTTAACTTCTATAGCGCCTGAAACTAATGACATAATTATATTAAACCGATGTCAGACCAGAACGAAACGATCAGCAGCTGCTGGTATTTAAAACGCGAGATATACATGATGGCTGATGATTGGTTAGAGAGCACTCGGCTTGTGACGATGAGCGTACGAGTTCGACCCTTCGTCCCTTCCCTACCACACCCTACTCCTCCCTTTCCTCCCTTACCACCCCTCCCCTACCCTACTCCCTCCCCTCCTATTCCATACCCTACTTGCGTCCTCCCTTCTCTTCAATGTTGCGATTGTACAGTTGTATACGCTCTTCTCATCCAATGTTCTGCAGTTGCGTTTTACACTTCAGGCGGTTCAATAAAGTACATACACAGATACTTACTTACTTACTCACTTACTTACTTACTTACTTATATAGTATACATGATGTAAGTAGATGCTTACATACCTATGAAGGCTATGAGCTTACAAATAATTGCTGCATTCATACATTCACACACACACACACACACACACACACACACACACACACACACACACACACACACACACACACACACATGTAGGCCTACATACATAAAATGCATACCTGAAGAATTCACCGAGAAACGAACAGATTCACCGCTGAACAATAATTGTCTGATAGGAAAGTCAGAAGCGAGACTCTATGAGTTCAGATTAGGTGACAACTACTTATTATACGGAGACCGATTTCTAGAGATACATCATAGATATCAAAAGATAAAGAGATTAATATCAAGAGAACTGTACGCAACTTAAGTGAACCTAACGATCTTTGATTGGAGTTGATCGAACAGCTTGACCTGCATAGAACCAACTGACGTTTCTATCCTATCACCTATGGGCTAGATAATTATAGGCCTAGAATACATAGACGACCCTACATGTAGGCCTGTAGAGGACTATTATCAACGGACCAGCACGATTATTATTATAGTGCATGCGTAAGAATGCATACCAGTAGCATGTTATTTCCGATGACTGTCTCTTTTAAAGAAGTTATGAGAAAGAAAAAGCTTGACAACACTCACGCACACTTGCGATTGAACATTGTAGTGTGCAGGCTGCAGTTCAGCTTTAATGCTGTTCCTATTGACATTTAGGTGCAACAGAGAAAGGAGGGTGCATAATTTGGGTGAACGATGTCCCCTGAGGGGTGGAATATATGGGGATACAATGGGTTGTACTGTCTCTGTGTGTATCTCTGCTTATGTGTGTGCGTCTCTCTGTTTCTGTCTCTCTATCTCTCTGTGTATCTGTCTCTGTCTCTCTTTGACTCTGTATTTGTCCGTCTCTGTCTCGTTCTGCCTCTCTGTCTTTCTGTCTCTCTGTCTCCCTCTCTCTTAGTCGTTTAAAAGAATCTCATGAAAGAAGAAATTCCTTGAAAATACATCGATGAATAACACAGCCTACGTAGGAGGAATTACGAGACACATCCGACGGGATGACTTGTCAATAATAATCATGTTCATTAGCCTGTCTTTCAGAAACAGAACCAAACAGACAGATAGGCAAACAGCTAGCAGAGTAGAGAGTGGAGACACAGAGAGTTGCAGGGACAGACTGTTCACTCTCCCTTTGTCGGTCTGCTTCTGTCAGTAAATAGCTCGACTCAATCACGACGCCCTCTCCGACCATCCCTCTGTTATGCTGAACCAAAGAGAGAGAGAGAGACGTTTCTTATGCACGAGCGACCAACCAGAGTAATATCAACAAAAATGTCTTCAAGGAACCGAATAACAACGAAAACACATTCAACGCGTCTCGCCTGAGTTCTCCCTACTATTTACACCATTCACATTTTGGTCGAGTTTAAAACTCACAGGATGGCACTTAGTAGGCCTATTGGTACAAAAAATTATTGCCCAAAGGTTTCTTATTAGCACGAATTCTACGGTAACTTATAAGTTATCTGTTGGCGATTTTTTTAGAGATTGACCTCAGCGCTCGTGAATAAGCTGGTGCTTCGCGCAGTGCGTTTGCAGGCGGTTCAATAAAGCACATACTTACTTACTTGCTTACTTCGAGTGGCGCTTTACACATTTGGAGAGTAGGCCTATAGGCTTACGATTACGATTTCAAACCAGAAACCAGTCATTCTGCAAAGCGCCTAGAGCTGTCCATCACTTCTGCTAGTAAGATTATTTCTAGCCGTTACTAGACGTCTTCATTTCTGCTGCTAAATTTATTTATTAATTCTAATGGAATTTTTTGTCTAATATGTAGACTAGTTATTCTTCATAATCTATAATAATTATTATTGCTATGTATTTCCATTTCCTACTGTTCGAGATTTCTTTTCTTTTGTCGGCTATTTAGATTTAAAAAGAACACTTCCGCAATGACTACATGTATGTAGCCTACACAATCTAAAGTGGACACCTACCTTCAAAGTGGATATCCATTAAAATAAAGATAATCCTTATCTTTGAAAGAAGTTAATCCCAACTCGATTCTGAAACGGTTTAAAGTTCAGCAGTTTTCTAGAGTTGCAAACAACGATCTCTAAGGCGAGACTATAACCGATAGTCGACTGTTGGTCTAATAAATAGGACTCTGCAAGCTGCAATGATATCGATGTTACATGTAAATATAGCTTCGTTGACCCAGCTAAAGTGCAAAGTCCAGAAGTTATATCGTCGCCAAAATGTCTGAATTTCATGCAAGGCTGTAAAACCTAATGCTATAATTTTACGACGCTGACGTGTATTAATAGAGAGATTCTAGTCCATCGTGGCCACCACAGTCATCGTACAAAGTCCATTCACTCGAGTCCTGCAACGACTTTGACTAAAAAACTGAGAGATAGTCAGCCGGACATTAATTTTGTCACGATAAATCAATCCAATGTACGCAAATTCACTGGCCTATTTAAACTGACGGCTGTCCATCCCAAACTGAATTCTCTGAAAACTATCTCAGATATCACAGCCCGTATACTGTAGGCCAACAAAAGAAGGCCAACACTGTGTTTGAACAAGCTATCTGCTAACGCCCATACTAAGCGTCTAAGTCCGGTTTGAAAATAGATGACCTACTCGTAGGCCAAGAGGGCAATTAGGAGAAGACGCTAAGCAGGAGGAGGAGGAGGAGGAGGAGGAGGAGGAGGAGGAGAGGAGGAAGAGGAGGAGGAGGAGGACGTGGACGAGGACGAGGAGAAGGAGAAGGAAGAAGAGGAGGAGAAGTAGGAGAAGAGAGAGGAGAAGATAGAGAGAGAGAGAGAGAGAGAGAGAGAGAGAGAGAGAGAGAGAGAGAGAGAGAGAGAGAGAGAGAGAGAGAGAGAGAGAGAGGAGGAGAGAGGGAGAGAGAGGAGGAGAAGGAGGAGGAAAAGAGAGAGAGGAGGGGGAGAAGTAGGAGGAGAAGAGAGAGGAGAAGATAGTGAGAGAGACAGAGAGAGAGAGAGAGAGAGAGAGAGAGAGAGAGATAGGGGAGGAGCATAGTACAAAGTTGACGTAATTCGAAACTAGGTCAACACTCGTTCATCGTCTGTTTGCTCGCAACCACTCGACAGTAAGACCATCGTCGTAGGCCTTCATGAAATCCAAGGACCGTCACACTCTCGCTGTCTGTCTGTCTATGCCTCTGCTTATAACTCTGTGTCGGTGGGTCTGTCTGCATGTCTGTCCCTCTGTCTCTCTCTCTCTCTCCCATCGTTGCTTTCAAACGTCGCATTAAATTCATATCAGTTGAGTTGAATCAAACGACCGTTATTATACATCATACATGTAATACGTCTATTTCGAGGATCCGACTGTCAACACCGTTTCACTTTTGCTCTCTAGATGTCCATGTCCCTGTCCCTGTCCCTGTCCTTGTCCCTGTCCTTGTCCCTGTCCTTGTCCCAGTCTCTATCTCTGTATTTGTTTCTGTCTGTCTGTCGCTCCCTCCGTCTGTGTGTTTTTTCTGTCTCGGTCTGTCTGTCTGTCTTTTTCTCTGTCTGTCTCCCTGTGTGTCGCTCTTTCTCTCTGTCTTTCTTTCTGTTCCTCTCTTTCTTTCTGTCTCTCTTTCTGTCTCTATGTCTCTCTGTCTCTCTGTCTCTGTCTCTGTCTCTGTCTGTCTGTCTCTCTCTCTCTCTACATGTATTTTTGCCTCTGCCTATGTCTGCCTTTCTCCCCTCCATTAGTGCATTAGTATTAAGCGTGGCATGCAATTCCTTTCGGTTGACTTGACTGCTCTGAAAGGTCATAGAGAACTTTCTGCCATTCAATTCAACTCTAGCGATAACAAGGAGAGGGGCGGTGTGGAGGTGGGGCGGTATGGGGGATGGGCGGTGTGGGGGAGAGGTGGTGTGGAGGGGTGTGGAGGGGCAGACAGTGGGGCAAGGATCTATGTATTTACGAAAACAACAATAGCAACAATGGCTGCAAAAAACGTCGACAGCAACAACCGGCTGGCAGAATACACAAAACATAAAGTACGACAAACAGTCATAGAGAAGAGAGACATGATGATGAAGTTCGTTCACGAGAAGAGCACAAAAGCGACATCTGAAAAACAGACAGCGATTGAGCAAAACAACTATGACAACCGTAGCAACAGCCAAGGCAACACCCAAAACAACAAAGCATATGAAATGAATGGCGGATATCAACAGATTGAAACCAATTTTGCTTCGTCTTCTTCCACTTAAAATCTCTCTAATCGCTTCCATGACAAACACCATCCATCTTTGTCATCTTTGTCATCTTTGTCATCTTTTTCATCTTTTTCATCGGTCTAAATTTTGCTAGAACCGATTCTACACCATACCTGCAGTTCATCGATATTTTTCGGGTGAGCTTCGATTTCTCGGGCGCAACAGAAATTCGAGATCACGAGTACACTGCAGCAGCAGAGAAACAGACAGAGAGACGGACAAACAGAGAGAGAGTGTGTGAGAGAGAGAGAGTGAGTGAGAGGACAGAGAGAAAGACAAACACACAGAGACAGACAGACAGACGGAGACAGAGAGCGAGCGACAGATGAATGATGCTATGGAAAGAGTGTGAAGTAAACATAGACAGACAAGTACACTACAGCAACAGAGAGACAGACAGACAAACACAGACAGACAAACAGAGACAGACAAACAGAGGCAGACAAACAAAGACAGACAGACAGACTAAATAAACGTGGAAAGTTTGGATGAATAGAAAACGCAAAATACATCATTGAAATGATTTTCGATCGTTATAATATCTCTCAAGATTTACATAAAACGAAACGAAACGAAGAAGAAGAAGAGGAGGATGAGGAAGAGGAGGATTTAAGGACGACAAGAATAGAAAGACAATTGTTCCATTGATTGTTCCTTTCTCTTCATTGTCTTCAGTCCTTCCGTCTCTCTCCCTTTGTCTCACTGTCCTTGTCCCAGTCTCTATCTCTGTCTGTTTCTTTGTCTCTATCTCTTTTCTTTGAAGCATCTGAAAAGAAACGGACAGACGAACCTGAACTATTTTCTAAAACAAGATGAAGATAAGATTAGGATTGTATCATAAGATTGAAATTTGGATTAGATTAGGATTGAATCATAAGATTGAAATTTGGATAAGATTAAGGTTGATTAGATCGAAATGGATCATGATGCTGTTAGATAGACTTCTCTAATTTGGATTGTATGCTGATTGGATTGATCAAAAGATTGGATCAAAGTCTCGATTGGAATCACTGGATGCGAATAATAGCGCTATATCAATTCATGGATTCAATACACGAAGAGATTAAAATGGATTGGATTAGAATGATGATGATGATGATGATGATGATGATGATGAGGATGGTGATGATGATGATGATGATGATGATGATGGGAAGAGGACGTTAGACTGAAATCAAGTGGAGTTTAAATAGGAATAGCAATAGCACGAGAGCATTGATATGGAATGACGTAAGAGACATGAATAATTGAATATCGATTCTCTCTTTTTTTTACCTAATTCGCATTTCCTTCTCCGAATAGTTTGACGAGTATTTCGTCGAGTCGTGACGTCGTAGTGACGTTGTCTTTGGGAACAGATGATGATGATGGAGGTGGAAGTGATGAGGTGTCGTTGCCAGTAGCAACCGTCGTCGCATCCCGGCTGCTCCTCCTCTTTCCATCCAGTTCATCTTCATCAGACAACAACAATTCTTTTTCTTTTTCTTCCTCATCTTTCAGTCTCGTTAATTCAGTGCCTCGACTCTTTCTCCGTTTCTTCTTCTTCTTCTTTTTCTTCTCCAAACTGTTGTCTCCTTCTTTCTTCCGATTACACTCACCACACCTTCTTCCTCTCATCACCGCCACATCCACTCCAACCTCATCCGTTGGTTCCCTGAAGACTCCAGATTCATGACCTTCAACGTCCTCGTCCTCCATCCGCTTTGTCCTTATCTCAAGGTCAATGAGTTTCTCGTCAATTTCTTCATCGTCCTTGACCTCACCTCCATTCCACGCTCTCTGCTTTCTCTTCAAAGTCTCTGGATTTCTCTTGCGATGTTTTCTCGTTCGTGGAATGAAATTTCCCTTTTCGTCGAACATATAACGTCTCTGGCGACCACGATGGCGTCGGCTGAAAGGAAGAAGGAGATCTCGGATCCTCACTCCACTCCTCTTCCGCTGCCGACCGACCACGCCTCTCATCTCCTCATCAGACCAGAATTCTCCGTCTCTTTTCACCTTCTTATTCCTCTCTTCAATTCTCTTCTTCACGCTCTTCTTCTCCTTATTCTCTTCAATGCCTCTCTTCATCTTCTCTTCGAGATCTCTTTCCTCTTTCTTCTCCTTATTCTCTTCAATGCCTCTCTTCATCTTCTCGTCGTCCTCTCTCTCATCCTTCTCTTCTTCCTTCTTCTCCTCCTTCTTCTCTTCGAGACCTTTCTTCTCACTCACTTTCTCTTCCGATCCTCTCTTCTCCTTCTCCTCTATCTTTCCTCTCGTCTCCTCCTTCTCTTCGATGCTTTTCTTCTCCTCTTCCTCCTTGTTCTCCTTCTCCTTCTTCTCCTTCTTCTCCTTCTTCTCTTCACTGTTTCTCTTCTTCAACTTCTCCTCTTCTCCGACGATTTTTATCAACTTCTCAACAGATCCTCGTCGATTTAATTCTCGATGCGATCTCATCAGATTCTCGAGGAAGGCCCCTCCCTCCTCTTCATCCTCTCCCTCATCGAAATATTCATACTCGTAGTTCTTCTTCTTCTTTTTCTTCTTCCTGCCTTTCCGAGACTTTGCCAGCTTCGCTAGACTTTCGTCCTCCTCTTCCTCCTCATCTTCTTCATCCTCCTCATCGTCGTTTTCGTCGTCATCATCGTCGTGTCGTTTGACGACTGCTTCGTGACGTCGCTGTGACGTCACTCGGTCCACTCTCTTCCTCACATCTTCTACGTCATTAATCTCCGCTTTCTCATCATTCTGCTCGTCTTCAAGTTGAAGCTGTTGCTCAAACTGCTGCTCATGCTCTTGCTCATGCTGCTGCTCATGCCGTTGCTTGCGCTGTCTCTCATACTGCTCTTGCTCATGTTGTTCTTGCTCATGTTGCTCTTGCTCATGTTGTTCTTGCTCATGTTGTTCTTGCTCATGTTGTTCTTGCTCATGTTGCTCATGTTGTTCTTGCTCATGTTGTTCTTGCTCATGTTGTTCTTGCTCATGTTGTTCTTGCTCATGTTGCTCTTGCTCATGCTTTCTTTCATGCTGTAGCTCTCGCCGTTGCTCATTTTGTTCTTCGAGTTGTTGCTTATGTCTCTGCTGACGTTGTGCCTCATGCTGTTGTCGCTCGAGTTGCTGCTCATGCTGCTCGGTTTTTTGCTCTTGTTGTTGTTGTTGTTGTTGTCGTATGTCTTTCTTTCGTCCGCCATCATTATCGTCGGTGTTATCTGAGTCATCATCATCGCTGTCATCATTGTCTTTATCATCGTCGTCGTCGTCATCATCATCATCTCTTTTCAGCTTTCTCTCTATCTCCAGCATTAACTCCTTTCCTTCCAACTTCGTTTCTTCCAACTCAGCTTCCGTCATTTTCTTCATCTGTATTTCCTCCTCCTTCTCTTCTTCCGTTTCACGTGTTTCCACGTCTTCTTCATTCGACGCAACTCTCTTCTCCTCCTCCTCCTCCTCCTCCTCCTCCTTCTCCAGCTGAGACTCGCCTCCTGCTCCTCCTCCTCCTGCTCCAACTATTTCTATTATTGCTCTTGCTGGTTCCTCGCGCAACATTTCACTGCCAACTATGTTCCTCTTTACTTCTGTCGCATCTTCATTGTTCTTCTTTACTCGCCTCTCCTCCTCCTCCTCCTCCTCTTCCTCCTCCTCTTCCTCCTCCTCCTCCTCCTCTTTATTCTCCTCTTCCTCTTCTTCTTCCTCCTTATCCTCCTCTTCTTTAGAGCCACGAGCGACGACCTGTTCGGCAAATTTCTCTTTAGCCTCTTCCTCCTCTTCTTCTTCTTCTTCTTCTTCTTCTTCCTCCTCTTCTTTTTTCTCTTCTTCCTCTTTCTCCTCCTCCTCTTCTTTCTCGTTTTTCGCATCCTTCTCCTTCCTCAGCTCTTCTTCTTCTTCTTCCTTCTTATTCCGACTCTTTTCCTCCAGCTCTTCCTTCTCCCTCTTGCGATTCGCAGTTTCCCATTTCCTCTCCAGCTCTCTCGTTCTCAACTCCATCTTCTCCGTCTCCATGTCCTCTGCCCTCAGGTCATTTGCAGCAGCAACCGCCCCCGCAGCTGCCACATGCACCGCAGCATCTTCCTTTCCAGTCTCACGACGATCCATCACATTTTCGATGCTTTTGTTCTTCTCCTCCTTCTTTCCTTTCTCTTTCGTCTGCTGCTCATCTACTTTGCTCTCCTCATTAATCTTGTCCTTGGCATCTTCGATTTCTTTCAACGCCTTCAACAGCGGCATGTTGTCCCTCCTCTCCCGTCTCACATTCCCACTGCTGCTGCTGCTGCTGCTGCTCTTCAATCTCCCGTTCAACTCCAGCATCACCGTGCTCAATCTCGATGCTGCCTTCCTCTTCCCGGTTTCTGTCATCTTCCGCTGTGGAGAATTGTGGGAGATTGTGGCGCCACTGGCGGCGAAAACGAGAACCACTAATTGGACGAAGAGACCAGACATGACGATGACGATGATCGGAAAATTTCTCATCTCTTCTCAACTCTACACAAAAAACAATCAAAACAACTTAGCCTCATTATAGTCAGTTTTTCTGAAATTATTTAATTTTTTAATTTATATATCATGCAGTATAAAGTGACATTCATAGACCTAAGCAAGTCCGAGGCGCTCAAAAAGAAGCGCGTATCCTAATCAATTAATTTTTTCCTATAGCCTATCATGATCTCTAAGTTCCTTCCGTTCCTTCCGGAACTGGTCATAATAATACTTAATCTAAATCGCAGTTTATTCATTAAAATTTAACAGTGCATAGGCTAAAGTTGAACGATTATCTGTTCACAGTTCAGAATGCAAATGCTATAATAAAAAGAATGTTATACCGAACAACGAAGTATAACTACAAAACTTTTAAAATGACAAGTGATCAAGTCAAGTCGATCGTATGGTTCGACTCTATCGATCACAGCGATTTTACGACTAGAATCTCAACGTATCAGAATTGCATCGTTGTTCCAAATCAATCGATAGAGGCAGCAGCAGCTCTTAAAAGAAAATTAATGTATTCGACTCCGAACATTGTGAAACTTAAAGATACAGTTTCCCCCAAGTAACCTACATTTATATTAAACTCATAATTATGTCAACTTCATACTTCAACTCTTTCTAACCCACTGGTTCAGGCAACCTCCAATGAAGAGGCAGTTTCGCGGACATTTTCCACCCACCCAAAGCGTCATGAGTTTTTTTAACTTCCCGTTAAACGGGTTGAACGCTCTACCTAAGTAGCTATCCACGCTACAGCCATCAACGCCGTAGCTAACAATAGCTCTCTCGACCATCGTAATCATTATTTGGGCAAAACTATAGTGTCGGGGACCGAATGACGACACTAACCCTAATTTTAACCCTAATCGACCCTCACAACGCCTAACCTGACTTAACCGACCCTCACAGCGCCTGATCTAATCGTAACCGATCCTCACGACGAGTAATCTGACCCTAACCGACTTATCGGTCCATTATGCTATAGTTATGCTCATGATTGTAAGACTAGTGATAGATCTACTTTAAAGAAAATACACAGCCGCAGTGCAGCCCTTGCCAATGACAATGCCAGACCAGACTGCCAATTTTTAACCGTCAGCCGTAGACATTGAATGCAACTTTCCTTATGGGGATCAGGCACTTCACCCTGGTTCTTCTTATTGGCATAATTATAGTAGCCTATACGGGACCGACGTGTCGGTTAGGTTCAGGTTTAGGGGTCGTGATGGTCGGTTAGGCGTCGTGAAGGTCGTTTAGGGTTAGAAATGGGGTTAGTATCGTCATTCAGTCCCGGATACTATAAGTTTACCCTTCTTATCCTCTTGCCAGAGCCTTACAATTCAATCATTAATCCATTTGATGAAGCGTTTAAAGAGGTTAGAAATTTCTGGTCGATATATTTAGTTATTTACCTAAAATGTCTGTTTTTCACGTAAATCGAAAGTTTAATTCACATCCGAAACTGTCGACTAACTGTAATTATTAATCCAATCTTTATCGTCAGACAATCTTTGACTCAACATCTAAAACATCGTCTAACGATAAGATATGAAATGCGAAGATTGTATTCGTCATTGTAAACTGTAAACAAATTGATTATTTCATGCATATAAAACGATTCACAAAGTCAACCAATAACATTGAACTCAATAATGTCATCGTGACGTCATCTATTACTCGGACAATGCTCTTACGTCATCGTGTCGTCTCCATCCAACACATGCATTACAGTGTTGCTGTAATATATTTTTTATTTAAGGAAGACAATAAAATTATTGTGTTAAGGTGGAAGCCGTCTTAGCCGTGTAATTAATGTCGAAATGATTATTGATATTAAATCGCAGTTTACATCTACGATCATCGAGGAAATTGTTTTCGAACGTTGACACGAGAAAGAATATACACCAAAAATAATTCTGGTTTATTTAGGAGATTTAAAGTCCGGACTAGAACGGTCTGGAGGATGGGCAGTGGCGGCGCCAGGAATTCAGGTTTGGGGGGGCTGAAGCCCCAAGGCCGAATTTTTTTACGAAGCGCCGAAGGCGCGAAGCTGCGAGTGCCGAAGGCACGAAGCCCATACCGACTAGGGGGTCTGGGGGAGCGTCGTAAGCTCCCCCAGCGGGGTCTGGGGCGGAGCCCTAGCCACCAACGCATTTTTAGCTCTGTTGACCCCAACTGGAGCCTTTTTGGGCTCTTTTTTGCCAGCCATTTATGAACGATAAAATCATGAAACCTTCAACAAGAAGTCGTTTTGCAATGTCGCCGACTACCAGTATAAGAATGCACGGGTTTTTAAAGAAATTTTTTGAACTGTAGCCAGGATTTGATTTCTGTGGTGTTTCTTAGGCGGAGAATTTCTGAAGACTTTTAGTCGTCAAGATGTCTGAAAACCCCTTTTTTTAGTCGTAAAAATGTATGAGGACACCTTTGATTAAGAGTCAAAATTTCTGAAGAATTTGTTTTTTGTCAAAATTTTTGATGGCACCTTACTTTAGTTTTCAAAATTTTTGAAGACATTTTTTTGCGCTGTCAAGATTTCCGAAGACACCTTTTTTAGTCGTGAAATTTTTGTTTAAAACATCTTTTCGGGCGTCTAAGTCATTATTTTGATTCCAATGTTATCGACGATTTTCGGGTGTATAAGGATATCCTTTTGATTCCAGTGTTACCAACGATTTTCGGGTGTCTAAGAACATCATTTTTGATTATACTGTTGTAAGCTGATATAATATAGAGTGAGGCCTATAGCGGTCAGTCGAGTGTTTGTACAACTAGCGGCGATGGGCCAGACAGCAGCTGCGTTTTTGGCGCGCGTTTTCAGACGCCTAGTCTAGACACGGCCGATCGAGGGTTGCGTGTACGAAAGAAAGACAGAGAGAAGGAAGGAGCTTGAGAAGGAAGAGTGGCGAGTTAGACTGTGATAAGTGTAGTAGTAGTAGTAGGAGTTGACTAGAGTTGTGGAGAAGTGTTGTAGTTGCTGTGATAATGCAAGGATAGACATTATCGTGTTGTTGCTGCTGTTTCATTTACGTTGGATTTGATATAATATACTATTAACCTGTCGTCGTTGTCGTTGAAGTAAAACAGTGAAAGACTGTAGTATAGAAACTTTAACTAGCCAGTAGATTAAAGTCAGTTAAGTCAGTAGGGATAGGCTTAGGCTACTGATGAACGATACTGAAAAGCTACCGAGGAGACTGGAGGTCAACTAGAGGGGAAAAGGAGTTGACAACTGTTATCAACGATTTTCGGATGTCTAAAAACATCGTTTTGATTCCAGTGTTAACAACAATTTTCGGGTGTCTAAGGATATCATTTTGATTCTAGTATTACCAACGAGTTTCGAGTGTCTAAGAACATCATTTTTATTCCAGTGTTATCAACGAATTTCGGGTGTCTAAGGATATCATTTAGATTCAATTTTTACCAACGATTTTTGAGAGTCTATAAACATCACTTTGATTATAGTGTTATCAACGATTTTCGGGTGTCTAAGGACATCATTTTGATTCTTGTGTTATCAACGATTTTCGGGTGTTTTAGGATATCATTTTGATTTCAGTGCTACCAACGATTTTCGGGTGTCTATAGACTTAATTTTGATTCCAGTGTTATCAACGATTTTTGGGTGTTTAAGGATATCATTTTAATTCCAGTGTAGCAAACGATTGTCGGGTGTCTAAGGACTTTATTTTGATTTTAGTGTTTTTATCGATTTTCGAGTGTCTACGAACATCATTTTAATTCCAGTGTTATTAACGATTTTCGGGTGTCTAAGGATTTTCGGGTGTCTAAATATATCAATTAGATTCCAGTGTTACCAACGATTTTCGGGTGTCTAAGGACGTCATTTTGAAGATAGTTTTCATCAAAGATTTTCGAGTGTCTAAAAACATCACTTTGATTATAGTGTTATCAACGATTTTCGGGTGTCTAAAGAAAACATTTTGATTCCAGTATCAACGTTTTTCTGGTGTTTCAGGATATCATTTTGATTCAAGTGCTACCAACGATTTTCGGGTGTCTAAGGACTTTATTTTGATTCCAGTGTTATCAACGATTTTCGGGTGTTTAATGATATCATTTTGATTCCAGTGTTGCAAACGATTGTCGGGTGTCTAAGATCTTTATTTTGATTTTAGTGTTCTTAACGATTTTCGAGTGTCTAAGAACATCATTTTATTTCTAGTGTTATCAACGATTTTCGGGTGTCTACGGATATTATTTTGATTTAGTGTCACCAACGATTTTCTGGTGTTTAAGGTCATAATTTTGATTCTAGTGTTATCAACGACCTGCTGTTTTGAAGTGGACTTGACTATTATTGTAATGGAGATCCGCGGAACATTGATTTAGCCCCCCCCCCCACTCGCCCCTCCCCCCCCCCCCCCCGAGCTGAGACCAAACTCCGCCCATGAGTCTGCAAATAAAGCGAATCAAAACTACTGTAGGCTGTAGGGCACCAGAGCTGAAAGTGAGCCGGGTCTGTCAGGGTCTGCGACCCGGCATTGATTTTCATGACCTGCTGGTGCCGGGTATCAGCCGGGAAACAAGTCTTAACAATTTGTGGGCAAACAACTAAAAAAAACAGGTCGTCAAACAAAATAAATCGGTAAAAATGGTATCATTTTAAAATTTTATGGGCAAATGACTAAAAAAGGTCGTCAAGTACCAAAAATGGGATAAATTTTTACAATTCTGGGCGAATGACCCAAAACAAGATTTCTGAAAATTTTCGGCTCAAAGGCTTCGGCTCGTCCGTCAAAGTCAGACCAGGCAACTTTCCAAACCACTTTTCAGCCCTGGGCTAGGCCTACATGTACCTGTAGAATTCAGGTTTTCTAGAATATCAAAGCCTATGATATACACTTTATACAGTAGGCCTCCTTACTATATTGGCAAATTTTATGCTTCAGCCTTCAGAACTATTTTCAGAGAATCTCTTGCTGCCTTGGGCCCCGCACACCCTAGGGCCGGGTTAGACCACAAACTTGGGGACCGTCCCCAAGCCCCCAAAGTCTCACCATGAGTGCTGCTGCTAACTGAAAACCCCATTTCGCATGTGATTGTATAAGACTACAGGTGTAGCCCCTCAGCCGGCAATATATTATGGTATACATAACCTCATGATGGGTCTGGGGCGCGGATATTTGGCAACAATATTATATGCGCTGGATTCTATTAGAATAAGCCCTCTACATAGTTGTTTGCATTGCCGTTGGTCACTGTCTAGCTTTCTTATTCGAAGTTAGCAGTTGTAGAGATTTTCCTCGTTTTGTTTTGGGGGGGCTGAGCCGCCGATAGGGGGGGGCTTAGCCCCCCTAGCCCCCTCTGGCGCCGCCACTGAGGATGGGTAAGGTGTAACACGGGACCTTAATTAATTGGTAGGACCTCGAATGGCGTGGCTGTCATTTGAATGGAGGCGGTGGTGAAGGATATCACCCGATTAATTCATTGCAAGGGTCAAGAAGATAATATAGGCCTTACACAGTCGCTATAAAACGGATTAGATCCAAATTTACGTTTATCAATTAAAAATATCTCGCAGAAGACTTGAAGTGGATGACTAATACATGTAGACAGAGCAACCTAATGTTTATGTCAGAGTTAGGCCTAAACAAGCATGGAATGGTTAAATGAAAGAAAACCTGTGATGACCCAATGCTTTAAATATTTCGTCTGAACAGAGACCTAGGCTACATTTTATAATATGCTACACAATCATTCTCCTCTGATAATATGGTATAACATTTTTTATAACCACTGATTGGAGGAGTAAGCTTACATGACACAACGAAGACGACATCATGTTATTACTGTGTGACGTGTTAAGTTTGTCGAGTGAGTCATTAGTTTTTTCCTCATGAATGAATCTACCTCTGAATCGATGTCTCATTACTTGATTCATCATCCATGCATCCATCCCATCAATTCTTCTCTCTGAATCCGGATTCACGATTGGATTGAAGTGACTGGGGTCGACATTGATCGACAGACACAGAGGGAGACAGAGACAGACAGAGAAAGAGAGAAACATGCATACAGAGACAGAGACAGCGACAGAGACAGAGACAGAGTTAAACATACAGAGAGAGACAAAGACAGACAGAGAAAGAGAGACACAGACATACAGAGGCAGAGACAGAGACAGAGATAGACATACAGAGACAGAGGCAGACAGAGAAAGAGAGAGAGGATCGTGTCTTCGTTGCATGAAAGAAGTTCGAATGGATAATTATGTGCGGATGTGACATATAATCCTTCTTAGTTTTATTAGCATACAGACAGACAGACAGACAGACAGACAGACAGACAGAAAGACAGACAGAAAGAAAGACAGATAGACAGAAAGACAGACAGACAGACAGAAAGACAGAAAGAAAGACAGACAGACAGACCTACAGACCTACAGACCTACAGACATACTGACAGACAGACAGACAGACAGAAAGACAGAAAGACAGAAAGAAAGACAGACAGACAGACCTACAGACCTACAGACCTACAGACATACTGACAGACAGGCAGACAGACAGAAAGACAGATAGACAGAAAGACAGACAGACAGACAGACAGACAGACAGACAGACAGACAGACCAAGCTTAACTCTAGAGCGTTGCATATTCATTGACTCGTGACTGTTTCTCTTATTTTGAGTCAAGCATCGGTATGGATCGGTTGGCTGAGCGTGAGCGAGAGAGAGAGAGTGTAAGTGTCTCTGCCTGTTGAGATAATTACATGTATGCTTATGCTCCATGTCGATCAGCACTGTACCGTGGTCTATAAAGTGGATTGGATTGATTAATGTCTAACAACTTGGTGACACTTGAGATGCTTTGTGTAATTTTTGTTCGTCCTGACTTGGTGTGCTTGTTGCTGTTACAAACGGACCAATAAAATTATTTGATCTGATTTGATTTGATTTGATTTGGTAGATGGAAACTACACTGCAAAGGAGCCAGTCCCAAGTCTGGCTAAAGAGGAGGGCGATACTAATCGCTCTTGTTGTGATCGTGTTTAAGAGTCAATGACCAACTGAACTGAAAGGGAAACAACAGAAATTAAAGATTAATAATTGCAATGAAAGAAATGCACGTAGACAGACTACATGAGACAGAGACAGACAGACAGACAGACAGACAGACAGTTAGACAGACAGACAGTTAGACAGACAGACAAACATATAGACAGATAAGCAGGCAGACAGACAGACAGACAGACATGGGCACAGCAAGACATGCATACAGAAACATACACACTAATACACAGTCAGATACAGAGACGCAAAGACAGATCAACAAAAAGCGGCCAGCTTGCATACAGACAAATAGCGACGGACACAGAGAGACAAGTACACATGCACACACATGGACAGATACATAGACAGATAGACAGATACACACATAGACAGACACACAGACAAGTCACATGCAGTCAGACAAAGAGAACCGAAACAAGTCTTAGTCAGTGTTCATTTTTGTGCGTCTACTATATTAATTTATTACAGCCGCTGCCTACGCATTTTAGCTTCATTCCACCAATTGAGAGACAGTTTATTAATAAAATTATTAATTGCGTGTTGCCTTTAAATCCGTCACTCCATCTGTTCACCTGGAAGGCCTTCCATTCGGACTACGCTCTGATTTCATCTCTTTCCATTTGTACTTCATATCGATGGTGTGAACTAGCCTAGTTAGCAACAACGGTAAGCGAGAGCGGCATAAGTCTGTTGGTTACAACGGACTGCGGTTTAAGTCCGGGCTGGGAGTTGACATTCAGATATTTAGATTTCTCGGGCTAGCACGTGTGGGACGCAGAGGCGCAAGCTGCTGCGGAGCGACCTTGGGCAAGTTGCTTACCCATCATTGTCTGTGGGGAAGGCAACGGAAAACCACCTCACTCATCTCATCCCCTGGTGGCGAAGGCCATAGAACCTGCCTACGGGCATAGAACCATCATCATCATCATCATCATCGATGATGTGCTGAGATGAAAACGGCGCTATATAAGTTTTAGTCTGAACTTCCTATGTCCAGGGACAGATGGACATCTGTTCGGACCAACGCTGTGTCAGGTTCTACACAGGATAGTATATGAGTCCAGCAATTATAATGAACTCACACATCATGGGCTGAATGTACATGACTTTTGTGGTTGAGCTGTCTGGGTCAAACGAACTATTTTTACCCAGGGTCATTCATGAAGGTCATGACGTCAGTTTTATTCGTGACTCAACGTGAGGTCAACACTGCTATTTCAGGCGAGCATAACACGAATTGCTTTTAGCTAACTACAGATAATTATGTCTCTCACTCTGTCTCTCTTTTTTTTATCTGAGTGTGCATGTCTCTGTCTGTCTGTCTGTCTGTCTGCTTCTCACTGTTCAGCTTTGTTCACTTCAGTTATGCTCCACGCTGTTGCGTGTGTAGGCGAATTACATCTTATTTTATTATGAGTAGCACTGTCTGCGTGTGACTATTATTCTTGTACGTTGGCATTTATGGTATGAAAACGTAGGCTACTAACACCTGCGTTAGGGAATATGGCATATGATGCTTCAGTAAAGTTTCGTGTTTAATAATCATTTTATTATTAGCTTAAAAATCAGGCTTTTCCCAGATTATAGGGCGGCTTTAGGGCCTAGGCCTATTCCAAAATCTACTAGAAAAACTAGCAATTCCTTTCTAGCAATTTAGGTCGTTGAATGATAATGAAAGGAAGTTCAAATCTGGCATACAGACTTTCTGAAGACTAAGCAGGAAGTTGTGGAAATTTTACCTAAAAATTTCAATGGCGCACGTAGGACCTATTATAATGTACATATAATACATTATACATGATGCAAGCGCGCAGCACAACAGACCGAAGTGGTGAAAAGCTTTGGGAGAAGCGGTTTTGTCAGACCTGACAACCATGCAGGCCGATGATAATATTATTGTCATAAATGATGTAAAAATTTTTAACTGACTGTCAGTTTCGTCATTAATTTTTCCCTTTGGAAAGTACTGCTAAGAAATCTACGACCAATATTTATTCACCGTTCACAAGACGACGACATGTATAATAATTATGTCACACCTACTGCTACCACTTATCTACGTCAGATTCACTGGGTAGCCTACGCCTTTGACATCTAAATACGACGACACTACAATGATGCATCATGCATTCGTATGCACCAGACTTGAATAGACAGATGACAATGCTTTCAATGCTTTTTTGACTATATCGCGCTTTATTGTATATAGTAGGTATACCGCCCCATCGGCGGCATACATAGGACTATCACCTTAGTTTAGGCATTAGGCTACATGTAGCTTTTTACAGGTGTAACTGCCGTTGGTATGGTAACCTACCTAATACCTATGCAAAATTGCATCGAACTTAAGATTCCTTTAATGCTTCTTGAAGACCTGGTTTATTTTAGCTTTAGCTTTGTGCTTCCTCTGAAAATCGAACCTCTTTCGGACCACATTTTGACTCGTGAATAAACTGGTGCTCTGCGGTTGCTTTTCGAGAGGCGCTTTAGAAGTTTGGAGATTACAGTTGCTATTTTCATCAATGCGAAGCCGTAGATGCCTTCCCTCTACCGCGTGGCATTGTCATCGGCCACTGTGGTAGACCTGCAAACTTCTGCAGTGCTGCATAAGAGTTCGCTATTGTAGCGTGTACATTTTATCAAATTAACTATTGTCTGTTTATTTTAATTACACAATTATAGGTACCTAGTATAAGACAGATAATTACCAGTGGCATTAGTTAATTCAGTGGCTATATATAAAACTTAATTAATTCATGACGCTGAAGGTGGACGTGACGTAAGCTACCCTGACGTAATGCGACGTCGCTTAGCAACAACGAGGATGACAACAAATCAGAAAAGGTTGGGGGTCTTTAACCCTCAGGCTACCACGCTATTTTTGTAACACTGACTACCAAGGAGGGGTGGTTACCACCCCCCTTTGGATTTTGGGTTTGGTTTGAGATATCATAACTTGTAATACACCTATGGATTCAGCATTCATTTCTACACAAAATGGTATATTTAGGTTTAAAATATATGAAAGCACCCCGAAGTTATGAATTTTTTACCGTAGGCACCCGTCGATTCCACAAAATGTATACTTTCGCATAAGCAAAATATTAGATTCTGTGTGTTTTAACATAATTTATTTAATTAAAAATAGTTTACATATAATAAAGTCCAATATTCAACTATAAAAACTAGTAATAAGTTAGTTTTAGTTACAATAAAAAGAGAAAAAACATGTAAAACATGCTGAAAAACGTTTACGCAGACTTATCGGTTTGCGTTGTAAAAAACCCCCAACATTTTCACACATTTAGATTTATTTTGAGCACTTCCGGTCATCAAATGTCAAATTAATTGGTATCAAAAAATAGCCCTAAATGCACTCTATAGAATGACATAATTTATTTCTCTTAAAAAATAAATTATGAATAACTTTTAATAGGAAAAACATGAAAATGTTTTGAAAATAAAACACCTTAATTTATATTTTAATTTATTTTGAGCACTTCCGGTTGTCAAAAGACAACTCCGTGACCACCAAAATGTAGCCCCACATTCCCTCTACAGAATGGTTTAATTGTTGTCTCTTCATGTCAAAGGACGGATAAGATACAGCCGATAATCTAAGAGGGGTGGTATCCACCCCTTCCTGGTGCCTCGGGTATATCGGGTATAACTTTTGAATGGTATGGTGTATCATCACACATTTTAGCTCAGAATGTGTGCAAATGAATCCTCTACAGCTACCTAAAACGTCAAAATTTTATTCCTAACGAAAAAAAATTGATTTGGAAAAAACCTAGGGGGGGGGTGGCTACCACCCCCCCCCCCTGGTAGCCCGAGGGTTAAAAAAGAACCGTTGGATTAGTTGGAAGAGACAAGGC
Organism: Lumbricus rubellus; assembly: GCA_945859605.1. Lineage (NCBI taxonomy): Eukaryota > Metazoa > Annelida > Clitellata > Crassiclitellata > Lumbricidae > Lumbricus > Lumbricus rubellus. The sequence goes on from OX243828.1 coordinate 620,635, forward strand.
CAACGGGAAAAGGTTTCGAGTTGTGGAGACCGGATCGTAGGGTCGTGGCGAGAAGATTCGAGTCGTCTAGATCGAATCAGGAGGACTTCGAGTTGTCGTAGTCGTCAAGTGTAGTTGGGTTGTTATACCCATTGCGGACACTACGTCGGACTGCGTGAGTCGAGTGAATGTAGTTGAAACGACTAGTTTAAGGTCGTTGTGCGTTGGTTGGAAATAGTAGCGAACGGTAAAGTTTCGGACTATGAACTGTGACTGTTGAATTTGGAAGAAGGAGTACTGTTATTCGTCTTCACCAAGTCTTCACCGTTGTTTGGAAGGACTTAGAAAATTGCACATCGTCGAGTACGGTTAAACTTTCATACGTAACATTCGGAATAAAGGCAGGTTTCATCCAGCTAAATTTATGCTGGATATCCCTGTATTCGAACTGTTATCTACGGCAAGTTAACTCTACGAGCAACAACTTGACAGCCGTCAAGTCAACGTCTTGGTTGAGACAACCGTCAAGTCAACGTCTGTGTCGTCGGTGAAGTAGCGACTACTGCATCCCCGTCTTCCGTGTCTGAACTGTCCGTGGAGAATAACCAGTCAAACACAAGAGAAGAACTATCTGAAGAAGCAGATAAGACTTCAAAATAATATATTTTAATATAAGCATGCCACTGTAGGTAATATAGGAATTGTGAATTTGTATTTAATCTAACTTATCTTTATTTTAATATATTCACAAAAATCTACAAGATGCCTTTTGTCATGATGTTTGCTAGAATTGCAGTAAAAACCTTGATGTGATGTAATCCAAGTTCCCGATATTCATAGTCATTATAAAAGTATTAGGCTGTCAGCAAAGACTATCGTAGGAAGTCCTATTTCTGCCAGTATAGTGCTACAGCTATGGTCCGTCCATCTTTCTGGAATAGTTACCTATAACAGTCTCCGTAATGAACTTCTTGGTCTTTCTTTGCCCCATTTCCACAAGTGTTTTTAAACCACTCCCCTTTACCGTGGTTTGGTGTTTTTCAGGTCGGGAGCGCCTCTGATGAGTTTCTCCAAGAGTAGCGCTATATAAATATATGATTAATACTACGATGATTACAATCTACCCAAAACGATGTACGCGAAGCCAATTTTCATTGCGTGGGAGTATCCTTGTGGTTTATGGTCTTTACAGAGACACCTCCGAGCAATCCGCTTATATGTATTTTGTGACCTCGTTAAAAATAGACTTAGGTGGGCGTTCTCCATTTGATTATATATTCTTGCCACATTCGAACATACATGTAGCCTACACAGAGATTCAAAGCTGCAATTGTCTGCTATTACTCAACGTGATGTTCTATACATGTAGGTTTAACTGTGTATAGCAACGCATGGCTTGGTGAGCGTTGAAGTGAATCTGGTTGGAGACTTCCTCCTGTCAGAGATACAAAGGCGCCAGAAGACCGTGACAATGCAGGTTCAGTTGGTAACAAACCCAAACCCCAACCACGACCAAAAAAGTTTTCGCTGAAACGGTAGTAGAAACCAAAAGACTACTCCGCTTAACTGCGTTTTATGGGGAAAGACCGAGCGTCACTGATATTATGATATTATGTCTTCTTGCATCTCTTAATAAGTCAGCAATTGAGACTGGTCGATGGTATCAAAGACCTGCAAAGAATCAAGCCACAACTCGATTTCTACCATAAGGGGATGTGACGGTTTCAGCAAAACGTCCTCTAAACTTAGTACCTCCTAATTAACTACCGATACTGTAAGCTTCAACAGAAACATCTTATTGAAACGATCGAACATTTCAGATACGGATTAAAAAGAGATTGCGTTTGCAAACATGACAACCGAAAATCTTAAATCCGGAACTCTTTTAACAGGTGCGTTTACATTTCCATTTTGCATTTGACACATCAAATATCCACTGATAGTTCCACCTAACTCAATAGCTTCTGTTGCGCCATGGAATCCAAGGATTCGGTCTATGGTTGTCTGCATGCAAGTGATGCAAGTGATATAGCGCATTTTGTGTGCATTAAAAAGCAGCGTTTAGCCTACGCACATTTACTCAACTGATCTCATTCACTACGTCTGACGACTTTTCGAGATTGTTTGCCAGAGGAGAAGTTGCGGCGATGAGGTAAAATTGAGGAGCGGACGAAGCAGATAGAAGAGAGACCAGCGATCCAGAGAAAAAAATTACTATAATTATGTATAGGCCTACATTTTATGGAAGATGGCCACTGATGTTACATGTATACTGTATTTATTGTTAAACCTATGTTGCGATCCAAACAATCACTCCATCATTACTTTAACGTGTCAAATGAATTATTGCAGGTTTGCTAATCATCATGATTGGAACAACCGTCCATTGTGAGTATGTCGTCAAGTGTTACAATGACACTGGCAGCTCCATTTGCTTCGCTGCGGAACAAAGTCGTGACACTCGTCTCCGGAGTTGGACGGCAGCCATCGACTTTTGCCAGAAGCTGAATGGAAGCAATGCCAATCTTCCGACCGTCACCTCTCCACTCGTCCAGTTCCACTTGAGTGAATTTCTGGTGGATAACGACTTCACGCTTGATTCGATCTGGCTAGGAGGTCGTGGAGTCTCCAATGGATGGGCATGGGTGGATGGACGCGCATTCAGGGGTAAAACAACCAGTCTACCATAGGGGCAGTCAACCAAGGCAGACGTACTCTACAGCAGTAAATAGCGAATTAATTGTAGACTACATTTGACGAAAAACATATGAAAGTAGTCAAATGATGTAGTCAAGTCAATAAATGGTTTAGATTTTAGAAAGTAAAATACTGGAAAAGTGCAGTAAGTATTATATTATGCCGATTGTCATCCACTCACTTTCTTCTTCATCTCCCTCAGCTGTGAGGTCCACGCAGATAACTGGAAGAGTCGCCACTGGCAAGTTCTCACAGACACGTAGATCCCTACCATAAGCCGTTTACTACCATGCTATTCGATCGCGGTATTGAGGTCAAGAGCACCTCCGACAAGTTCTATTGACAAGGCGCTATATAAATAATAACTTACAATTGCAATGCAATTTATATGGCGCCTTTAGAGGGAGTCTTGTGTCACATTTCTTAATTTAATGCTGTCTTTTCTTCTTTAGGTTCGATAAGCACTTCTTCATCGATGAATACATACATCGCTGGCATCGAAAAAATCACTAATGGAAATGAAACACAAAATATTTTTGTGGACGACAGTCTAAGCAAAGAAAGTGATGGTTACATTTGTCAGTATACAGGTAAATGCGATTATTGAAGGTTAATGCAATTAATGAAGGTAACTGCGATTAATGAACGGTAAATGCGATTAATGAACGGTAAATGCGATTGATGCCGCAGGTAAATGCGATTAATGAAGGTAAATGCGATTAATGAACGGTAATTCGATTAATGAACGGTCAATGCGATTAATGAAGGTAAATGCGATTAATGAACGGTAATGCGATTAATGAACGGTAAATGCGATTAATGAACGGTAAATGCGATTAATGAAGGCAAATGCGATTAATGAACGGTAAATGCAATAAACGAAGGTAAATGCGATTAATGAAGGTAAATGCGATTAATGAAGGCAAATGCGATTAATGAAGGTAAATGCGATTAATGAAGGTAAATGCGATTTAATGTACGGCAGCAAGACGTATAATTTCAGGTCCACCAAATTACCACAATGTGAAGTTAATAATGGCTATTCTTTGCCTATAATTAGCACCAATTAAGAATTACAGAAATTATGACTTTAGATAGTCTCAACCATCGACAGTAGGCCTATAGGATTTCTTATATCATTTAGTATGCACTTTGGTCGGTAAAGGGTCAAAGTATTGACGACTGGACTCTGGTTCTATAAAAATGACCTCATGACCATGGCGCCATAGAAGTCATCGGATCACGTTGCAACACTCAATGCAATTATTTATTTATAGATGGATTGATTCCAAGAGTTAATTTAGCGATACCCATTGGAAACGAGGAGGTTTACGTCAATAGTAGGCAATTAAAGATGCAACTCCAACTGTTACTCTTTAAAAGGTTTACAATGTAGTAGATTATTTAGATAATAAATTATTACCTGCCTTTTAAAGACTGCTCGCTTTAGCGTTAGTCAGTCTCTTAGTATAATTATTGCTTCACAATAAAACTAAGTCTCTAGTCTGATTAGACACTTATATGATTTCTATGAGCTATGTGAGATCACAGTGTATGATTCGAAATTCGAAATGAATGACTGTCAATGTCTGTCGATGTAGGTAGCGACGTTTGCGATGCTAAAAAAGTGGTCGCCGCCCATTACTATTTCGACGGTTCATCGTGCTTTGCCCGATATGACGAGTCGATCAATTGGTATCTGGCGAGAAACAAGTGTCTGATGCGCGGTGGAGACCTGGCCACATTAACTGACGAGACCGATGCTGGAATCAAGAGGTTGCTGGATAGCCTGGAGTACACTCAGACTCAACCAGTGAAAAGATTCTGGATTGGACTGAGAAAGCTTTGGTGGAAATGGGCTTCAGGTATTTTCAGCTGAGCTAATTCATTTAGTTCTGTCATTAATTAACTAATTTACTCTTCATATTTACTCTTCAAGCATTGGAGTAATTCTACCAAGCTTGAAAACTCTGATGGAAATTATTATGGTTCATCTTCAATGACAGCTTATGGCCAAACTTGTTCAAAATTGAAGGGGAGAAATTATGTTCGAGCAAATCAGAAACATGGATAGATAATTTTTCAACACATGGTGTAACATGTTTTAATCTGAATGATGTCAGACTATCGCAACAAAGTTCAGAGTCCGCATTGCCTTTGAGGACTCTGCCATTCGACCAGAAATGTTAATAGCCAAGCTTCATCTTCTAATAGCTGTGAGACAGTATTATTATATCACCGCTATGCACAGCAGTTTATTGTGATGCCAGTCCAAATCTTGGGTAAAGAAGAGAGCAATGTTAATAATCTTTTGCTAAGTTACAACTTTAGTAGCATAAACAAGAAAATACTTTCATCCAAAGAATGTAACGATTGAAAACTTTTATTCAATAATTCTGTTGATGAAGTGGCAAGGCTGGTTCCCTGCAGACGAATTCAATTACAAAATAGAAGAGAGTCTTTCCTAACAAATTACTGCACCATCAAAAATGCGAGATGCAAACAATAAATTCGTGTTTCTTTGTCTTTTACGACTTCAGATAACAGTGATGTAAAAAGAGTTTACTTCAAAGATACTCCATCGCTTGAGAATGGAAACAGCGTAGATCAGAATTGTCTGGCAGTCGACTACAAACAGCAGTTCGCATGGGGAATCAGAGATTGTAACGTTGCTCTGCAAACCATCTGTCAAGGTACCGGTGCCCTTTAAGGTCACTTTCGCGCCTGAGGGTTAATATTAATCAAACGATAAATGTTTATTAATCATTATCCACATTAATTAAGAGTTAATAAAATTATAATCTATGCATAGACAAAACAGCTAAAAAATTAAAAACTGGCTAATGGGAACTTTTAGATCTAATTAAATGTGGTTAATCTTAAATATTTTCACGTGGATTAACATGTACATGTAGATGCGAATAAATTACAAATGAAATACATAATTATAATAGCTGTCTGTGATTGAGCAATTTATGTTGAAAACTATTTAATTGCGGATAAATATTGTAATTGAATAAATAGGTTAAAGCAGACTAGAAGGTTGCTACATATGGAAGCTGATAAAACGTGATAATAAATAGAATTTGCTATGATAGATCCTCATCCACATGGAATAGCCTGTCACCTCTTCTGCGGTCTAAGCTCATGTCTGGGCTCTTTCCCACATCCTCTCGCTCTGTCAAGACTTTTCTTCTCCACCTTGTCTTCTGTGCTGGAAAAGTGCATCTGAACAGGCTATGCCTCGAGAGGCGCTCTCTAATTGTTTAGATGCGATACGAATTGGACGACTTGTTGATGCAAGTGCAAATGGAAAGAGAATAATTGAGATGGTGATGTTTTGATTTGTGTCTTATGTTTTTGTTGCAGTCGGTGGCTGGAAAGAAACTGAGCCGACGCAGTCGCCCGGAACCACAGGACCATCAATGGTGTCACTTCCAGCATGTACGTGGATCCATTACCATAATGATGATGAGGAGGAGGAGGAGGAAGAGTATGAGGAGGAGGAGTGGAGTGGGAGTGGAAAGGACGATGAGAGAAAGATGGAACGCGGAAGAGGAGGATAAGGAGAAGAAGGAGGAGGAAAGAAGGAGAGGAATGAGAAGAAAAGAAAGAATGAGGGAAGTATTATAGAAGAAGATAGAATGGAGAAGAGGATAAGAGAAGAAAGGAAATAATGGGATGGAGGAGTATGAAGCTGAAGAGATGGTGGAACAAAGGACATGAGGAGAAGGAGGAGGAGGAGGAGGAGGAGAAGAAGTAGGAGGAAATGGAAATGGATAAGAAGAATAGAGGTGAAAGAGAAGAAATAAAGTAGAAAGTAAAGGAGGAGGAGGAGGAGGAGCAGGAGCAGGAGGAGGAGCAGGAGAAGGAGGAGGAAGAGGACGGGATGAGGTGAATTGATTAAGATGGAAGAGGAGAAGGAGGAGGGAGAAAAGACAGAATAGAGTTTAAAGAACAATGGATTTTGGTGTTTAATTGAGATTCTTTAATAATTGGCTGTTCGACCAAATTTAATGGCAAAACGTCTATAGCAACAGTATGACTAGCCTACTGCATGTTTATGCTGCATCATAAAACGGTATCCGGACATTACCCCCCGGCCCATTACCCCCCTGCCATTACCCCCCTGCCATTACCCCCCGACAATTACCCCCCGTAGGACATTACCCCCCTGCCATTACCCCCCCCCCGGTCGTTCACATTTAGGTCCAGTGTATGCATGTATGCATGTATGTATGTATGTATGTATGTGTGTGTATGTATGTATTCATGTATGTAAGTATGTATGCGCGTATGTACATAGGTATGCATGTATGTAGGTATGTATGTATATAAGTAAGTATGTATGCATGCATAATTGCGTACTCACATACACACTTACATACATATTTACATACATGCTTACATACATGCGTACTTAGATACATACATACATACATACATATACGCACATACATACTGATATACATGCATACTTACATACATACTTATACGCACATGCAAACATACATACATGCATACATACATGCAAACATACATACATATTACATACATCTATACATACATACATACACTGGACCTAAATGTAAACGACCGGGGGGTAATGGCAGGGGGGTAATGTTTTACGGGGGGTAATGGTCGGGGGGTAATGGCAGGGGGGTAATGGCAGGGGGTAATGGGCCGGGGGGTAAAGTCCTAGACCCCATAAAACAGTAATAAGCATAAGAATTCATATGATAGGTCTAATAATTAATTCATATTGTCGTTGATGTTATTGCTGATATTGAGAATGCTGCTGTTGCCGATGATGATGGTGATGATGGTGATGATGACGATGCTGCTGCTGATAATGATGATGATGATGATGATGATGATGATGATTGGTATGTTTTGTTTTGTTGTGTACGTTAGGGGCTGTCGGGTTGATCTGTGGTTTGGCTTGTCTCATCTACATCGTTTCTCTGATCGTCGTCGGAATCATCTGCTGCAAATGTTGCGGGTAAGAAACTCAATAATGAAAATCATTAAATTCAAAACTCACATAAAAGATTCAATTTTCTTTAAGTGGTGGTGAATAAAAGCAAGAGGGTTGGGGTAAGCATTGTACATGTACGTCGTTTAAGTTTCAAGTGGGCAACAGTGTAATATCTGTCATTTGTTCGTCGTGAGATTGTCATCGTAAAAATAAAGAATGTCGACTCAACTTAACAGAAACTGAATCTAAGAAAACACATTTGAAAAAACGAGTTACTTCCTGAAGGACTTATTACTACTCAATGGCGAATGAGTCATAGACATGTTAACATGAATACGATAAAAGGATATTCTGAGAACTAGGATCGAGTGAATACAAAGGATTTCGTAGTAGCTGAAAAATAAAACATTTTTTGACGAGACAGCACAAAGAAAGACGGGTGTCGATCACTTTCAGTTATCAAGTGAACTTTATTTTGATCAGAGATTATTGGAAGAAGGGTGTATCACTCATGGAGAAGAAGGAAACTGGGTCATGGCCATTGAGCTTTGCTGTGATTGGATGGCGACAGGTCACAGGCAAACCACGCCCATTATAGTAAGAAAGTTCGAACACACCGTTGCTACGGAGTATTCCTACCCTGGGACCATAATGCATTGGGTTAACGATTGGTTGCTATGGCTCCCCGCATCCACGGGAACCAGGATGTATTATATTCGAAATCGATGCTATGGTTTCTAATCCAGTTTTGGACCAGCATGCACAGGGGCATGCCTTGACCCAGTTTCCTGTTTTCCAATTGAGTGACCTATTTATTCATCCAACTATAGGCTAATCGTTGGTTTTGATGGTGTAGGAAACGAGACCAAGAAAGCCATGGCAAGAGACAACCAGCTTCTTCCAATCCTGGTATCGATAGAAATACCGATGATGACGACTTAGAATACGAAGTTGTGGAAGAAGGAGAAAGACACCTTGAGATGCGAAGAGGTCCGCGACAGAGAAGGTCAAACACCGATTCCGATGAATATGAACTTCCGAGCGACCAAGTGAACCAGACCTACGTCAATTCAAAAGAACTCCGAATAAAGATCCAATGTTAAACGACAACTTGTCTAACATCTAAGAACAGAACTCTTACAAGAAATCCAGGATTTTAGCAAGAGAACAATTATTATTTTGTTTAAGACTACCAGACATAAATAAGCTTACACAGCATGAGAATTGTAGAAACAAATTGGGGTAAGACGTTGATTTATGTGGACTTGGGATGTTCAATGAGGACTTTACTATGGGGTCCTCAGACAGACTGAGGGCTTAACCACACAATTCTTCCGGCAAGTCCCACCCTGTGCGTAGATATTAGTTATATCAGGATTGGTAGCAGAATGTCAATATAGAATTGCGCTTCTTTTGAGAGGAATTGTTTGAAGCAGCCATGGCATTGCTGTCAGATAACAACGGGCGTTGTCTTAGGACATGATCCATTTTATAGACCTATTATACGTTTACGATATTGAAACGAATGAAACTTTGAACAATTATTTTCTTTTTTTAACGAAACATGTGAGCGGAAAAGGTTACAACTTTTTGAGAATCGTCTTTCACTTTCCGAGAACTATTTTGCTTTCCTGTGTAGATTGATCCGGACTTTTTTCTGTGCATTTTCTACTGCTATAAAGTTGTAGGACTATACATGTACATGTAGGCTACTTATGAAGTTATGCAATTGTAATTGTAATTGTAATCAAGATAAATCAATGCAATTAAACTGTGACACTGTTCGAAATCATTGTTTTCTTCCGACGTCAACGGCCAATGTTGGCATATTAAGATGTCGTTAAACACTCGATTCAGCCTCGAATAATTAAGTGTCTTTATCATCCACGTTGACATTCAGCGACTAATCGAGAGAAACGAGACATTAAACAAGCTCCTATAGCTTTAGCTTTTATACAGCTTTAGCGACAGCAGATTGTAGTGTGAGTGTGAATATCAAAGATTCAGTGGTGACAGTGGATCTTATTTCGTGGTTGCAGAACACATGCGACGAAGAAGAACGGTGACGACGAAGACGGAACGAAAGGGCGGGAAAAAAACAGCTACGTTTCTGAACCGATAGGAGAGACCAACCCCGCCGCCTCCAGGGTCTCTGCCAAGGCGCCCCGTCAGCTGCAGCCACCCCCTGTGACTTCGAGGGTCGACGAAGTTCAACTCGACGACGATGATTACGATGCAGGAGAATTCGATGATGATTACGAAGAAACGAAGCCGAACGAAGGTGTGTATTCGAACGAAAAAGAGGTGGAAAAAGCACCTTCTCCCTTAAGAAAAGGACCCAGATCGATAATGTTTCATGGAAATAGAGATCCTCTTTATCCAGTTTAGAATTTGACGAGTTCTTTGCTTGAACTGAACAACTTTCGCAGAGCTATCCACGTATAATTGCATATCCACAGACTGATAACTATAATACAATATTATATTTTCATGCACTGTAAATATGATCTTATGCACAGGATAATTATTGTTATTTCTCAGCGCCAGCTGCATTCGTCAACATGATATAGACTGAACTTCTGAAATAGCGCCTTAGAAATAATTATAAATTTACGATTACGAATTTCGGTTCCTATTCATGCAATATTGTAATGTTATAATGAGTAGGACTAATTTCTATAGCGCCCGTGAAATAGACTATAGTGCATAATGCATAAACCGATTGCATATAAGAGCCAAGCCGCGTTTAGGTCAATTATATCAAGACGTGTGTTGATATAAATGATATTAAACGAATTCTTCATTGAAAGAATTATTTGGTGCTAAAGATCATTTTGGAATGGTTGGTACTGACACCATTAGCTTATGCTACGTCGAAGTTGTTACTGTGTTGTTACTATTGCTAATGTTGCCAATGCTATTGTTATTCTTTTTATTATTAATATTGATTACTACAACAACAATAACAACAACAACAACATTAAGACCTGTCAATGTAGTTAGTTGAAAACTGGAATTCGGGGCCCGACCATGTTTAAGCTGTTAGGCCTACTCTTGTAGGACTCCGTTTGTACTAAATGATTGCTTGCTTGATGTGTAGGCCTAAAGTCGATGTGATTATAAAGTATAGACCTAATAAGCATATTATCAGACCATAGGTCAACATAGTGATATCGGCCTACTTTTTGTCTGACTCGTTAGAAATGTGTATTAAAAATTGTGTAATGATTCTCAATAATTATGTGACTATAACATTATGTATATATAATATAATTATTGCAAAGTGGTCCAAAATAATGTTCATATATATAATATATATATATATGAACATTATTTTGGACCACTTTGCAATAATTATATTAAGACTGCTAGATGAAAAGTTTATCGAATGAATGTTGTATATATTGTAAAGATGGGACGAATGTTACCTGCAATTATATACATTTGATTCAATGTTGAGCGTCGTTTACAGAAGATTTTTTGCAGACGTTTAGAGCGATATTACGGGTAAAAGTTTTGCAGAGTTTCGCAGAAATTTTCCTAGAGACAACCCTTCTAACTAGACGCAGCGCTCGTGAACAAGCTGGTGCCCTGCGCTTAGCTTTTAAGTGGCGCTTTAGAAGTTTGGAATTTTCGACTAGGCTACGATTGCGAAAGATTATTTAGCAATGTTTAAGTGAGTAGACCTAAGTAGCCTTCATTAAATTTTGATCTGACAAGCGCTCATGCATTACAATGCGCAAAAATGTCAGATACATTAAAAAGGTAGCTATGACAATTATTATAGTGACAGATTACGGCGGATTTAAAATCACACATGCACAAATGTTCTTGTTTGTAAATATAGGCCTATAGCTTAGCCTTTATATGCACATTTGTATGATTTTATGACAAGCGCACAATGCTCAGCAGAACTGTTATGCAAATAGCAATTAGCCATAGGACAAAACCAAAACGCGTGCAAGTATGCATACATAGGCCTACATGTTTACACTAAACAACAAACTTTATCTCTTTTTTTACCACGGTTTAAAAATAGACAGTATAACGACTCTTATGATTAACTGATGTCTATAATAATTATAGCATATCAATGTCTCGCAAACTTCTCTTTTTCGGGGCTTTTCAATGTTTGCTTGAAATTTGATCCGAACCATCTTCGCTGCCGTGAATGTCGCAGTAGGCTATCATGGTGTGTCGAATGCACCATAATTATCCGTGTTACCACCTGCGTCTTCCACTTGCGTCTTCCCGCACTGTCTCCAATATAGTAAGGACTCTCTTCGCCTTTTTCAATTGAGTATCGACTGTCCACGTAGGTAGCCTACCTGATAAAATATCACTGTAGGCCCTAAACTTCTTCTCTGTATCCCATCAATTCCTGTAAAAGGGAATAACTTGCCATTTCATTTGAAGCTCTGCAACATTAGCCAAAATGTTAGAGAATATGAATGATCGAACTCAACATGTGCACCCAACAATTTGAAAGCAACGATAAACACGTGGCCTAATCAATAACATGATGTAGCTAGCAATTTGAAAACTAATTGTATGTGACGTTCACTGCTAAAACACAATGAAAACTAGTCCATCTTTCACTCAAAAGTCAAAACTCAGACATAGGTCTACATTTAAGCACACTAGGTCAAACTACACAAAGCGCCCGCCATAATTATCCGCACCCGATAGTTGCTCTGTACACTAAGCAATATTTTTGCCTGCTTCAATACAAAGACGAAGATAATTTTAGACATAAGGTTGAGAACTTTGGACTGTGTCGTCACGCCCCAGATACAGCGGTCAATAATCACGTGTCGTTATTTTGAGGAGCATATTTTAAGAGCAGCATCTAGAAGAGTTTGAAACACATTCGACCTGCAGTTCATCTAATGTGAGAATCTACCAGCAGTGGCTGAATCATGTCTGTCTTCAGATTGTGTCTGGTCGTATCCGCTCTTTTCGGTCTGTGGTCAACTTCGTCGGATGCAGGTAATTACCTCTTACTAACCATTCGTTAGATACCATTGCCTGCAAGAAGAGACTGAAGCAATGCTTTGAAATTAGAAAAGAAGCAATGCTTTGAAATTACAAAAAGAAACAATGCTTTGAAATTACAAAAAGAAGCAATGCTTTGAAATTACAAATAGAAGCAATGCTTTGAAATTACAAAAAGAAGCAATGCTTTGAAATTACAAAAAGAAGCAATGCTTTGAAATTACAAAAAGAGGCAATGCTTTGAAATTAAAAAAGCAATTTCAAGCGAATCATGAAGCTGATGCAATGCATAGTTAGGCTATTATAGCCTACACAACTCGATATTTATATTCGGTTTCTTCGTTCAAGAGCCAATGCCAACGCTGCAACGCATTAGATGACATTCTAAGTTGTTAACATCGATAGACCTACTTTAAATATAACCATTTTAGCAAGCTGGGAATGTCATGAAAATTATCAGTGACACCATCTTTGAAAATATTTCATTCTCACTTTTCTCCTGTGCAGCTACAACCTGTCTGGGTATCAAAAATGCGAAACCGAATGCACCAAGTGGAACTTACACGGTCACCACAGATTCCGGAGATACAATACAGGTAGATCGCAAACTTGTCTTAACTCAGATATTGCTTAAAACAATGATGTAGCCTACTGTACTGCTAGCTTAGAGACTCTGGTTGTTGGCAGAAATAAGCCTACACCAAGACCGTAGCCAGGATTTTATTTCGGAGGTGTTTACTCGACAGTGAACAGCATGTTCACAAGCAATCAAATCATCTCACTAAGGTGTTTGGAGAAGCGTCGTGATCTCTTAAAGAGGTTCTGGATGGCCAATACATTGTACGCAGTAGGCTACGTCATGCAGAAAATGCATTATCTGATTTCTACATTATTTCATTTGGGGTGGGGGTGGGGGGGGGGGGGTGTTCAAACACTCAAAAAACCTAGCTATGGTCTTGGCCGACACTCTACTGTGTAATCTGATGAATTAATAATCGCATTATCAAAATTTGTGGAAATAATTATTTCAATGCATTGATGAAAGTCAGTTCGTTGCTAAACGTTATAATTATATTGTATGTTCGACTCGATGGTCTTCTATATTTCTGTGGTTGTTCTTTAGATCTACTGCGAGATGGGATTGAACGGTGGTGGCTACACTTTCCTCACTCCAATGTCTTTGATTTCGCTGACCGACTCAGAGATTTCGAAGATGTTCACGGATAGGACAGCGTTTCTTCTGCGAGTCCGAATGACGAACGGAACTCAACCATACGCAGTTCTCACTCAACTCTCACCTGAATACTCGTAAGTGCCGAGATTAACATTCAGAACAGCGAGACTTGGTATAGACTTCTTCTATGTCTTCTATTTGTGAGTGTTTGTCTCTTTCTCTCTTTCTCTCTCTGTCTCTTTTTCTCTCCCTCTCTGTGTAGGCCTATGTTTAGTAAGAAATAAGATAACAAAATTTAAAAAAATGATAGATAGAAAGCCAGATAGAAATATAGAAAAAGACAGCGAGGTAGAGACAAACAGGCAGACATTGAGAGAGAGACTGACAGACAGACGAAAAAGAACTAACCTCAGATGTGGTTTACCATTCAGTCATTTTCGTTGCCTTGGAGCTGAAAGGTTGCGGGTCTGAATTTACCTCAAGCCGCCACGTAGGGACTCTGAGCACTGCCCAATGCTTAACATTGTGATGGGTTTTACCTAAACTTTTCCAAAAAGTGTTGCGAGCTAGTGAGCACAGTGTGCATTTCGTTATTTTGCCACCAAGATAATTATGTCATTTGTAGGAGCATTCCTCTGAAGTTAGGACTGAGTAACCACATCGGTTACAATCCTCCTATCAACAAGCTGTACGGCGCTCTCGAACCTCCCTTCCTCTACTTCGGTTTCCTTCCAATCGTCAACGCATCGAATAACAACCGACAAGGCATAACCGTCAACGGCTACAGAATTACCTTCAGAAACTGCGACGCAAACCCAAACAGCCAATTCGCTCTCTACACGAACTTCAAGGAAGCTCCACCAACCACGTACGCTGTTCCTAACCCGTTCTGCGACATCATGTTCTCACGCTTGCTACCGATCCCATCAGGTCGCGTGATACCATCAGAGTTCTTCTTCTTTGGAGAGACGACCTGGGGAGGATGCGGCTGCTACCAACAAACCAATCAGTTTGCAAGCATCACAGGATTCACCATGGGATTCAGATAGAGGGACGGTAGAGCAACCTCGTTGAAGAAAAATTCTGATTATCAAAACTTATCAGCATGACATAGGGCGACATTAATTTGTTAGTTGCTTGCTAATTAGTAATTACTAAAGGGCATAGTTTTACTCACATAAAAATTATTATATTCTTGACTATCATTGCCTTTCTGCAAAGTCCGGACTCCGCACAAGAGTCCGCAGTTCGAGCATCAACTGAAGATCATAATAATTGTACGGACCATTGTATACATATACAGGGTGGGCCATAAAAAAGTAACCCCCTACGGTGTTTTGTCTATATCTTGGTCAGAAGTAAGAATTTTGAAATGAAATTTTACAGGCTTAAAGACAATTCATATTTACACATGATGACCAGATTTCATCAAAATACTTCACAGAGAACAAAAGTTATATCACTTTTAGTGAGGCCACCCACCGTTTTTTGACGATTCAAAAACGCGACGCAACAAAAAATTGCAAAAAATCGATTTAATTATTCTGTCTAACATCTTGATCAGAATAAGAATATCGAAATGAAATTTTACAGGCTTAAAGACAATTAATATCTATACATAGTGACCAAATCTCATAAACATATTTCAAACAGAACAAAAGTTATACCACATTCAATGAGACCCCCACCGTTGTTTTTGATAGCAGAATATAATTTCCAGCAAACCAATCAAACAAACAAAATGTCCACAACATGGCGAGAGGACGCTTAACAGAGTAGTCACGTGACCAACATAGAGGATAGTTCGATAACTAATGGCCTACTGTCGTTTTTCCAACACCCCCACTCGACAGTACCCCCATCTAACATTAGTTTCTAGTTATCAAGGCACAAGCCAATCTTATCCCTTAAGTTATACAGCTTGTCCCTTGTAAGTGGCTTGGTCATAATGTCTGCTAGCATTAGGTCACTAGGACAGTACTCCAAGTTAATTATCCCACGAAACTGTAAGTCTCGAAGATGATGATGTCGAACATCTATGTGCTTGGTTCTTGCACTGATTTTCTCATTGCTTGCAATCTTGATGCATCCTTGGTTGTCCTCATACAGAGTCGTTGATTCAATGCACGGTATATGTAGATCAGATAACAACTGTCTCAACCAAACCAACTCTTGACTTGCCAAAGAAGCAGCAATATATTCTGCTTCTGTAGATGACAGAGCTACGGAAATTTGCTTCTTCGATATCCATGAAATTACTCCTTCTCCGAGCTTAAACAGGTATCCACTGGTTGACTTGCGATCCGATCTGTCGCCTGCCCAGTCTGCATCAACATACCCAATCAGTTTCAGATCTCCAACAGCTTCAAGCTTTAACTTCCAGTTAATTGTTTCCTTGAGATATCTGATAACTCTTTTTACTGCAGTCCAATCACACTGACGTGGTGAATTGACTTTCCGACATAAAATAGAAACTGCGGCTGCAATATCTGGTCTTGTTGTAGTAGCTATGTACAACAATGCCCCCACTGCTTGTCGATATTGTTCATTTGAGCTAAGCAAATTTTCTTCTCCTGTTATATTTAAATAGTCCACATGCATTGGTGTTGCACATCCATTTGCATTCGTTAAACCATATTCAGAAATAACTTGCTGAATTTTATTGATTTCAGAAATCAAGTAATTGCCTTGTTTGTCTTTTTTCAATTTGAATTCCCAGGTATAAACTGACTTCACCTAAATCCTTGATTTCAAATTGCTGGCTTAACATGTTTGCTATTTTCTTGATCATCTCTGCACTTCCACAGATCAGCAGATCATCAACATATAACAATATGTAAACAATCACGTTGTTGCACTTCTTTGTATACAGACACAGATCAGCTTCACTTTGATGAAATCCATCTGATTTCAGAATAGAGTCCATTTTCTGATTCCAACTTCTGGCTGATTGCTTAAGTCCATAAATGGCTTTCTTTATTTTGCAAACCTTTTGCTCTTGCCCAATTTCTGTAAAACCTTCTGGTTGATTCATGTAGAGTTCTTCTTTGATTTCTCCATTCAGAAAAGCTGTTTTGATATCAAAATGATTCACTTTCAAATTCTTTGATGCAGCAACTGTCAACAATGTTCTTAAAGTTGTATGTCTTGCTACTGGTGCGAACGTATCTTCATAGTCCTCACCAAATTTCTGAGAGAAACCTTTAGCTACAAGACGTGCTTTATGTCTTACATTTCCTTCGGCATCGTGTTTCAACTTAAACACCCATTTGCAGTCTATTGCCTTCTTTTCTGCTGGTAGATCACACAATATCCAAGTTTCATTCTCCTTGTGTGAATTCATCTCTTCTTGTGCTGCTCTCATCCAGTTTTTCTGTTCATTTTCTGTTAACATTTTCATCTCATTCCATGATGAAGGTTCCTTTCTAATTTCATTTTGAACCATTAATGACAGTCTTTCTGCTGGTATGCCTTTGTTACTTCTGGTAGATCTTCTGGGTTGAACAACATTTTCATCTGTTATTTCAGCGTCAGCTGTTTCATTTTTGTCATCTTCATTGACTTGATTAACATTTTCTGTAGGCATCTGAGTTTTGACTTCGTTTTCATTTTTAACTGGCTCTGATTTTAACTCTGTGTTCTCTGGATTTATCATTACTTCTGTAATTGTCATCCCATCTGATTCATGTTCATCAAATGTTACACTGCGACTGATTATGATTCTGTTTGAATCTTTCAACAGCAATCTGTATCCTTTTGATTGTTCACTGTATCCTACTAGGATTGCTTCGATTGCTCGATCATCGAGTTTAGTTCTTTTCTCTTTTGGAATGTATGCATATGCCTTGCATCCAAATATTCTGATATGTGAAAGATCTGGCTTTTCTTCATTCCACAATTCAAAAGGTGTTTTATCTGTAGCCTTCGTTGGCAGTCTGTTTTGCAAGTACACCGCTGTCATAACTGCTTCTCCCCAGTACTTCAGCGGTAGTGCTGCATCGAGTAGCATGCATTTTGTCATTTCGATTATTGATCGATTCTTTCTTTCAGCTACTCCATTCTGTGATGGTGAGTATGGTACACTCGTTTGAAGTTGAATTCCTTCTTGCTTCAGATAGTTTCTCAGCTTATTTCCAGTGTATTCACCACCATTGTCCGATCTTAGGATTTTTGGTTTTCTTTGAAACTTATTACTGACTTCTGCAATGAATTCTTGAAATTTCTCGAATACTTCATCCTTCCTTTGAATAAGATAGCATTTTGTATACCGTGAAAAATCATCGATAAACGTCACAAGATATTTGCTTCCTCCTGATGACATTGTTTTCATTGGACCACAAACATCACTGTGGATCAAGTCCAACGGATGTTTTGTGCGATGTGTACTGGCTTCAGGATATGGTTTCTGTGTGGCTTTTCCTTTGATGCAATGTTCACATTTCACCTTTACATTACATTCTTTGATTTGAATTCCTGTGGCAATTCCTTGCTTGTTAATATCTTTAACAGCATTTGGATCTCTATGCCCTAAACGTCTGTGCCACACATGAATACAATTTTCATGTTTAGTTTCGAACTAGGCCATGTTGGCAACTTCAGGAATATTCTTACATGACAACTTGTATAAATTGTTTTCAGATTTTCCCACAGCCAACAACTTTCCATTGTATTTGATCGAACACTGGTTACCAGAAAATTGAATTTCCTTTCCTTTGCTTGCCAGTTGCTTTACTGATAACAAACTTCCTGTTAATCCTTGTGAATATAAAACATTTGTGACTTTAATTCTATTCACTGTACCATTGTCTAAAATGCATTCCAGAAAACCATTTCCAATTCCATCTGCAATTAGACATGTTCCATTAGCAATGTAAATTTTGTCAGACTTCGTTTGGTCCAGTTCTGTAAAGAAATTTAGATTGTTTGTCATATGGGTTGTGGCTCCGGAGTCTATAAACCAGTCACTTGTTCTCTGACCAATGCCGATTGTAAAACTGCTGTGATTAGTGTCATCATTGCCTAGATCACTCAATCTTTCTGTTACAACATTTTTGGCTTTGTGTTTTATTTTTGGCTGTTTATTTTCTTGCTCCATTCTTGCCTTCCATACTCTACAGTCCACTTTTAAATGACCTGCCTTTTTACACACAAAACAAGTTCTTGTTTCTCTGTCTTTATGCTGTTTATCATGACGATAGTTAGTGCGATTGCTGGGTCTCGTATTGCTTGAGTACATTGCTGATTCATCTTTTGCTTCTGTTGAATCATTTTCTGAATCTTTCTTGCGCTTGTATGCATCAACAAGCTTGTTCTTAACATATTCTAGAGTAAGCTCATTTTCCTCTCTGGCTTCTAAAGCTGTTATCAATGTTTCGTACTCATCTGGTAGACCACAGAGCAATAGAGTCGCCACCTGTTGATCAGTAACTTCTTCACCAACACCACGCAATTGCTCAACGAGTTGCAAGGCTGCACTTATGTATTCCTGCATGTTCTGATTAATCTGTAGCTTTATCTTGTATAGCTTTTTACGCAGATACATCTTACTGCTCAGATTAGATCTTTCATGCACCTTTTGTAGCTCCCGCCACATTTCTCTTGCACTGTTACAATTGCAAATGTGTATTAACTGGCTATCTTCAACTGATAAAGATATTGTGCATTGCGCCTTCTCGTTCTTTCTTTGCCAACCGTCTGGAACTGGGTCAGGTGTGTCGTCATTCACAACTGTCCATAAATCGTCTTTAATTAGCAACATTTGTACCTTGAATTTCCAGACTTGATAATTGCTGTTGTTCAATTTTGTTATCGTGAACCTTGTTTCGTTTGATTCCGCCATTTTGTGCTTCTTCTTTGACTAGCTGACTCACGCGACTTGTTAGCGATTTTTACCAACGCTCGAACATAGGTTTACTATCGAAACGTTCCGATTACTTTTAAACCTACAAAGTCGCTGTTCCGAGTCACTGTCTTATTTCTAAACTTTTAAGCATTACTTAGTAACTGGCCGGTAGCTGGGCCCATAACCTGATAGCAGAATATAATTTCCAGCAAACCAATCAAACAAACAAAATGTCCACAACATGGCGAGAGGACGCTTAACAGAGTAGTCACGTGACCAACATAGAGGGATCGTCCGATAACTAATGGCCTACTGTCGTTTTTCCAACAGTTTTGACGATTCAGAAGGGTAACGCAACAAAAAGTAGCAAAAACACAATTTTATTAAGTCTCATCTCAAATATTTGTTATCAAATAGCCTTGATATTGCCAGATGATCATTATTATTACTATTTAAAAATGAGAAAAGGGCACCAGCGTAGCTGCACATCACTGAGAAGTCACTTAGCAAGATGACATTTAAATTGGTAAATAAGGAATCTGTCAGATTAATCAACAGGTCCATCAAGAACTTTGCAAAGAGACTCAAAAAAGTGTTGGCACTGGTGGTAGGCACATTGAACACAAGTTGTGAAGCACTACCAAGTTCATTTTACAACAGTTAATTGAGATGAGACTTAATAAAATAATAAAATCACGTTTTTGTTACTTTTTGTTGCGTTACGTTTTTGAATCGCCAAAAATCGGTGGGTGGCCTGACTAAAAGTGGTATAACTTTTGTTGTACTTGAAATATTTTGATGAAATCTGGCCATCATGTGTATATATAAATTGTCTTTAAGCCTGCAAAATTTCATTTCGAAATTTTTACTTTTGGCCAAGATATGGGCAAAACACCTTAGGGGGTTACTTTTTTTATGGCCCACCCTGTACAATGCACATAATACTCGACGCTATTGGCGCATTTGAAATTTGAAGCTTACGATCGCGATTATGATGCTTCGTATAGATTTCTTCGTCTGAGTTTACATGTCAGATCTTGATGACTTTCGCCTAAAATAAATTATAAACGTTCTTGATTAAAAGGATAACAGTGCTTCTGTTAGAACTGATGTCAACAGCATTGCAAATAGGCTACCTTCGTACTCATTGCAATGTAAGAAAAGTTGGAGCATAGAAATCAGAGTTCATTCTGTATCAGATATGTAAAGCCCAATTTCCTGTTGACATTCCAATTTGACCTTCAGTATGTGGTAAAATAGGGGGTGCTCGATAGTACAGCGGTTAGCGCGCTGGACTGTCGACCGAAAGGTCGGGGGTTCAAATCCCCGCCGGGGCAGAAATTTGCAACGAGATTTCTGTTCCACAAGCACCCCCTAGCCGACTCAACTATGATGAGTACACTGACCTCACGGTCAGTGGATGATGAGACGGCGAGGGAGAGGATTGGCCACCGCCCTCATATGCCGAGGCCTTGAAAATGAAGGCGCTAACACTTCATCCCCATTGGCTAGCCCTCCGGGCTAGCTAGACGGGATATCATCATCATCATGTGGTAAAATTGAGCATCTTTACCTGTGAGAAACGGTAGACTGGGCATTCGTAGTGCTGATAATTATGCTGGCAACTTTCCCTTTTTCCCCAACAGTCGCTGGCACTGGAAGCCTGCAGGACCGACTGTCTGGTATATTACTATTTCTTTAAAAGGTGTTAAATTTAAAACTGTATAATGTATATACATGCACGTACATGCATACATAAATAAACATGTACATTGTAGGGTACAGTCGTACATATCCTAAATACACATAATTTGTGCATGTATAAGCTGCTGCAGACACGCATAATATACAATATACATTGTTATCAACTCAGACTATTTAAACAGACCTAATGACTCTGATTGGTTTAATCATAACCCCTAATGTCTTGCGACATTGTAGGCTACAGTCGTACACATAATTTGTGCATGCATAGGCTGCAGACACGCATAATATTATACAATATAGCCTACATTGTTTTAAACTCAGACTATTTAAACCTAATAACTCTGATTGGTTTAATCATAGCCCCTAATGTCTTGCGACCTTCTTCCTATTCGAGACTGTTTACCTCACTTCGGACCCATTTTGCTGCGGTCCTTTAACCTACATTTGAAGCTTCGATTGATCAAGTTGACTTGAAGGCCATGGACGACATTCACGTGCTATAGATATTTAATTATCTATTTATATATATATATATATATATATTGATAATTATATATAATTATGCTTAGGACCGGCACAGAGACGTTGTTGGTTCCCTGTGGCGGAGTATGGATGCAGTTTAACGTCATGCCCAGGACCCATATATATATATATATATATATATATATATATATATAATTTGATGATGCAGTCATGAAGAACTTGTAACCTCGTACCAAACCAACCGTGCAAAGCGGATGTTATCTTGCAGTATGGTCCAGTTTACGCGAACTGACATGGAAAATTTAATGCATGCGGATTCAACAGTAACTCAACAGTGACACGTGTAGGCTACATGTAGGCTACACGTACATGTAGATGTTGTTCAATGATACATAATAAGGTCAACTTGCAGGTAACGCTAGTCAAATGTTTTGTTGCCTTTCACAACGGTTACTAAGACAATTCAGTGAGCGAATAACAACACAAAGTTACTCGAATTTCGTTGATTAATAATTATTGCGCAATGTTTATGGAAGTTTATCACCCTTTCATTAGTTCAATATAATCTATGGTCGATTATAATCTCATGAATGTATATTTTCAAAGTGTCCCGAACATCGTTCCAATAATTTGAAAACTGTCCTAATACTCCTCTGAAATCTTCCATTATTTTTCACGACCACTGTTCTATTGCAAAGGCCTTCTTCTTCGTCTATATAAACCGTAGAGATGCAGCTGTCCATCTGTGTTGTCCTACAACATTCTTCTGATCGCTGTTCGTCTAAGCTTACTCTACAGAATGGTAGTCATGAAGATCTGCCTCTCGGTTCTTCTACTCGCTGTGTATTCAGTGCCACACAGCGCAGGTAAAGATCCGTTCTGATTATTCATCAGTTGCTAATCTAGACAATCTAACAAATCTGAGACACTCTCTGTCGTAGCCTAGGCTATATTATGTTAAAATATGTAATTTTGAACTATAGACTTGCAGAGGCCTATCAAAATCAAATCTACAAAATTCATTTTTCTTTGTCATAATTATTATGCCAACAATTAATCAATCACGAAGCAAGGTTCGATAATAATTGAAATTGCGATTATTCTTGTAGCAGGCCTATGCCAATGATCTGAGATCTGAATTAAACCTTAGATACGTAGTCTAATTGATATGGCGCCTTTAGAAACTGTCCGAAGCGCCGCATACGTGATCGCCTTACTTACTTACATCATCGCGAATACGCTAGTGCTTGAATAAATTAAAAATAATGTTCTTTGTGCTTTTCCGTTTGAAGCATTATGCACCACTTGCGAGACGATAAAGGACGCTTTGCCGAAATCACCAACTGGAAAATACCTCACGTCATCACGAATGGGAATTCCAGTTGAGGTATTTCTAAATATAATTCATTCATTCGTTACTAGAATTTATATAGCGCCTCTTCAAGGAGACTACTCAGAGGCGCTCTCGTAACCAGCGAAGCCAAATGAGACCATCATAAGATGAGAGAGGTAGGCCCTATGTCTGAGGAGTTATTGGAAAGGAGAGTAGGCCTACATATAGTATATTACTACCGTTAAGGAGAGGACAGGTTAGGGTCTATTATATACCTATACCACCGAGAAGGCAAGGTTCTGCATAGCAAAGAGTTGCAAGCAAATGAAGCAGAGAACAGACCTTGTTCAATAGAATAGAGTGAGCGCAAGTGCTGAGCACTGAGGTTACGTCTGCATAGCTAGCTAAGATAAATAAGATAGGCAGGATCGGTCTTAGCAGGCAGCGCCAGACTAGAGCAGCAATCTTATAATAATCTGTATTAACTGCTCGAAGGTGGAGTATGTGGAGAACGTCGCGCATATACAATACATGTAGCCTAATATAGCTGAATATGTGGGGTAAAGTTTGGGTTGAACTCGGCCACTGGTTGCACTATGCCAGTGCCAGTCTCAAGTCTGGATAAAGGAGGAGGGTGACATTAATCATCTTTGATATTATTATTATGACAATATCGTTAAACAATTAATAACAAGTCTGAAGTTTGGTTTTGAGGATAATTAGCCCATTATAAGCAACGGTTTTGAGGACAGGGCGGAAGAAGCGAGATCCAAGCAATTCCATCGGGCAGTTGATATAAAGTGTAAGTTTATAAATAAACTATTATAATACAAACTAGCATCATTAGCCTACAACTAGACAACCAATTGAGAAGTAAAACCGACTTAGATATATAGGTCTAAATGAAGAGTAAAGAATTAAATAGATGAATTTCTTAAACATAGATTACTTAGGCAATAATATGTAAAATAATAAACAAATTTGTAAAATAATAAATAAATAAATTTGTAAAATAATAAATTAATTTGTAAATTAATAAATAAATAAATTTGTAAAATAATAAATAAATTTGTAAAATTATAAATGAATTAGTCGATCTTGCAATAATGGTTCTGTTAGGCTAGGTCATAAAATAAATTAGTGTCGAATTCAGCTGAGATGTCCAATCACTTCAATTCAGTTCAGTCCACTATGTTGTTATGTCACATTGTTCCGTTCTGTTGTTAAGTCACATTGTTCAGTCCACTCTGATGTCGAGTGACGATGTTCCTTTGGTGTTTTAGATGTACTGTGAGATGGGTTTGAACGGCGGTGGCTACACTTTCCTTCCTCCTTATGCTCTCACGTTTCTTACAAACGATGAAATTTCGTCCATGTTCACCAATCGCACGTCCTTTCTTCTGCGCGCTAAACTGACGGACGGAACTCAACCGTACGCTGTCCTCACACAACTCTCAGAATACGCGTATGTATACAACATGTACATCCTTTCATAGGTGCCCGCGCATATGGGTAAGAGGGGGCACTTGCCCTCCCCCTGGAAAACCGACACCTATTTTTTTATTAACTGCTACTTTTGGATTTTGACAAATTTGTCGCATTAGAGAATTATTATGCTAGAAATCACGAATAAATTATATAGAAATAGATAAAAGTGGCACTTGCCCCTGAAAACTGACGCCTACTTTCATTCATTCATTCATTCAATCATTCATTCATTCATTCATTCATTCTATGGGCCTATTGAGTCCCTTCAGGAACCTACTTTTTAACTACGACTTTCTTATTTTTAGCAAACTTCTGTGCGCGCTAAACAAACTATTAGATGAGAGTGGAGTATAATCATGTTCTAATTTCTCTTTGAAACAGGACGACCCCTCTAATGCTCAGTGTCAACAACCACACGGGATACAACCCTCCCGTCAATAAAGATACCATCGGTGAGCCATACCTCTACTTTGGATTTCTCCCGATCGACTCTGCCAATAAGAAGAACCTTCAGGGGTTAATGGTCAACGGTAAACGCGTTACCTTCACCAACTGCGACGGTGAGGCGAACAGTCAGATGACCCTCTTCCCCAACTACCGTGAAGTCCAGCCACAGAACTACACCGCCCAAGGTGATGTGGGCACGCAGATCATCAACAACCTGATCCCGAATCCTTCTGCACGTGTGATGCCAGAGGATTACTTCATCTTCATGGAGATGCAGTTTGGAGGATGTGGAGGCTTTGCACAGACGAGCGACATCCCTGGAAAACCAACGTTCGTCATCGGATTCAAATGAAACAAGAGTCTCTCTCTTTCCATTACGTTGTTGTTTGCACAGGAGCATAATATTGTCGAATCCGTCATCGCTGCAAGGCGATTATTATCTCTATCGCTTTTAGTAGTTACACGTATAGAGACATTGCTTAACTAGACACACTGTGTAGCGAGACAGACCATCCCGTAGACTTTCCTTTTCGATAGTTAGTGTAGAAACAAATGTCGCTTTCTTTTAGCTGAAGATTTTGCATTGACTAGTTGCTTACTATTATTACATTGAGTTAGAATAAACATAATAATTATATTATGAAGAGTTGCATTCTTATAAGGTAACAGTCATAGCTACGAAATTCGATATTTAACGCACCTACACTCCTAATCTATATGAATTATGGACTGAGAATAATAACGAACTAATAATATCGAACGATAAACATTGCTAGATTATTGCAAAACCATTTTAACCACAGAATATGTTACATTTGAACAAAGTTTGTGATAATCCATATTGAATGACAACAAAATACTTTATGCTTTTCCTTATTTTTACTTCTTTTGTCTTGCTTCTATGCTAGCATACCAGTATTTGGTGAATAAAAGATTTTTGTCGACATAACCTGTTATTGCACCAGAAATGATACTGATGACTGAGTGTTCGCGATGCAATAAACAGATATGAAGCAAAATGTGTAAATAATAATAATAATTTCATCTTTCGCATTGAAAATTTTAAAAGTTTTGTTAAAGACAATTTTAAGGTACATATTGCTAAAATAATCTTGTTGATATGTAGCCAAATGGCTTAGATACAGCAGTTTGAAGTGGTAAATCTTTGAAGTCAATTTCCCAACATTCATGATTTTCGACATACCTTGTTATTGCTCCAAGCCCTTCAATTGATATTCTTATCTCATCATTCGCAAT
This sequence comes from Lumbricus rubellus, assembly GCA_945859605.1. Lineage (NCBI taxonomy): Eukaryota > Metazoa > Annelida > Clitellata > Crassiclitellata > Lumbricidae > Lumbricus > Lumbricus rubellus. The sequence continues at coordinate 647,015 of OX243828.1, forward strand.
CCCTCCTACCCCAAGATATTAAAGACGTCATAAATGTAATTATAATAGTCGAACACACATGGCACAAAGTCTTCAGTGACAATAGGCTTAGGCTTATACATTATACAATATATGTATGACATAAAATCATCGCAATTTACGCTTAAGTAAAGAAGGCTTCCAAGCGAAGATTCTTGTCAATAATAACAGAATATGCAATAGGTCGTTTCTTTCCGTAGCATTTTTTCTCGAATACATGTATAATATATCTACTTAAAAATGCAGAAGAAAAGCAGGCACAGTAAGTTCCCCCCCACTAAAACAAAGAAGAGGATTGTGACTTTGGTCTAAACTACAGATGTGGTGAAGCGTAAACGAGAGTAGAATATATCCTAATGACGGCTCCTCCCAATAGAGCAACATTTAATTACAGATAGTGTATAGGCTACCTGTTAAGCCTATTGATTATCGCTAATACAATACAGTAATAATTATAAGTAGTATTTGATAAAATATGTCTACTTCGTAAACTTCAGAAGTGCACAAACGATTAACACAACCAGACATCAATGGCAACGAGTAAATAAATTATGAGTGATCAATTTGTGAAGATCTTGAAAGTTTCAAGGTCATCACACATTGATCGTCTGAACGAAAACTTGAACTCCTCCCCTCATCGCTAGATGTCAAACTTTCTAGCCAATCGGTTGCTGTGGATCAGGACTAATCCATGGCACAAAAGTAAGATTGATTATTGAAAAATCTAGATTCTAGAATATAGAAGCCAGGCATAGAGACGTTGACAAAAGTACTACATGTACATAACAATGCCAGCGTTGTAAATAAGATAGAATTAAAATGTCTGATGGTCTACTAGAAAAATTAAACACAACCAATCATTCATGGTTATTGTTAATTTGTAAATTAAGTTGCACTCAAATCCTACAAATGAACTGGATTTCAATGCAATTGTTTTTATTATGCCGTTAACACTATACGCGTCTATCGAAAGAACGATGTGATTCATCAATTAAATTGTTCACAAAACTGTAGGCTAGTACTGAACAGGCGCTCTATTGGTTTTCCATTGCGAAAGCATTTCATAAAAATGAATTACAATTTAATTTTCCAGTTCATGGATTCTGTACCAGATCAACATCTGCATAGACGATTTGTGATAAATCAGTTGTCGCATGATTGGTTGGAGGAAGAAGCGTTCCGTTTTTCTGAACAGTGGCATATATCGGGCCGGGATTGGCACTTCCGGTAGATGCGTCGTATTTGTTTGTTCCATTGTTCTCGATTTCTGCATATTCAGTATCGACATTGCTGTCTTTACGACCATTGGGAGCAGCTCCACCTGAAGATGCTCGTTCCGAATTATGGTTTGACTTAGGCCTACTAAAGAAACAAGACAAAAACGTTTCGACATCATGCAATTTGCAGCGTGAAAATGTAGGCTACATAAAAAGTTATTTTTTCCTTTCTTCCATGCATTTTAGGTGGTTTGCTATGTCATGGATGTTCGGTCATCCGTCATCCAAAAACTTATCTTGTTCAGTATTGCTTTGCTTACCTGGCCAAACAGCGTCCCAGCACCGTAGTAACCTCTGTGATCTGGTGACGTATGTTTGCATCTGGTTATTTATATAGCGCATTTGCAGGTGACAGTTAAGCGTCCTTAAGATAAACACAAACACCACTGGTTTGAGATAGACTTAAAAGCATGAAATGGTTAAAGCGAGACGATGGGTTCAGCATACGTAAAATGCACATGTAACTGTAATAAACAAAGGAAGCAATCGTGCAGTAAGTAGCAGCACACTGGTTAGAAAAAAGTTATAATCTTCCAGAAGTACTTTTTCTGTCTTCTTCTGATGATAATGACAGCGAGTACGATGGCTACGATCAGAATTATTGCTGCCACTCCAAGTCCAATTCCAAGACCAAGTGCAAGTCCATAGTCTGCGATGAACAAACACAAATTTCATGAAAACGGATGTCAACCTTCATAGTTTTATCGCAATGATAACAACGCCAGATACTTAATAATTAGACCTCTATTGACTTTGTTATACAGCAAAGTGTGACCAATCAGGTCACCTTGATGTAGGTGGCTGTGATAATCAGAAGCAGACGGATGATGAAATCTTCGAATCTTTAAAATCACAATTATACCTGCAAGATGAGAAACCTTATATGACTAGTTCAGACAAAGTAAATACATGACGGTTACAGGTTGGTCAAAATAATAAATATGCTGCACGGTTTTATCTTCTCGGAAACGAGCTGCAAGATTATTAAAATGTATCTGTTATCCACGGTCCGCAATAAATTGTAATAAAAGATTTCTACAGCGCTAAAAAGAAGTAAGCGGTGGGAAACAAGTTTACATTATGGTGTAAGTAACTGTTGAGCAATCAACATTCACCATGTTACAAGGTGAAAAGGAAATAAATCCTTTTTGCAGTTTAGGCCTAACTAACAAAATCTAGCAATGTGGATATGATGTTGGTGAGTGGCTTTCTGTTTTAAATAGAGGTAACCGTTTATAAACGTAACCCACGAAGCTATCTGTCAGCAACCTCTCAGAAACCGACAATATTTCTAAACTAGTAATATCCAACATGGAATAAACCTGGTCTACGCCATCTTGCCATAGCCTGCCATAGGCCTACTTGACCTACGTTCAAACCTTTTATGACGAGTAAAATATTCACATGCCATATTTAGTATTATAGGCATACTCTATAATATTAGGCCTATAGTCTAGAATGGGAGCAGGACAATACCCCCCCGGACAAAACCCCCCGGACAAAACCCCCCGGACAAAACCCCCCCAGACAAAACCCCCCCGGTATAAAACCCCCGGACAAACCCCCCACTCACATGTAAACATACATACATACATACATACATACATACATACATACATACATACATACATACATACATACAACATACAAATATGCACACACACACACACACACACACACACATATTCATGCATGAATACGCACATATTTGACAATTATTTGTTCATCATGTATATAAATCTATTGAAGTTTGTATGTATGCATGTATGTATGTATGTATGTATGTATGTATGTATGTAGGCATGTATGTATGTATGTATGTATGTGTGTATGTATGTATGTAGGCATGTATTTATGTATGTATGTATGTATGTATGTATGTATGTATGTATGTATGTATGTATGTATGTATGTATGTATGTATGTATGAATGTATGTATGTATGGTTGCATGTGAGTGGGGGGGGGTTGTCCGGGGGGTTTTATACCGGGGGGTTTTGTCCAGGGGGGTTTTGTCCGGGGGGTTTTGTCCGGGGGGTTTTGTCCGGAGGGGTATTGTCCTAGACTCGTCTAGAATATATAACTTACATCGGTACAATGTAAGTTAATTAATGACAGACATGGTTATGTTCACAATATTTTTGTCATTGCTGTTTTTTTAATGTACTTTGACGTGTAATTGGGTGCGGTGTGTCACCTGGATTTGTCCTTTTTCTAATAAAACGAAGATCATCAATGCATTTCAACGTTTCATTATTGCTTCAATCAATAAACGATTTTTCACTAGTTATCAGTTTGAATCCATGTTGACGATGAGTTACCAGTTGTAGTCGGAATATTATCTGCTGCAGCTGAATTCGATGCTGGTTGCACGGATAAACTGAGAGAAGCTGGAGCAGGAATAACAGATTCGTAAGTAGAGTTTGTCGACGATGCATCCATGGCAAAGGCTGAGGAGGTTGGAATTGTTGGCACAGGAGTTGTCTGATCAGTTGCTAATCGTGTAACAAAAAAGCAACCGTTGATTATGCCACACTCTTTTTTAAAACACTGCAATTTTAGAAACAATAAATTAGTCAACGTGATGATGGTCATAAAAAATGACGAACCATCTGTCAACACATTTTCAGCTACATCCGAGCAAATTGAAATTATTTTTAAATTCTTAGTTCTCCTATCATGTCAACGACATTTTGTTGTAGTCACTGTAGTGTAAGCCTTTTATCAAGATTCAAAATCCTCATACGCCAAACTGAATATAGGCTCTTAGTTGTGAGTATAGTCCATCCGACTTACGTTGGTGCAATCACTGCAATTAATTTCAACGTTTGATTAGTGCCTATAGATTAACAAACGATGTTTCACCAGCTACCAGTTTGAATCTATTTTTACATTTAGTTACCGTTTGTAGTCGGAATAAATGACACAGATGAATAATTCGAAGCTGGTTGCACGGAGAGACTGGGAGAAGTTGAAGTAGGAGTGACAGATCCTGAAGTTGAAGTAGGAGTGACAGATCCTGAAGGTGAAGTAGGAGTGACAGATCCTGAAGTTGAAGTAGGAGTGACAGATCCTGAAGTTGAAGTAGGAGTGACAGATCCTGAAGTTGAAGTAGGAGTGACAGATCCTGAAGTTGGAGTAGTAATGACAGATCCTGAAGTTGAAGTAGGAGTGACAGATCCTGAAGTTGGAGTAGGAGTGAGAGATCCTGAAGTTGAAGTAAAATTGACAGATCCTGAAGTTGAAGTAGGAGTGACATATCCTGAAGTTGAAGTAGGAGTGACAGATCCTGAAGTTGAAGTAGGAGTGACAGATCCTGAAGTTGGAGTAGTAATGACAGATCCTGAAGTTGAAGTAGGAGTGACAGATCCTGAAGTTGGAGTAGGAGTGAGAGATCCTGAAGTTGAAGTAAAATTGACAGATCCTGAAGTTGAAGTAGGAGTGACATATCCTGAAGTTGAAGCAGGAGTGACAGATCCTGAAGTTGGAGTAGGAGTGACAGATCCTGAAGTAGATTTCGTCGACGATGCATCCATGGTGGCGGTTGCTGTGGAGGTTGGAATTGTCGGCAAAAGAGTTGTCCGATTAACTGCTAGTCGTGACAAAAATATGGAACGACTGATTATGCCACACACTCTCTTTTAAGACACTGCAGTTCTAGAAGCAATAATTATAGTTAACGATTTAATAATTAATTATACCGAAGCAGTGTCGAAAGAGCTGCACCCACACCTCTCAGAAACGGATAATGTTTCCAAAATAGTAATATCCAACACAGTGGAATAAACCTGGTCAAAGCCATCTTGCCATACATAGACCTACGTTCAAACATTTTATCACGAGTCAAATATTCACATGAAAACTCAATATAATAGGCCTACTATAAATAGTCAAGAATATCTAACTTACATTGGTGCATTTCGAAGTTTGATTATTGTTTCGATCATAAAAATGATTTTTCACTAGCTATCTATGTGAATTCGTTTTGTCAATGAGTTACCGTTTGTAGTCGGAATATGTGACGAAGACGAATTCGATGCTGGATGAACGGAGAAACTGGAAGAAGTTGGAGTAGGAGTAACAGATCCTGAAGTTGAAGTAGGAGTGACAAATTCTGAAGTTGAAGTTGAAGTAGGAGTGACAGATCCTGAAGTTGGAGTAGGAGTGACAGATCCTGAAGTTGTAGTAAGAGTGAGAGATCCTGAAGTTGGAGTAGGAGAGACAGATCCTGAAGTTGAAGTAGGAGTGACAGATCCTGAAGTTTGAGCAGAAGTGGCAGATCCTGAAGGTGAAGTAGGAGTGACGAATCCTGAAGTTGAAGTAGGAGTGACAGATCCTGAAGTTGGAGTAGGAGTGATAGATCCTGAAGTTGGAGTAGAAGTGACAGATCCTGAAGTTGGAGTAGAAGTGACAGATCCTGAAGTTGGAGTAGGAGTGACAGATCCTGAAGTTGAAGTAGGAGTGACAGATCCTGAAGTTTGAGCAGAAGTGGCAGATCCTGAAGGTGAAGTAGGAGTGACGAATCCTGAAGTTGAAGTAGGAGTGACAGATCCTGAAGTTGGAGTAGGAGTTAGAAATCCTGAAGATAGAGTAGGAGTGACAGATCCGGATGTTGGAGTATGAGCGACAGATCCTGAAGTTGAAATAAGAGGGACAATATCTGAAGTTGAAGTAGGAGTGACAGATCCTGAAGTTGGAGCAGAAGTGGCAGATCCTGAAATAGGAGTAGAAGTGACAGATCCTAAAGTTGGAGTAGGAGTGACAGATCCTGAAGTTGGAGTAAGAGTGACAGATCCTGTAGTTGAAGTAGGTGTGACAGATCCTGAAGTTGGGGTAGGAGTGATAGATACTGAAGTTGAATTAGGAGTGACAGATCCTGAAGTTGGAGGAGGAGTGACAGATCCTGACGTTCGAGAAGGAGTGACAGATCGCGAAGTAGCAGTAGGAGTGACAGATCCTGAAGCTGGAGTATAAGTGACAGCTCCTAAAGTTGAAGTAGGAGTGACAGATCCTGAAGTTGAAGTAGGAGTGACAAATTCTGAAGTTGAAGTAGGAGTGACAGATCCTGAAGTTGGAGTAGGAGTGACAGATCCTGAAGTTGAAGTAAGAGTGACATATCCTGAAGTTGGAGTTGAAGTGACAGATAATGAAGTTGGAGTAGAAGTGGCAGATCCAGATATTGGAGTAGGAGTGACAGATCCTGAAGTTGGAGTTAGAGGGACAGATCCTGAAGTTGGAATAGGAGTGACAAATCTTGAAATTGAAGTAGGATTGACAGATTCTGAAGTTGAAACGGTCGTGACAGATCTTGAAGTCAGAGTAGAAGTGACAGATCCTGAAGTTGGTGTAGAAGTGACAAATCCTGAAGTTGAAATGACAGATCCTGAAGTCGAATTAGGAGTGACAGATCTTGAATTTGAAGTACTAGTGACAGATCCTGAAGCTGAAGTAGGAGTGACAGATCTTGATGTTGAAGTAGGAGTGACAATATCTGAAGTTGAAGTAGGAGTGACAGATCCTGAAGTTGGAGCAGAAGTGGCAGATCTTGAAGTAGGAGTAGAAGTGAGAGATCCTAAAGTTGGAGTAGGAGTGACAGATCCTGCAGTTGAAGTAGGAGTGACGAATCCTGAAGTTGAAGTAGGAGTGACAGGTCCTGAAGTTGGAGTAGGAGTTAGAAACCTTGAAGATGGAGTAGGAGTGACAGATCCTGATGTTGGAGTAAGTGTGACAGATGCTGAAGTTGGAGTAGGAGTTACAGATTTTGAAGTTTGAGTAGGAGTGACAGATCCTGAAGTTGGGGTAGAAGTGACAGATCCTGAAGTTGGAATAGGAGTGACAGATCCTGAAGTTTGTGTAGGAGTGACATATCCTGAAGTTGAAGTGACAGATGCTGAAGTTGGAGTAGGAGTGACAGATACGGAAGCTGAACTAGAAGTGACAGATCCTGAAGATGTCGTAGGAGTGACAGATCCTGAAGTTGAAGTAGGAGTGACAGATCCTGCAGTTGAAGTAGGAGTGACGAATCCTGAAGTTGAAGTAGGAGTGACAGATCCTGAAGTTGGAGTAGGAGTGACAGATCCTGAAGTTGGAGTAGAAGTCACATATCCTGATGTTGAAGTAAGTGTGACAGATCCTAAGGTTGGAGTAGGAGTGACAGATCGTGAAGTTGAAGTAGAAGTGACAGATCCTGAAGTTGAAGTTGGAGTGACAGATCCTGAAGTTGGAGTAGGAGTGACAATGCCTGAAGTTGAAGTAAGAGTGACAGATTCTGATGTTGAAGTAGGAGTGACGGATCCTGAAGTTGAAGTGACAGATCCTGAAGCTGAAGTTGGAGTGACAATGCCTGAAGTTGAAGTAGGAGTGACAGATTCTGAAGTTGAAGTAGTAGTGACAGATCCTGCAGTTGAAGTAGGAGTGACGAATGCTGAAGTTGAAGTAGGAGTGACAGATCCTGAAGTTGGAGTAGGAGTGACAGATCCTGAAGTTGGAGTAGAAGTCACATATCCTGATGTTGGAGTAAGAGTGACAGATCCTAAGGTTGGAGTAGGAGTGACAGATCGTGAAGTTGAAGTAGAAGTGACAGATCCTGAAGTTGAAGTTGGAGTGACAGATCCTGAAGTTGGAGTAGGAGTGACAATGCCTGAAGTTGAAGTAAGAGTGACAGATCCTGATGTTGAAGTAGGAGTGACGGATCCTGAAGTTGAAGTGACAGATTCTGAAGTTGAAGTAGGAGTGACAGATCCTGAAGGTGAAGTAGGAGTGACAGATCCTGAAGTTGAAGTAGGAGTGACAGATCCTGGAGTTGAAGTAGGAGTGACAGATCCTGAAGTTGGAGTAGGAGAGACAGATCCTGAAGTTGAAGTAGGAGTGACAGATCCGGAAGTTGAAGTAGGAGTGACAGATCCTGCAGTTGAAGTAGGAGTGACGAATCCTGAAGTTGAAGTAGAAGTGACAGATCCTGAAGTTGGAGTAGGAGTTAGAAATCCTGAAGTTGAAGTAGGAGTGACAGATCCTGCAGTTGAAGTAGAAGTAACGAATCCTGAAGTTGAAGTAGGAGTGTCAGATCCTGAAGTTGGAGTAGGAGTGACAGATCCTGAAGTTGGAGTAGGAGTGACAAATCCTGAAGTTGAAGTAGGTGTGACGGATCCTGAAGTGTAAGTAGGAGTGACAGATCCTGAAGTTGAAGTAGGTGTGACAGATCCTGAAGTTGGAGTAGGAGTGACAGATCCTGAAGTAGATTTCGTCGTCGATGAATCCCTGGCGACGGTTGAGGAGGAGGTTGGAATTATTGTCGGCACAGGAGTTGTCCGGACAGCTGCTAGTCGTGTAACAAAAAAGGAACAGTTGATTATGCTGCATTCTCTTGTAAAACAATGCAATTTTAGTAACAATATTATTAGTTAGCGAGATAATGTTCGAATGCAGTTTTGAAATAGCTGAACGCATAGAAACCAATTATATAGACTAACAGCTTTCCAAAGGCTATGAACTCGGTACAAGATCTCAGTTCTCCTTACCCATGCAGATGATTCGATACGTCTGTGTACATCCGTAGCCATACCAAAACCATTCAGAATATCCTGTGAAAACACGCAGACTGAGACAGTCTTCGGTAGGTTTATTAGAAGGCGATCCGTCGTCCCAATTCGTATATTTAATCGGAAGACCTACAAAGCACATGAACACATTGATATCAGCGATTAATAATAATAACGTGTTGTATTAGACTGTGTTATGTGAGTGGCATTATAAAAGTAAATAGAGTTTAATAATTAGCATTAAACGCCTTGAAATTTTTCACACTTTAGCGTAATATCTTCAATGTCCCGTTTGTTTCTTCCAAGTTATAGTAGGCTACATATGCTGTAGGCTAGGCCTACCTGGGCGTCACAGGAAGCGCAAGAAATTTCAGTCAAAACAAAACAAGGCTAATTTCCGATTAATCCTCCATTGAGAGAAAAATTCAATTTTTCCTCAGCAGCTCCTTACACGATAAAGTATAAACATTGTAAAAAGTCAGAAAAAGTTAACAGCAACAATGGACACAACCAGTTAGAAGTAGGTTTTAATTAGTGTAATTTCTATGTAATTGTGATTAGGTTACCGGTGTCTTCCCATCTCCATTCTACGCGCTGCATTCCGACCCAGTATTCGGTTGTCGATTCGTTTGCGAGCAGTTGTGAACCAAGTATGGAACGAAACGTGTTATCGTTAAGAGTTTCAAACGAAGCCAAGTCTCCTCCTCCTTCCAAACAGTCGTTCCTTGCTCTGTACCAGTTCAATGAACTCGTCGTTTTCCTTTGGTAGCATCTGCCATTCAATGATTGACCACCAGCACAGCCGCTGGCGTTGGCTAGGTGAAACGACGAAAAGGTAACAGACATTTAGATCCGAAGGAAATTCTTTATCCTGAAGTTTAAGTAATATATTAGCAATGCAAAATTTATTAAGAAATTGTTCAAATTTTGCCAATTGCAGAATAGCAATTATAGGCCTACTGTTTTATATTTAATTTTTTCACATTTTGGCATATTAAACTTTCACAGGTAGGCCTAGTCAATTTCAAAATGTATTCACAATATATACAGGGTGGGCCAAAAAAAAGACCCCCCCTAAGATTTTTGCCAATATCTTCACCGAAAGTACGAATTTCGAAATGAAATTTTACAGTCTTAAAGACAATTCATATTTACACTAGATGGCCAGATATCATTAAAATATTTCAAACACAACAAAAGTTATACAGGTTTTAGTGAAGCCACCCACCGATTTTTGACGATTCAAAAACCCGATGCAACAAAAAGTTAAAAAAAATCAGCTCAATTATTCTGGCTAATATCTTGGCCAGAAGTAAGAATATCGAAATGAAATTCTACACGATTAAAGAAAATTCAAATCCACACGTGATGGCCAGATTTCATAAAAATATTTGAAACCGAACAAAAGTTATATACTTTCAGTGAGGTCACCCCCCCATTTTTTTACGTTTCAAAGACGTAACGCAGCAAAAACACGATTTTATTGGTGCGCGGACTATTGACCACCGGACGGTTGACCACCGGACGGTTGACCACCGGACGATTGACCACCGGACGATTGACCACTGCGGACGTTTGACCATCGACCGATTGACCACCGGTCTAGTGGTGACTTAAATTTATTAACAAAATTTCAAAGCAAACCGGTATAGCTTTTATCTTAGCTTTTAGCTAAGCTTGAAAGCGAAATTTCGTATTTACCGCCAGTAGGCTAAAGATAAACATCGTCGGCTTCTTTTAATTCTTATTATATGCACAGCCGGTGTAACGATCGTGAAAAGTTGGATCGTTAATAATTCCTTAATAATTTTACGGCCTTTATAAATTTACGGCCTAATCGAATTTCGGCCTTAACATCAAACCTTCGGTCGGTCTCCGGTGGTGTAGCCGCGTTTTAGAGCGACCTCCGGTGTATTATTATTTGTTCTGGGAGAACAGCTCATTATGCCACTCTATTTTTAGTCCGGCGGCAACGCAACAGGTTTCATTGGATCCCCCTTGATCCCGTGACTCCGACGAGTCCCGGATGTGGCCTGTGATTGGCTGGAAGGACTGAAACCTTCAGACAGACGGTGGCGGTTGACGAAGCAACATCTCTGTGCTCGAATCGTTGAAATTGTGGTAGAAATCGAATAAGATTGCGATCAAAATTTACTCGAAGAAACTAGTAATTGAATTTCTGCCGTGCAGCCAAGAAATTGGGCCTTCATATTGACGAGACCAGGGTGTCTGAAAACAGTTTTGAAGAATATTTGTCATACTTTGGAAGTTGAAATTCTTCCGCCGTTTCATTTCTTCTGGTGGTCAATTTGGTGACTGGTATTTCCGTGGTCAACGTTTACTGAAATTATTATCTGGAGTGCAGAGAAGTATCCCCTTAAATTTCATATTGCTGTGGAACCGAGAAGCTTAAATGAGATATTATTATAAATAATATTTCGCAGTGAATATCGCTAGAATAGATAATTATAATTGGTCGCATTGCGTGTGGTGCTTAATTAAAGAACTGATTAGGCTTAACTCATTAGTGTTAATTAATTAGACGTTAGCGAGTGCTTCACACGGAAAGAAAACCGTGTCTGCGAAACAGTGATAGATGTTCTCGAATTTACATAAATCAATGCAATATAATCAGGCTGATTAATTTCTCTTTCGCTTAAATATCATTGACTGATTACCGATAGTCAAGTGTTTGCAATTGTGTTGATTAAAAACCTTTAACTTGAAGAGATGTGGTGAATACTTAGGCTTAATTCTTGATTCATCAGAGTTATTAAGAAGTCCTTACTCATTGAACATTATGTCAGGTAATAATTCAGAAGAGGAAGTTAGTGAAGGGGAGGAAGAAGAGACAACCCCCTCCCAAATAGTATCGTGCACTGTTGAAGAATTTATGGAGCGCCAGGAAGCCCAAATGCAGGCCTTAATTGAGAAACACGAACAGCTAGAAAAACATCTGAGGCAATATGCTGGAGAAAATAATGCCCTAGACCCTGATACCGCTGAGCAACCCGGATGGATGGGAACCCGTCGAATAAGTGGAGGGGATCTGAACCCAGAACAGTCTGAAATAGGGGCTGTTGCTCTCCCACAGAGAGCCGTGGACATATGTCGCCTTAAGTCATCCTTGGTACCTGGTAATGAGGAAGAAGAGGGTTCAGAATCCATACTGGATGTTGCCTCGGGGGTGCCGGGTTTTCGAGGGAAGAGAACGGAGTACCTGGAACTTAATGCTGAAGCCCCTCCCCGCCTTGCTCCTCGGCCAGAGAGACCCTGCGTGAAGTATGAGGAAAGAAACCTTGACTTGAGGCTGAATGGGGGTGCTCTTTTGGCTGGGGGGACGCGCGCAACAATTGGTCCCAGAATTAGTGGGGTGAAATTAAGTTCAGGTACAGAGGTTCAGACCCAACCTAGTACTGGTGCAACAACTGTCACCAGAAATAATGAGGTCTTGTTAAGCCAAGGTGCTGAGGAAAGGAGAATGTTTCTTGGAGAAATAGATGAACTAGATGCTCAAGGAAATTTTTATGGCGCCCGACCAAAAGTGATATCTAACAGCCGAACTACAACTGCAGCTGCTAAAGTAGATACTCGAACAATGTATGATTATAACACGAACACTGTTTATGAAGGTTTTGATTTCGACTCTTACATGCGAAATAAACAAATGCAATTCAGAAATCAATTAACTGAAAAATGTCTATCGGACAGCGAGCATTCTGAAATAAAAGATATGCGGCCTTTGCATAATCTTGTACTCGATTCCCATGCGGTAGCTTTAGGGCAAAATAATGTTAAAGCATGTACTAACTCACGACTGTTAGTTTCAGATAATGGGGATCCATCATCGCTGAGGGAAAACCATCTGGTGCTTCGAGGTGCACATCCCGGACAGACAACGACAACCATCTCATGGGCTACCACCTTTTCCCCGTCGTCGCTCAACGTCATGGCTTCCGAAAAACCTTTCCTGCCCTCTGGCGTCGCTCCACGAATATCTACGCTCACCCTTCCTTCCGGTCAGCCGCTCATGTCGACACCGAACCTGTCGTCGGAAACCCACGTGACACAAAGCTGCGAATATCAACGGTGGAAGGCAAGTCAACCTTCGCACATGCCTTACACGCCATATCAGCATCTGGTCGCTGATCCAGCCGCTCATGATGAACAGATTTCAATGCTGAACCAATCTGTGCAATTGTCAGCGACACAAACAGTGCCAATAAACTCTGTGGTGAAACTGAACAGTGCAAGCGAAATCAGACCCGATGAGCATGGTAAGAATTTCAATCAAGAGGAACTGCTCCGCCTCCTGCTGCAGACACTCAGAGAACCTTCACAGAATTCATCTTCAACAATCGACAATACAGTCCAAGAAATTGCTAGTGAAAAGAAAGAACCTGCTGGGAAACTACAATCTGAATCTTCAAATTTTCCAGATAGAAGAATGAAATCGCAAATGAAGCTGGACCGCTACAACGGTAAGACGTCGGTGGAAGTATTCCTCAAGAAATTCGAGGTATGCTCGAAGAACAATAGATGGACTGAAGAAGAGAAGCTGGCCCAACTGACCTGCGCCTTGGTTGAACCTGTCGATCAACTGCTACACGAATTTGACTCTGAAGCTTTGGTGACCAGTGCTGATCTGGTCAGTAGATTGAAACTGCGATACGGAAGCACCGATCAAGCTGCTCTGTATCAAACTAAATTGAACACTCGTCGCCAGAAGGTGGGCGAGGACCTTGGTTCACTGGCTCAAGATATCCGGAAACTGATGATCCTCGCATTCCCGGGACCAACGTCAACGCACAGCGAGACCATCGCTATCAGAGCATTCCTGGATGCTCTTCGAGATAAAGATCTGGCCCTGAAGGTACGAGAAAGAGAACCAGCCACCTTAGACAACGCCTACAAAATCGCCATGAGACTGGAAGGCTATCGCTGGTCGGATGAAGACGCTGCCGATCGTCGTGATCGTCGCCCTGGGCGCATCTCGAATGTGAAAGAAACCGAACTTGACCTTGACGAAAAGTTGAACCGACTTCAAGAACAGATGACCCGGAAGATGGAAGAAATGCTTCAGAAGTGGTCCCCGCAACCGAATACTACTTCTGCTGATGGACAATTTCGACAGTGGCAACCGCGACGGCCGTTTCAACCAAAGGAAAACAATGGCTTCAGGAACCAACCGGGGGATCGCCGTCCAAATAACCGTTTCCAAGGGGAAGCCCGAGACAACAGACGCTGCTACGAGTGTAATCAGCCCGGGCACCTTTCTCGAGTTTGCCCTAGCAGGACAGACAACACATGGCAGAGAGAACAAGAACAAGAACCAGAATCGAACACGGTGAACAATGCGAGACATGTGAAGGGACGAAATGACGCTTACCTTTCCGTAACCATAAAAGGTAAACATTTGCTGGGGCTGCTGGACTCGGGGTGTGAAATGACTCTGTGCCCTGCTTCGTTGGTAGACCCTGCCGAAATCCAACACTCTAAGCAATCCCTGTTAGCAGCAAATGGTTCAGCCATCCGTGTACTCGGCGAAACGAAACTGAAGTTGCAGATTGAAGGCCGACCATTCGAGATACCCTGCTTGGTGACTGAACAAGTTTCCGAACTGATTCTGGGTCTTTCTTGGATGAAAGATGAAAACGTTCTATGGCATGTGGGTCATAACTGGATCGTGGTGGGAAAGCACAAATTCACCGTTCATGGTAAAGCTCGTTCCGGACTGTGTCGAAGAATCGTGGTATCCCGTGACACCTTGATTGCACCGAACAGTGAAATGAACGTTGAAACGCATGCGGTGGTGCCGAATTTGAAAACGTCAACGACCTGCTGGGCTGTTAACCCCCGATTGCTGGACTCAGGGTTGATATTAGCAGGTACATTACTTCCCGATAGAATACTCGACCTGCCACTTCGCGTCATGAACCCTACCGACAAACAGGTTTGGATCAAGAAAGGTGTTCAGTGCGTAGCAGAGCCAGTTACGGTGATGGGTGAAGACGAATCCGCTATACTCTCTGCCGGGTGTGCGACAATAACGGAGACAGTAAACAAGCCAACTGAAGAAGAAATTATCGAAACTCTCTCGCCTCTTTGGAAAGAAATTGCGGATGACGTGCCTGGAGAAATACAGGAACGGCTCCGGGAGATCATTATGAGGAACCTGAACGCTTTCTCGATGAACGAGTGGGATCTGGGTTTCACTGAGGTGATACAACATGAGATTGAGACTGGAAACGAAAGCCCTGTCAGACAATCGCTTCGTCGGCAACCGCTATCGTTGATACCAGTTATTGACGAACAAGTGAGTCAGATGCTACAACAAAAACTAATTGAACCATCTGCTTCCGCGTGGGCCAGCAATGTGGTAATGGTGAAAAAACGAGATGGTACGCCGAGGTTCTGTGTTGATTACCGTGCGGTTAACACTAAGACCCGGAAGGACGCCTATCCGTTGCCTCTTATCAGCGAAAGCCTCGACGCTCTGGCTGGGGCGAAGTGGTTTAGTACCTTTGACCTTCGCGCCGGCTATCATCAAGTTGCGGTCCATCCGAAGGATCGGGAAAAGACGGCCTTCATCACCAGGAGAGGGAGCTTTCAATTCCGGGTCCTACCATTCGGCCTCTGTAATTCTCCGGCCACCTTCTCTCGTATGATGAATTTGGTAATGGCGGGGTTAAACTTCGCCGTGTGTCTCATCTATCTGGACGATATCATTGTCTTCGCGGAGGATTTGGAAACGCATCTTGATCGACTGACGCAAGTACTGGAACGCTTAGCAACGGTAGGGCTAAAACTGAAACCGACGAAATGTCACCTGCTTCAACGCCAGGTGTTGTTCCTGGGACATGTAGTGAGTGAACAAGGCATCACGACCGACCCAGAGAAAACCGCCGTGGTTAAAGACTGGCCAACCCCGAAGAACCTCCGAGACGTTCGAGCATTCATCGGATTGTGTTCATATTATCGGAAATTCGTGCTAGACTTTGCTAAAGTGGCGAGACCGCTGCATGCGTTAACACGAAAAGGGTGCCGGTTCCAGTGGACAACCGAATGTGAGTCGGCCTTCGCTAAGCTGAAAGAACTTCTCACCGAGGCACCAATACTCGCCCTGCCGAACGACAACGGTCTCTACATCCTAGATACCGACGCTTCCGGAGAAGCCGTGGGAGCCGTCCTATCGCAAGTCCAAGATGGTCAGGAACGAGTGGTCTGCTACGGAAGCCGATTATGTTCCTTGGCGGAGAGGAACTATGATGTTACTAAACGAGAACTATTAGCAATTGTGCATTTCCTGAAAACCTACAGACAATATCTGTTAGGACGTCGCTTTCTACTACGTACCGATCATTCCGCCCTACAATGGCTCCGAAGGACGCCTCTACCCATCGGCCAACAAGCAAGATGGCTGGCCATCACCGAGGAATTCGAATTCGACATACAGCATCGTGCCGGAACGGCCCATAGAAACGCCGACGCCATGTCCCGTCTTCCGCACCAGGTTCACGTCGTGAGGGAAATGCAGAATGCCGATGTGGAACCGACCGATTTCCCGACCGATTGGGATAAGAACACTATCCGGAACGAACAGAGAGCTGATGTCGAGCTGGGCTGGGTTATCCAGAAGAAAATCGAGTCGAATGACCCGCCTCTCTCCGACGAGCTCAGGAGCCAGAGCGGACTTGTGAAGACCTTGGTAGCTCAATGGCCGCAGCTGGAGCTGCACGACGATCTGCTGATTCGTAACTGGCTCGACTCCGAAGACAGCCGGGTTCGGGTTCGCCAGCTCATCCCACCGCAACGGCGTCGTTCGACGCTAATCCAGTTAGCCCACGAAGGACTCACCGGAGGTCATATGGGCATTCGTCGCACTCAATCTCAACTACAGAAACGGGCTTACTGGCCTGGTTGGAGAGAAGATGTGGTGATGAGTTTGCGGCGGTGCGTCCCATGTGCACAGTACTTCCGAGGGAAACCTCCGAAACAAGGGCGGATTCAATCCATGACTGTTGGAGCCCCCATGGAGTGCCTTGGAGTAGACATTACGGGGCCTCATCCCACCTCCAGTAAAGGGCATCGTTATATCCTGACGGCAGTTGACCCCTTCACCCGTTGGGCAGAAGCTCACCCGATTCGGAACCAGGAGGCCGCCACAGTTGCACGAGTCCTCGTGGAGCAAGTCTTCTGCCGCTTTGGATGTCCGCGTCAGATTCTGACAGACCAGGGGCCGTGCTTCGAGGCGGCCCTATTTCAAGATTTGTGTCGACGCCTACAGATCGATAAAATACGCACTACTCCCTACAAACCGAGCACCAACGGGGCCGTCGAGAGGTTCCACCGCACGCTGAATACTCTCCTCGCCAAGGTGGTAGCCCGAAATCAACGAGATTGGGATGTGCATCTCCCGTTCGTCCTCGCAGCCTATCGAGCTAGCGAGAGCGAAAGTACCGGATTCACCCCGAATCACCTCTTCTTGTCAAGGGAGCTGCGAATGCCAATAGATCTAGTGTTAGGAGATATGCAAATTGCTGATGTTTGGGTGAATACCGATGATTTTGTGGCTGAACAGCTTGAAAATGTGCAGGGTAATTTCGAACTCGCCAGAAAGTTTATGCAGCGCCAGGCCACCACTAGAAACTTAAGATACGACATGAGGGTTAAATCAGCTACTTTCGCCATCGGTACCTGGGTGTGGTACTTTTACCCCCGGAGACGAGTCGGGTTGAAGGAGAAATGGTGCAAACTTTACACGGGACCCTACCGTGTTATGGAGCGACTAAGCCCTGTGTTGTATAAAATTCAAAAGTCATCCCGATCCCAAGCCAAGTTGGTCTACATAGATAAGCTTAAGGCATTCGCGGGTGAACCCCCTAAAGACTGGGATTTGAACCCCGCTATGGATCTGGAGGGACCCAGAGACTTAGAGGCCCTGGTTAACTTGGATGAGCCAGAAATAGAAGATACCTTGCCCCTTTCGCGGCCCCGTCGGAATATCGTCCGACCCGTAAGGTATAGGTAGCGGATAAGCATAGGATAGTCGCATAATGGCGACGGAGTAATAGCTTAGAGGTTAGAGTACCCTCTCCTTTAGTTGATGTATGATGTAACACTGAGTCCAGTATTTTTATGTTCTTTGGTATGCATATGGAAGCAGATGAATTTTGTGAATGAGCATCTATGATTGGTTCATGATTATAGATAAGATTGGTTACTTGTGTGTTTCATTGCATTCTTTTTGTGGTTGCCAGAGAAGAAAAGGCAAATGTTCTGTATGCATTTCTAATGTTGACTGCATAATTATAATTGAAAGGTAATAAGGTATTACCTAATATGTTAGATTATGAGTAGCTGAGCTCAGTAACTTTGGTGAATGTATTCTAAAGTTGAATGTGCATAATCATAGCAGTTAGTAGAGTATAATGCAGCATATTGAATCATGAGTAGCTTGACCTTTGTAACAGTTAGTGGACATAGTCTTTGAATGTTGATTAGCGAGTTGTATTAGTTGAGTGTGTGAAAGGAACTAGTATGTCTGTGTGATGTGTAAGCTCTGAGTCGTTTGTGAGTAAGATAGATTATAGACTTGTGAGTAGTCTAATGTCTCCGCAGTCAGTTTATATTATATGAGAGGTGAGACAGATGACCTGGTGTAGAGTTGTGAGCTGTAGACGGCCTAGTTTCTTTGGTATGCTTTACTAAGCAGTAAACCCTTTTGCTTACTAGTCAGCGTTACTGTTCTGCTCTGTTGTATTCCGTCCTGTAAGGTGGACGATGAGAGGTCATAGCTTAGGTCAGAGAGAAACCCGTTAGTTTCTAGGGTATGTTTTACTAAACAGTAGATCCCTTTGTTTAACTTGTCTCGGGTGGTCTGCTCTGTTGTACTCCGTCTTGGAAGGGGGACGTGGAGAAATTATTGCTTAGGTCGAGGGTAATGCCGCCCTAGTGCGTATTGATAATGCTTAGCTAAACAGAAAGCCTTTGTTTAGTAGTCTCAGCCTAAGTGTAATGTGTTCTGTCTGTGATGATGTACTGACTGCCCATGTTTATGAATGCTCAGAAAGGAGACTGTTGCAATCGTTGGTGGTTGTATGTAGTATCTGTAAGGGTGGTGTAAATGGAATACAGCATTAGTTAAAAGTGTTGTTGACTTCTAGCCCTGAGTATTACTTGAGCTGTAGTTTAGTCTGACGGTTAGGAGCAAGATTGTTGTGATGCTGTGTGCAGATGAATTGTCGGAGTGATGAGATAAGTGTTGGCTTTGACATGCTGGTGCCTTGTGATGTGATTCGATACATTTGCGACTTCTTGATGTTATTTGATATGTTGCTCCGTTTAAATGAATAATGTTGTACTGAATATGGTGCCGGGGCATGATCTTTTAGTGTTATGGAAGACATTTATTTATCCTTGTAAGTGGCCCCGAGCAAGTGATGGGATTGGATAGGAAACGTCGATTATAATTATATGTGTCCGTTCTAAAATTGCTATGTTGTATTATCGCCCTGGATTGATTGCGATTAGGTGTTGCATTATTCTTAGAGATAAAAACTTTTGTTGGGATCTAATAAGGGTAGTTTCTCGTATTGGTTAAATAGTCGGGTAGTACCTTGTTGAGTCGCCGTGATAATCGCTAAGTCAAATCATGATTGTGTTCTTTCTTGTGAAAAGAAATTATTATCTGAATCATTCCCTGCAATTTTGTTTGAAACTGTTGTGTTTTCTTTTATGTGTCTAAGTCGACATGTGCTTCCCGAGAACTTTAAGTTCTGTAACGACCTGCAAAGTTTTGTGAGATGCAGTTGAAGTGTTGCTACGTCGTAGATCGTTGATTATGATTGTAATTGAGTTGGACTTAGTGAACTCTACTCGGTGAATGTTTTGATACTTGATTGCTTTCTGCCATAACGTTAAATCGTGATCTGTCCGTTATATTTTCCGATAGGTGCCTTTGTACAAGTCTGTCCGTTAAGACTTTCGATGTTTAATTAGATTTCTCGACTATAGAATTGTTTATGGTGACACTGAAATTAAGTTTCTCGGTTATGATCAGCAGGAGCTGATAGATTTTTCCCCATGGTGAAAAATTCAGGGGGCTGGTGAGGGTGTAACGATCGTGAAAAGTTGGATCGTTAATAATTCCTTAATAATTTTACGGCCTTTATAAATTTACGGCCTAATCGAATTTCGGCCTTAACATCAAACCTTCGGTCGGTCTCCGGTGGTGTAGCCGCGTTTTAGAGCGACCTCCGGTGTATTATTATTTGTTCTGGGAGAACAGCTCATTATGCCACTCTATTTTTAGTCCGGCGGCAACGCAACAGGTTTCATTGGATCCCCCTTGATCCCGTGACTCCGACGAGTCCCGGATGTGGCCTGTGATTGGCTGGAAGGACTGAAACCTTCAGACAGACGGTGGCGGTTGACGAAGCAACATCTCTGTGCTCGAATCGTTGAAATTGTGGTAGAAATCGAATAAGATTGCGATCAAAATTTACTCGAAGAAACTAGTAATTGAATTTCTGCCGTGCAGCCAAGAAATTGGGCCTTCATATTGACGAGACCAGGGTGTCTGAAAACAGTTTTGAAGAATATTTGTCATACTTTGGAAGTTGAAATTCTTCCGCCGTTTCATTTCTTCTGGTGGTCAATTTGGTGACTGGTATTTCCGTGGTCAACGTTTACTGAAATTATTATCTGGAGTGCAGAGAAGTATCCCCTTAAATTTCATATTGCTGTGGAACCGAGAAGCTTAAATGAGATATTATTATAAATAATATTTCGCAGTGAATATCGCTAGAATAGATAATTATAATTGGTCGCATTGCGTGTGGTGCTTAATTAAAGAACTGATTAGGCTTAACTCATTAGTGTTAATTAATTAGACGTTAGCGAGTGCTTCACACGGAAAGAAAACCGTGTCTGCGAAACAGTGATAGATGTTCTCGAATTTACATAAATCAATGCAATATAATCAGGCTGATTAATTTCTCTTTCGCTTAAATATCATTGACTGATTACCGATAGTCAAGTGTTTGCAATTGTGTTGATTAAAAACCTTTAACTTGAAGAGATGTGGTGAATACTTAGGCTTAATTCTTGATTCATCAGAGTTATTAAGAAGTCCTTACTCATTGAACATTATGTCAGGTAATAATTCAGAAGAGGAAGTTAGTGAAGGGGAGGAAGAAGAGACAACCCCCTCCCAAATAGTATCGTGCACTGTTGAAGAATTTATGGAGCGCCAGGAAGCCCAAATGCAGGCCTTAATTGAGAAACACGAACAGCTAGAAAAACATCTGAGGCAATATGCTGGAGAAAATAATGCCCTAGACCCTGATACCGCTGAGCAACCCGGATGGATGGGAACCCGTCGAATAAGTGGAGGGGATCTGAACCCAGAACAGTCTGAAATAGGGGCTGTTGCTCTCCCACAGAGAGCCGTGGACATATGTCGCCTTAAGTCATCCTTGGTACCTGGTAATGAGGAAGAAGAGGGTTCAGAATCCATACTGGATGTTGCCTCGGGGGTGCCGGGTTTTCGAGGGAAGAGAACGGAGTACCTGGAACTTAATGCTGAAGCCCCTCCCCGCCTTGCTCCTCGGCCAGAGAGACCCTGCGTGAAGTATGAGGAAAGAAACCTTGACTTGAGGCTGAATGGGGGTGCTCTTTTGGCTGGGGGGACGCGCGCAACACCTATACATGAAATAGCACGTCGCAGTTTTTAAGTACGCATTCCAAATAAACCTCTTTTGTTCTTTACCATCAAAGGTCCAGCGTAGTCCATCAAAGTTTCAAAGCAAACCGGTATACATGTAGTATTTATCCAAGCTTGAAAGTGAAATTTCGTATTTACCGTATACACATCGTCAGCTTCAATCGTCCGGTGGTTAACCGTCCGGTGGTCAATCGGTCGATGGTCAAACGTCCGCAGTGGTCAATCGTCCGGTGGTCAACCGTCCGGTGGTCAATTGTCTGGTGGTCAAACCCCCTAGAATCATTTTATTAAGTCTCATCCCAAATAATTGTTATCAAATAGCCTTCATATTGTCAGATGATCATTATTATTACTATTTAAAAAATAAACAAGGTACCAGCGTAGCTGCACGTCACTGAGAAGTCAGTTAGCAAGATGACATCAAATTGGTAAATAAGGAATCTGTCAGATTAATCAGCAGGTCCATCAAGAACTTTGCAAAGAGACTCAAAAGAAGTTTTGGCACTGGTGGTGGGTACATTGAACACAAGTTGTGAAGCACTACCAAGTTCATTTTACAACAGTTATTTGAGATGAGACTTATTAAAATCGTGTTTTGCTACTTTTTTTGCGTTTCGTTTTTGAATCGTCAAAAAAGGTGGGTGGTCCCGCTAAAAGTGGTATAACTTGTGTTGTGTTTGAAATATTTTGATGAAATCCGGCCTTAATGTGTAAATATGAATTGCCTTTAAGCCTGTAAAATTTCATTTCGAAATTCTTCCTTTTGGTGAAGATATTGGCAAAAAATCTATTTTTTTGCGTTTCGTTTTTGAATCGTCAAAAAACGGGGGGTGGCCTCACTAAAACTGATCTAACTTTTGTTCTGTTTGATATATTTATATGAAATCTTACCATCATTTGTAAATATGAATTGCCTTTAAGACTGCAAAATTTCATTTCAAAATTCTTACTCCTGGCCAAAATATTGGCAAAAAACCTAGAGAGTCTTTTTTGGCCCACCCTGTATATATAGAGACTAGTGTTTCCATCTATACCAGATTTGTTACAAAAACCAAGACTCTGACCTGGTTTTTCACATATGTAAGGTCTTCTTAATATGTCATGTTTGCTGGCATGGAGTTTGAAATCACTCGTCTTTAGATATCCATAGAAGTAAGATGGATTAGGATTCGGTTGATCTTGAATAATGATACCTGTGTTGTCATGTAAACAACAAAGTAATACGTAGAAGTTACACCTGAGTAAATTTAGGTGTATGCCTAAATCCTAGCTTCTAGAGCATCCCTACTCATAGACCAACCCAAACGAACCAGGATTGTATTTCTTAACTCAACAGCAACTGTTCTGTTCTGTTCTCAGCCATCCTCGATCCGAGGGTCGGCCGCATCATGTACAATGTTCCTCCAACGCTTCCTGTCCTCCGTCAGTCAACATCAACTGCAAGATACTAACTATCCAAGGTTTTCAAAAGTTTTGATGGGTCGTCCAAAATTAACAGAATAAAAATAGACAGAATGCTGATGCTTATAAGATTATTCTCGGGTTTACAGCATCTGACACCCATGAACAATAAGCGACATCGGTGGTCAACGCAAGTGAAGCATAAGGATAATATTTACCATTTATCTGTTGACCATTGACCCACGTCCATGTGCCAGACAGGTTACTTTTTAATTTTCCATTCAGAATGATTTTATCCGTCCGAGTGATAATCACACTGTTCAAAGCACTGCTGATAAATTGTTGGACATAGTTTTGAACTCTTTCGTCTGGTATTTTTGCCAACACATATCCATTCGACTGGCACCAATTTTGAGCAGCCGTCAAAGAAGTTTGGCGTAGACTATTCGCTGCATTGACATCCGATAGAACAAAGGTAATGTCGCCATAGGTCTGATTAAAATAAGCAGACACTGGATCAACGACCAGCAGACAGCCTGCAAACAGAAATGACCGATAGTTTCTCATATTCATATTGCTCCAACCAATAATTTCCCACCCCATAAATACGTAGTTCTTTGTCTTTCTTTCCATCATGGGTTTCCTTCTCAACCTCCCCACAGCATGGACTTTATAGGACTCGCCATTATAAGGTTGTAAAATTCTGCTGTTCTTAGTCCATGAATCACAAAAGCCTTAGACTGACGAAGTGGAGAGGTGGATTAGCATAAGCAATATGCATCCGAGAAGACTTAGTGTGACCTACAAAGACGAATTTTGCAATGCAAGATAGAATAATTTCCATTCGCAATAGGTTTGCGTTGAAATGTATTTGTTATCCATATCGAAATATTTATGAGGTGCATAATACAACCAACAAAATTGATAAAGCTATTAATTGTTTAATTAAGCTAAGGTTAAGGTCATTGATGCAAGTATTTCAACCTGACTCCTCCTCTCACAACAAGGATCCAAATAAACAAAAATGTTATCACATCTGACATAAAATTACATATATACTATTTCTTCATCTGGTTAGGCACTAGGCAACAGCTGGCTAAGCTCTACATGAGCGTTCTCTCTTCTCAATTCCCATCTGTGACTTTTCGTCGGTAGTGCGTGACTTTGGGGTGCTCCTGGACTCTGAACTCACCCTTGCATCTCATATAGATCATGTGTGCCGCAGCTGCTACGACCAACTGCGGCAGCTCAGAGTCATTGCTCACTCTCTGACTTCTAAAGCTGCAGCTTCTCTCGTCCATGCATTTGTGCTGAGCCTACTGACACTACCAAGACTGAGCCGTCTGAGACTACTGCGCCTCTATCTTTGCTGGTCTCCCGTGGGTTCGGATTGTGAGGTTGGAGAGGGTCAACCGGGTTGCCGCGCGACTAATTGGCACTAAGTCCGACCGTGCATCCCAAAATATGCGCGAGGTCTTGCACTGGCTTCCTTTCCCGCAGCGCATCTCATTTACGATTGCATCTTTGGTGTGGCGATGCTTATCAGGCTGGGCACCCTCCTATCTGCAAGAGCTTTGCCTCCCACGTTCGACTTACATATGCCGCCTCGCACTGCGCTCTGCTGTCCATGGTGACTTATTGGTTCCTTTCACTCGCTCTGCGACAATGCAGAGCCGTTCGTTCTCTGTGGTTGGTCCAGCAACCTGGAATGGACTTCCCTTGACAATGCGACACCTCCCAAGCTGTTCTCAATTTCGCAAACTGTTGAAGACTGTTTTTTCGCTTGATCTCGGACGGGAGAGCATATGGATAGGCACCTTGAAGGAGTGCTATATAAATTCTGATTGATTGATTGATGTAGGCCACTCTGCCTGGTCATGGGATGAAATGACATTCATCCGCTTCACTGACGCTATCAGCGAGAAACCGAGGAAGATTATCTCTACTAAGAGTCTGGAGTCCATCATCCATAAAAAGGAACTCACTGTAGGCCTACTGCTTCATCACGAGAAAACAGGGTGAGTCGCTTCAGGCACTACTTTGTCGTCTCGCCGACCTGGTAGGTAGCCTATGCCTACAACTGATGGCGACTTAATTTTATCAAGTCTATATTGTCATTTAGTCATTTATGTTCATGTGCCATGTCCAACCTTTGCTTGGAGAAAATCTAGATATTATGTAAGCTTATTGCCTGTGATCTAATTAGCTTATTCTTTTCGGGTTGACTGCGAATTGATGTTCGCTACAATCTGTTTTTTACGCATCTTGGATCTAAGGCCAACTTCGACTTTTGTTGATGTAGCGCTTGCCGAATATGTTTAATTCTGAATACTGTATGTCGCGACCTTGCTGAGATTATTATATGCATGGAATGTTGCTATCAATGGTACATGCTAAGCATTGCTAGCTGTTTGTGGTATATGCTCTAGTTATATTTATGCTATGTCTGAGGACAGGTCAAGTCCTTGCTGTTTAAAAAAACTTAATTTAGATGCAGTGCCTAGGGTTGTTGCCTGTGTAGTATGCAGAAGTCAGTGTCATCATGAATGTCATGCTGATTTATGTTGATCGTGTGCACCTGTGGAATCTTGGATATGCTCTCCTTGATTGACTAGCATGTTTCCTTTTAACGGAAAGTAGATGCAGAATGGATTAGCTAGCTGATTTTAAAGAAGCCTGATATTGAAGATAAAACAATTAAAATTGAAGAAACAATCAGCTAAAACCCAATTAACATTCTTGGTAGGAGCTACGGTAATGGTGATCAACGCTGATGCAAAACAACTGCAGAATACGGTAATGACTCACAGCAGATGCGAACAGACCCTTTGTTCGTGAGCGCTAAGTACATATGGTCTACTATACAACAACAACCTGACTAGGCAGCCGGCGTGTCTCCGTCACGCATTGGTAGAATTCATGTCAAGCTTCACTGGACGGCTAAGCCAGGGCCAGCGAAGCATGCAGGCTGTTGGCTGACTAAGAAGTGGCTATCATGCATGAAACACCTGGAGCCATATACCTTGAACGACACGTATGTGTTTAAGGGCGAGGCTTGAAACAGGTAGATTTAGAGCAGGCTACAGATTCTTTTGATTTTGTGAATTTTAGTTGCTGTATTAAATCGGTTCAAAATGGCTGAATTCATTAAGGATAGCTAAGTTTTCAAACGTTACAATCTACCTAGCAATATATACCGTGTTTGATAATAATTCTGACGAAAACAACGATTCGAGAAACATCCTCAAGAAACTGTATCATTGATACAAAGCGACCTTCGTCACGGATGAACATCAAATTGGTCAGTTTCTTTAATTGCACAGGTTGCTATTATAGCCTACTGTTCTGACGTTTAATTAATCACATCATAGTAAGCCTAGATGTTAATTTTCGCATTTTATTATTTCCCTGATTCCTTCTCTTCTCATCTAGCGCCTTTTATTATTTACTGATTCCTCCTCACATCTCTCATCCAGCTCATTATATATATATTTCCTGATTCCTCCTCTTTTCCTCACATCCCTCGTCATTTAACTCTCTCAACATTACCCACCTCCAGCTCATTTTATTATTTTCCTAATTCCTCCTAACATCCCTCGTCATTTCAACTCTCAACATCACCCACCTCTAGCTCATTTTTAGTTATTTAACGAGATAGATAGATAGATAAATAGATAGATAGATAGATAAGTAGATAGATAGATAGATAGATAGATAGATAGATAGATAGATAGATAGATAGATAGATAGATAGATAGATAGATAGATAGATAGATAGATGGATAGATAGATTAGATGGATGGATGGATGGATGGATGGATGGATGGATGGATGGATGGACAGATAGATAGATGGATGGATGGATGGATGGATGGATGGATAGATGGATAGATGGAGAGATAGATGGTAGACGATACATGGATGGATAGACCAACAAAGGTCACAACAGCAGCACCTGTAGCAAACCTAACATGCTGACTGTAGGCGTAGGCTATACCGTAAAGAAATCAATATTTTTTTTCTTTTTCAGCAGATGTCTTTGTTCGCTCGAGCGTCATGCAACAGCTGTCTTAGCTGTCATCTAGACGTGACGTGTTCGCTTCAGTCTACCTTTAACAAAAAGCATTAGGCCTAGTAATCTTTCTGGTTTGTCTGCTAGCTACGTGTATCAATGGAAGTCGAAGAAGAAGAAAGGCTGCTGCAGGATGATTCTTAACCTAATTGGATACTTAGCACAGAGTCATAAAATGTTCTTATGTAGGACTTGTTATTTCAGCATGACGCAGGGACAAAGGAGAAATCAATTAGGTCTACGTCGAAGCGGTTCAGCAGCTGCATTCATATAGCACCGCGCGCATGCGCCTGACTTGACCTAGATAAACTATCATCCATGATAGATTGTAAACTATAGACCTACCATTGGAACACCGCGCGCATGCGTCAGACTTGACCTGATTAATCTATCATCGATGATAGATTATCTAGGTCACAAGCAGTTCAGCAGACGCATTCATATAGCACCGCGCGCATGCGCGTTCATTTGACCTAGATAAACTATCATCCATGATAGATTGTAAACTATAGACCTACCATTGGAACACCGCGCGCATGCGTCAGACTTGACCTGATTAATCTATCATCGATGATAGATTATCTAGGTCACAAGCAGTTCAGCAGACGCATTCATATAGCACCGCGCGCATGCGTATGACAGTAGAACTTATTATCTTGCGAATGTTATTAAAACGTGCTTCATAATCTGTTAATGTTATTACAGCATAGGCGGAAACCTGGTCGAACAGTTTGGGAGACGAAGGACGAAGGAGTGGTCGGAGGGAAGAAAAATTTTGACCGCCCCCAAAAAGTTGATGACCAAAAAGTCTCCGTGAAAAAAAGTTGATGACTTTTTTTTTTTTTTTTTTTTTTTTTTTTTTTTTAAAACTTTTTTTTTCAGCAAGAAGACTTCTTATAATTTTGGTATAATACTTATCAAGTCTTTATTATTAACCCATGAATTGAATGAATCATCATAGCCTAACCATTTAACCAAAGACCGATTTCCTCTTTTTCTTATAATCTTCTCTATTTTAAATGTATCTTGCGTTGTCGATTGTAACTCAGCTTCATAAAATGTCCCTTTTATTTCTTCTCCATGATAGTCAGAGATTTTATAGGTTATAGGGTCTGTGTACTGAATGTGTGTTATAGTAAAAACTTCCTGTGTCCAACGATTTGTGTAGCCTTTCTCAAATGTCTTCTTCTTCTTGGAAATTCTTACTTTATCTCCGACTGAAAATTTAGGTTTAACAGTTTCAGGTACAGCGTCACCATACAGATTTAACCAAACAGCTTTTTCGTTTGCTTTGATACTCGCTTTAACAGGAGTCATTTTAATGGAAGAATGTCTTGTGTTGTTGTATAAATTAACCATATTATCTAAAACATCGATATATCTCTGAGTTGAATTCGCTGTAAAATATTTGAACATTTTCTCTTTCACTGTTCTATTAAATCTTTCTACGATGCAAGATTTCTCTTCGTTCTCAGTTGAGTACAACTGCATACCTAGTGATTTTACCTGTTTATTATAGAATTCTAATCCCTTATCGACCCAAAGTTTATCACCCCTTCTTTTGCTCGTATTAAATATTTTAACGAAAGCATCTGCCACAGATTCTCCACGCTTATCTTTTAACGGCTGAATAAATGCATACTTGGAGAATATATCAATGACGCTTAACAAATATTTCACACCAGAATTAAATTTAGCAAAAGCCTGCATATCAATTAAGTCAGCAGCCCAAACTTTGTCCACTCCCTGAACATAAACAACTCGCTTCCTAAACTTCCTGACTATAGGTTTATGTAATTCGTCAGCAAGTTGGTCTGTCCATCTCAGAGTTTTTTTTTCAACCCCATTCCAAAATGGGTCTTCGTCGATAATATTGGTTTTACTATAGATCGTTCAATTCGTTCGCGGAACGAAGGATTAGGTATATTATTTAATTCATCTATCATAGCTCTGTCAGCGACGTTTCTCCCTGCTGTATCAGTATGTTTAGCATAAGCCAGGTCATGGCGATAGGCTGCTTGATCAACCCTATCTACTGGTTTACTCCAGTCTTTTGGCGTCCCATCAGGATTCAATCTCAAATCCAATCGAGTACCTGGACCCGTGAAAGAATGTCCTGGAAGATGCATTTCGCCCGGATATTTTGCCCATGGAAGTTTAATTTTGGAAGTAGCAGAATTGAGAGCTGAGACTAAATCACCACCTGTAGCGGTGGACATTTTAGTAAACTGAGTTTTTCTAGCGCCACACTCAACGCACACACCCCTAAGCATAGGTCTGCCATTCTTACTGACAACTCGTTGAATATCTCTACACTCAGTTTGTCGCTTACATTTTACGCAATACGAGCTGTGCTCCATTTTAATATAATATAATTAAAATGGAAGTCCAAGACCTATCGTGGAATGAAGAATCAAGTAAACGCTTTAACAGTCCTCTCCTACCAAGAAGCATCAGAGGTTTGATCGTCGGTAAGTCTCAATGCGGCAAAACAATATTACTACTTAATTTATTACTGAGACCTGGTTGGTTAGACTACGATAACCTGCAGATCTTTGGAAAAAGTCTTTTTCAATCAGAATACAATATACTAAAGAAAGCATTCGAAGAGAAATTACCAAAGGAAGCAATTATAAGACTTTTCGATAATAGAGATGAGATAATGAAATTAAATGTATCACCGACCGCCGTAGTCGAGGAGATGTCTAAAAACATGGCCAAAAAATCGGATATAGAATGCAAGTTCTTTGAAACCTCTGAAGATGTTCCAGATCCACGAGACTTAAGTCGAGATAAAAAGAATCTCATGATTTTTGATGATTTACAATTAGAGAGGCAAAATAAATGCGAATCCTATTATATAAGAGGTAGGCATAGTAATGTAGATTGCTTTTACCTAGCACAAAATTATTTCAAGCTGCCCAGACAAACTATCAGGGAGAATGCCAATTTTATATGTCTATTCCCTCAAGACCTCAAAAATATTAATCATATATACAGCGATCATATAGGTGTAGATGATATGACTATAGAAGAATTTCGAAAACTATGCAAAACTGCGTGGGATGAAACGCATGGTTTTGTGGTTATAGACCTTACTAGTAAAACAAATAAGGGCAGGTACAGATCTGGATTAGATACATTTTACATTAAATAAAAGCAATAATAAAATGATAACAAAATTTAAGATTTTATATTCTAGGTTTAAAAATAGCTATCTAAAATGGAAACCCTTCTTGACGAAATTTTATCTAATACTCAAACGATTGCACGCAACACAGAAGCTAAAGAATCCTTTTGCATTTTGTTAAGCGAAAGGAGCACACGAATTCGAACGAAATTTAATCCACTAATCGAACTGGACAAAAGTAAAACGTATGAAATGGCTCTTGTCAATCTTGAAACTTACTACAGTTTTCCTAATATAGATGAAACAAATAATAAATTCGTATATTCGTCAGATAACGGTGTAACATGGGAAGATTTAGACATTCCAACCGGTTGCTATGAAATCGATGACTTAAACGAATACATACAGAGAATTCTAAAAGAAGAAGGTCATGGACAATGTATAAAGTTGCAACCAAATAACAATACTTTGAAGGCTGTTTTGGAAATTGATGAGAACTATAAAGTTGATTTTACAGTACCAAATTCAATTAGTACGGTTCTAGGATTTCAGAGTCGTGTATACTCCGAAGGATATAACGAATCCGAGCACATAGTCGATATAAACAGCGTGAATAGTTTACGTGTTACCAGTGATATAATAGGATCATCGTATGCCAACGGAACTACGGAGAACATAATTTATTCTTTCTTTCCATCGGTCGGGCCTGGTTATAAGATAATCGAATCTCCTCATAATCTGGTTTATCTTCCAATAACGCTATACTCTATTTCATCGATGGAAACAAAACTAATAGACCAAAATGGAAAACTAATTAATTTAAGAGGTGAGGAATTGTCGATACGATTTCACATAAGAGAGGTTTAATTTAAAGTTTATATTTAATATAAGATGAGCGCTTACGCTAAGGTCAAAGTTAATATTTCTGAAGGGCAAAAAGAGAAGATTAAGCGAGCTGTTCAAGTCGGAACTGGGGTGAGTATAAGACTTTCTCATGAAGATATAACTGGTGAGCATGTATTAGCTCTAAACCAGAGGCAAATTAACAAGTTAACTAAAGCGTATCAGAATGGAACTGGTGTGACAATTAAAATGGGTAAAAAGCAATTAGAAGACAATGCGAGAGTCGAAGGCGGATTTATTGGCGCTATTCTACCGTTCTTAGCAACAGCCGGAAAGTTTCTTCTGTCTAGTGTTCTTCCGAGTTTAGCCACAGGAGCCTTAACAGGATTGGGTTCTGCAGCTGGTTCCAAAATTGTCGATAAAATAAGTGGATCTTCGATCTCACATCCGATAAGTGGATCTTCGATCTCACACCCGATAAGTGGATCTGGCGTGCTGTACGTTAAGAAAGGAGGAATATGCTGTAAGATAGTGCCTGCTGGGGAAGGTCTTTTTCTATCTCCGTGGAAAAAGGGTATTTCGATATCAGGTTCCGGTCTGTTTATGAAAAGAGGAACAGGATATGTCAGCGGTGAAGGTCTTATACTTGGTCCCAATTCACCATTTAAAAATATTCCTATTCTTGGAATGTTACTTTAAACAATCTCTTTTATAAATGTCTGGATACGGTCACCCAATACACAAATTTATCACCAAACGGAAGCCTCGTGTGAGTACAATAATTTGGATGCCTAAAGTGGTCACTCACGCTCCTGCAAGACAACGAGCAGGCGACAGATATGAGATTTTTGCTCAGCAAGCGATAACGATTGAACCAAAGACAAATATTACAGTAGAAGTAGGCCTTGGAGTCCGAATGACCAGTGGAATGTGTCTAGTCTCTCTTAGACAGAAGTTGAAACAACTCAGACTTAGCCTTCAAGATGGTACTGTCCTAGAGGACGCAGAGGATATAATAATTACAATTCAAAACAACTCAGATTCACCAGTTACTATAAATGAAAAAGACTCAATTTGTTATGTTAATTACTACGATGCATAAATTGTACGTTTTATGTTTACGTTTTATGTTTACGTTTTACGTTTACGTTTTACGTTACGTTTTAAACATTATAATAAAAAATGTCGCTACTGAAAATTAGCGATCCTGCAAAAAGAGATTTTATTATCGAAGAGTTTTTAAAAACGAAAAAAAATATTAAACAAAACTTTCTCTCAGAGAGAATAGACGATCTTGGACTTCAACGAGAATTAACGAAAATCTACAAACCAATAGTCGACTCTCAATCAGCAATTTCAAAAGAACAAAACGCTTTGCTGTCGACAATAAAGGATAATTCTGCAGCAACATCACTTGCTCTAAAGTCACTTCCAGATTCGTTGAAAACTATTCAATTTCCCCAGTATCCGTCTATAGAGGCGTACGATGACGATGACCCAGTAGAAGACATTAGAAGGTTAGAATTAGGAAATATTGCAGTTGAATACCTTAAAAAATATGCTTCCGATAGAAGACTTGTGGATACAACATTCGGATTAAGATCAAGAGATGGAAAATTCTACATCGGTGACAGCGAAGCCTCAATCCAAGGAAATGATATTACAGTTGGAACCACAACTTATCAAGGAACTCCAGGATTATGGGAATTGTTAACGTTAGCTAGTCCAAACAGTTCAATTTATGATAATCGTGATCTCAAAGAATACGCCGAGATTCTAACTAAAACGAATGCCATGAGTCAGCCAAATAAACCAAACAAACCTAAATCGTCTAGAAGTGTAAAATATAAACAGATAATAAAACCCATATGGGACGATTACATAAAGTTAAGAGGTAAAACAGGAAGCGGAATAATTACCATTCCTTCAGATCCTAACGAATTAGTAAAACAATTAGAGTTGCGAATATATAGCTACAAAGCGGGAAATACAGGAGTAAGAAATGAAATTGTAGGTATGACGGATGAGTTACTGAGACAGGGAGTGATATCCAAAGATGAATATAAAAAATTGATGATCTAATTTAAAAATTGATGATCTAATTAAAAATTGATGATATAGAAATGCTGGTCGTTGCGAGAAGAAGTTATAAAAAAGTACACGTTGTCGGTGGAGCAGGAATATTCGATTCCATTGCAGGATTTCTCAAGAGACTACTAACTTCGAATGCAGCCAAACAAATTGCGAGCACAGCTGTCAAAGAGATTGGGAGTGTTGCTAAGGATAAGGCTATCGACGTTGGAAAACGATTACTCAATAAGATACTTCCACCAACTCCCGTTCAGCAGCCGATAACTCAGGAAACTAAAGTCATTCTAGCTAGATTACTAGGATCGAATCCAGAAATGACGGGAGGAGCTATTAGAATTCAAGATCTCGTAAAACGCTTAAACGGAGGTGGTTTGAAAATGGCTTAAGGTTAAGTTTATTTTGCTTAAATTATTTTTCTTATTTAGACCAAAAAATTTATTTTCTTATTTAAAAATATATGTATTATAAAATGCAATCCGATATTCTAAGATTCACAGAGCAACCATTGATCGATGAAGGTATCGAGCGATACGAATGGCATGAGTACGAACCTGTAGCGAGAACTAACCTTAACAGTTCTGGTGAAATTAGAATAAATATTGAATTACAAGACCTATACAGTCACCCAGCAGAGTCATATCTACAATTCGACGGAAGACTAATTAAAGCCGATGACACCGCATACGTTAATGCCGATTTAGTCGCTCTTACGAATAATGGGCTTATGTATCTATTCAGTCAAATATCCTATCAGTTATCTAATCAAGAAATCGAAACGCTATTTCATCCGGGTCAAGCTACAACGATGCTCGGTTTACTTACGTATCCAAACGATTTTCAGCTGACTCAAGGCTTAAATCAGCTGTGGTATAAAGACACTGGGGCGACTGCTGTTATTGCGGACAACCCCGGATTTGCCACTAGGCAAAGCTTTCTCATTCGCAAACCAAACACTAAAGGAATGTTCAGCTTTATTGTTCCGTTGAAGCATATTTTCGGGTTTTGCGATGATTACGACAAGATTATTTACGGTTTTAAACAGACGCTGACATTAGTTCGTAAAGCGGACGATGATGCCATATTCCGAGATAACGCTGCAGCTGCTGGAAAAGTTGCGATAAACAAAATTTCATGGTTTATTCCACACGTTATTCCTTCCGATATGGAACGAATGCAGTTGTATAAGACGATTGAATCGAAATTAACGTTGCCAGTTGCGTATAGAGCTCGTCAATGCGACACAATAACGGTTCCTCAGTCAACAAGTTTCAGTTGGCGTCTTAGCGTAAAAACATCACCTGAGAAACCTAGATATATCATCGTAGGATTTCAGACGGACCGTAGCGGTAATCAGGAAAGTAATCCGTCGCTATTTAATCACTGCGATCTCAAGAACATATATGTGATGATGAATCAAGAAAGATATCCAGCTGTCGATCATAACCTGTCGTTTCCTAATCAACAATTCTCCAGAGCGTACAGAGACGCGTCCTCCTTTAGTCAAAAATTCTATGGTATGGATAAGTTGATTACGCAAGGAAATATAACACCTATAGATTATAAAGAATTATATCCGCTGTTCGTGTTCGATGTAAGCAAACAATCCGAGCGTTTGAAATCTTCAGTCGTCGATATTCAGATTAAGGCTCTTTTCAATGCAGCAGTGCCAGCCGACACCGAAGCGTATGCTGTCGTAATTTCAGATAGGTTGCTGCAGTTCCAATCGGATGGACAGAAAATGAGTGTAGTGTATGGAAAATTGATTTAAAGAATACTTATATATTATGAAGCTACCAGAGCTTAGAATGTTAGCCAAGCATCACGATGTTACAGGCACTTCACATCTCAACAAACCTCAAATGATAGCTGTATTGATTGAAAAGAATATTCTTCCGACGGACTACAAGTCTGTGTCATATCGACATGACACGTTGAGCAGTATCAGGAAACAACCGAGAAGAGTAGATATTATAGATCGAGAGACTGGCGTTGTTACCTCGTATCCATCGATGTATAAAGCTGCTAAGGCGCATGGTCAGAGTGCTGGCATAATAGCTTATCATAACGGAAATGTCTGGAGAGATAGATACGAAATTAAAGTGTTCGAGAGATAAAATGATATGAAATTAGTGGATCTTCGATCTCACAGATAAGTGGATTATGGATTTTAATATTTTTGCGTGGTAAGATAAAATGGATTTAAAGAAAAGTAGTTTAAGAAACATGAACCATGTTGAACACTTGCTCGACTCATCGGTTCCTGACATTAAGGTTCCTACGCTTACTCCCACACCTGGTAAGTACAAACCAGTAGCGCCTAAGAGAAAATACAAAAATAGGGTTAGAGCTAAATTAAATGATTTTGCGGATTGGTTACTTAGTTATGTGCCCGAACGAGACACTAAAGTCGTTAACGAAAAACTCGAATCGTTGAAGTCAACTGTTTCCAGGATATTCGATAAAACTAAAATTCGGGAAACGGCGTCGGCTATTAAAGGATTCACCAAGCAGTATAGAATAGATGGAATTAATGGAATGGATGCCTCGTCGTTTCTTGATTTCGTCAGACCGCAGGTAGTTAATCTGTTGTCGAGTAATCGCCAGACAAAGACTAATTTAGTTCTTACTTGTACTATGGAACGAGTAGATATGAAATCTGGAATAGTGACTTCTGAGGATATACCATTCGTTTCCAGGGCAGAAGTTATTTTAGAAGCTACCGACTTGAATGAAATATACAGCAGAAAAAAAGATAAAATCATGGAGTCTATTGCTAGTTTTCAGATGCAAGGAAGTAATTGGAGATTTAAAGCCGTTGTAAAATTAGATATAAATACGGTAAAATATACACCCTTAAGAGGTAGTTCTTACATTCCGCTTCCCGACTTTTTAGCTAATAAAAAGGCTATCATAAATATGAAAAACGATGATGAAGAATGTTTCAAATGGTGTATCACTAGAGCTTTGAATCCGGTTGTGAAAAATTCGGAGATAATAACGAAAGCTTTGAAAGAACAGTCTAAAAAACTTAATTGGAGTGGTATTGAGTTTCCAGTTGCTGCTGATGCTAATGTGATAGGTAGGTTCGAGAGAAATAATAATGTTAATGTTAATGTATTCGGTTATGAAAAAGAAGTATACCCGCTTTATCTGTCTAAGTGTGAAAGTAGTATTTATGTAGATCTATTGCTTATTTCCAACGGAGAAAGGAAACATTATTGCTGGATCAAGAATTTTAACAGAATGATGAGATTGAGGACTCATTCGATGTATTATTGCAAAAGGTGTATGAATGGTTTCACAACGACAGGAGCGCTTAAAAACCATAATGAGTACTGCAAACTCCATAACGCACAAAAAATAGAAATGCCACCACCAGGAACTATGCTAAGTTTTAAAAATTATAACAATTCTATGAGGGTTCCGTTTATAGTCTACGCAGATTTTGAGTCTTTTGTAAAACCGATCGATACATGCCAACCAAATCCAGAGTTGTCGTACACTAATAAATATCAAAAGCATATTCCTAGCTCCTTTTGTTACCACATAAAATGTTTCGACGATAGTGTATATTCTCAAGATCCTGTGACGTTTACGGCTGAAAGCGAAGATGATGATGTTGGCCAAGTATTTGTAGATAAACTAGAAGAGAATATAAAACAAATATATAATCAATTTAAATTCCCTAAGAAGATGATATTTACAGAAGAGGACAAGAAGTGTTTTGATGGAGCTACTATATGCCATATCTGTGAAAAAACGTTGGGCGAAGACCGAGTGAGAGATCACTGTCATCTTAGCGGTAAATTTAGAGGGGCTGCTCATAACATTTGTAATTTAGACTATAAAATCCCCAAGTTTTTTCCTGTAGTGTTTCATAATCTTTCCGGGTACGATTGTCATCTGTTCATTAAGAAACTGAGAGGTAATAATGGAGAGAAAATTAATTGCATACCTAATAACGAGGAAAAGTATATATCTTTTAGCAGAGAGGTCGTTGTTGATAAGTTTGTAAATAAAGAGGGAAAAGAGATTACCGTCAAGCGACAACTGCGTTTTATCGACAGTTTTAAATTTATGGCTTCTAGTCTTGATGCTTTATCGAGGAACCTAAGCAAAGACCAGTGTAAAAATATTGGGAAACGATATACTGGAAAGAAGCTCGATCTTTTGCTGAGAAAAGGCATATATCCTTATGACTACGTTGATTCATTTACTACCTTTAATGAAACCGAACTACCACCAAAATCCGCTTTCTATTCTAAGCTAAATGATTCGAATATTAGCGATGAAGACTACGAGCATGCAAAAACGGTATGGAAAGAATTTGGATGCAAAACTTTCAGAGAATATCACGATTTGTACAACGTTTCGGATGTTCTGATACTAGCCGATGTTTTCGAAAACTTTAGAGATGTGTGTATGAAGAACTATACGCTTGACCCTGCATGGTATTTTACATCTCCTGGTTTAGCTTGGGATGCCGCTTTAAAATTGACAGGCGTGAAATTGGAGTTATTGAGTGATTACGATATGATTCTGATGCTTAGGCAAGGGATGAGAGGAGGAGTGAGCACAATATCAAATCGTTACGGGAAAGCGAATAATAAATATATGAGCGATTTCAATAGTAACGAAAATTCTACATTTATTACTTACCTGGATGCGAATAATCTATATGGATGGGCTATGATCAAAAATTTACCTACTCACGGGTTCAAATGGATGAACGAAGATGAATTAAATAATTGGAGAAGTATTCCATGCATATTGGAAGTTGATTTGGAATATCCTAAAGAGTTACACGACCTGCATAACGATTTTCCGTTAGCCCCTGAAAGCATTGAGATTGACAAAGTCAAAAAGTTAATTCCAAACTTAAACGATAAAAAGAAGTATGTGCTACACTACGAAAATCTGAAGCTGTATGAGAGCCTAGGCATGAAAATAACAAAAGTGCATAGAGGTGTACTATTCGAAGAAAGTGATTGGTTGAAAAAGTATATCGATTTAAATACAGCTCTTAGAACGAAAGCTACTAATGACTTTGAAAAAGACTTTTTCAAATTAATGAATAACAGTGTCTTTGGAAAAACTTGTGAGAACATTGAAAATCGTGTTGATGTAGAGTTAGTGTGTCAAGAGGAGAGGGCTATTGAACTAGCCGCTAAACCTAATTATGAGAGATGTACTATTTTCGATGAAAATCTAATAGCCGTTCACATGAAAAAAACTAAATTGTACTATAATAAACCTATATATCTTGGCATGTGTATATTAGACTTGAGCAAAACGTTGATGTATGAATTTCATTACAATTACATCAAGGATAAATACGGAAATAGAGCTAAATTATTATTTACCGATACAGATTCTTTGACATACGAAATTAAAACTGAAGACTTTTACTCAGATATCGCAGGCGATATTAAGACTCGATTCGACACAAGTGAATACCCGAGAGATCATCCATCTGGTATTGAGGTTGGAGTAAATAAAAAAGTTATTGGAATGTTCAAGGATGAAGCTAGTGGGAAACAGATAAAAGAATTTATTGGACTCAGAGCAAAGTTGTATTCTTATAAGATGGCTGCTGGAGATGAGCACAAGAAATGTAAAGGTATTAAGAAGAATGTTGTCCAGAAAACTATTACTCACGAAGATTATAAAGACTGCTTAT
Organism: Lumbricus rubellus; assembly: GCA_945859605.1. Taxonomy (NCBI): domain Eukaryota; kingdom Metazoa; phylum Annelida; class Clitellata; order Crassiclitellata; family Lumbricidae; genus Lumbricus; species Lumbricus rubellus. The sequence goes on from OX243828.1 coordinate 685,791, forward strand.
TTACTAAAAAAGAACAACAACGAACGATGAATGTTATTAGATCTTATCATCACGATATTTATACAGAAGAAATTAATAAAGTTGCATTATCTGCAGATGACGATAAACGGGTAATAATGGAGGATGGAATTCATACTTTGGCATATGGTCACTACTCGTTGAAAACTATTTAAAGAAAAATATATATATAATGGATGACTCTAAAGTGTGTACCAAATGTAGGATGGAAAAAAACTTAAACGAATTTCATAAAGATAAATCAAATAAGCTTAAGAGCGGTTATTATACTATTTGTAAAACGTGTAAAAAGACCAAAATGAAGGAACTTAGGCAAAAATACTCGATACTAGAGACTAGGGAAATAAAAGATAAAAAAGTTTGCTGTCGATGTAAGAAAGAGAAGAACATATTAGAATTTGTAAAAAATAGATGTTGTAAAGACGGGTTTGATAAAGAATGTAAGGAATGTAAATATAAATATAATCACTCGTATTCTGAAGCTCGAAAGCAATATGATCCTGAGTTTAAACTACTTAAAAATATGAGGAGTAGGCTTAGTGAATCATTAAGAGGTAAATCGAAATCACAAATGACGCGCCAACATATCGGTGTTGACTTTGAAATATTTACTAAATGGATTGAATTTCAGTTAGAAGAAGGAATGACTATGGAAAATTACGGTTCGGTTTGGCATCTCGATCATGTTTTGCCATTATCGTCGTTCAACTTGCTAGACGAAGAAGAACTTCTCAAAGCTATGAATTGGAAGAATATTCGTCCACTGCTACCGGTTAAAAATATGCAAAAAGCGAACAAAATAGATCGCTGGTTATATGTAATGCAGGAAGTAAAATCGAATTACTTTTTAAAACATTTAGATGAAATATAAAATGAGTTCTGCAACTGTGAAAAACATCGATGTCGAAGGCGTAGTTCTTCCAAATCATCCGTTAACGAATTTTGAATTATTGGATGCCGCGAAGAAGCTGAATATTCCGAATTTTAGAGGCGTTTTCGTGCGAGACGAGCTGCCGAATAAACCTAGACGGATTGAATGTGGGATATTGAATCTAGACGATTCTAAAGGAACCGGTCAGCATTGGTGCTCTTTCTTAAAGAACGGTAATGAGAAAATATATTTCGATAGTTACGGCCTTCCTCCCCCTCTGGAACTGATAAAGTATTTACGCCGTCCAGTGTTATATAACAGCGAGCGAATACAGCCGGATAACGAAGTGTTTTGTGGCCATTTATGTCTGTACGTCTTAAAGAAGACGATGAACGATGGAATGAATTTCCAAGAAGTTATAAACGGCTTGCATTAAAAATTATTATATATAAATATATATATAAAATGCCTATCGATAAATTTGGTCACACCGCTGCTGGAGGAACATCACGAAGAGTAATCGCTGGAGGTGTTACTCTTAGCCAAGTAAATGCTAATTTTCTTCGATTGGATGGGACAAATCTGCCGACTGGAAATTTAAAAATGAATGGACATGTGATAAAAGGTCTCCCAGTAACGAATACTTCGACTGCCGGAATGGATGAAGCTTTAAGTAGGGGACAAGCCATTGATTTGATAACGAATCACAACGATTCTCCGTCCAACGATAATCATTTAACGAATAAGAAATACGTTGATGCTTCGAAAGTGTCTAAAACTGGTGATACAATGACTGGCGACTTGTTCTTAAACGTTGGCTCCGATCGTCTGCGTTCAATGGGTTGTAAGGACTTGAGAGGAGAAAATAAAGAATTCACTATTTTCCTAGGTAGTATACGAAATAAAGTACAATGTTCGTTAAACAATCCTATTACATTACAATCGACTGAAGGATTTCTATGCAAAATAGGCGCAGAAAATATAATGAGAATCGGTAGAGCGTCTAACGATCGAAAAATCGACGTTTACCAAAATATCCTAATGAATAGTAATAATATCAACGATTTAAGCGATCCTCTTTCAGCTCAAGATGCCGCTACAAAGAATTACGTCGATAAATCTCTGAAAAAGTGTCGTGTTGGGTATATTCCTCCCTTGGAAGCTGATGTAAGTGTGACAGGATTCGTTGCTAGTGCCGGTTTTTGTTTTTCCGGAAGCAAAGCCTACCATGCTTTCACTAATCTTACCGATGATGTGAACGCAGCTTGGATTCCAGGTAAAGGTGTGTTCACTTGGTTACAAATTAAATGTCCTGAGCCAGTTAAAATTTGGAGAATTGCGTTTAAAAGCGCAAATATAGATGAATTAGGTTTAACCGCTAGCAATGATGGAGCAGTGTTTGTACCCCTATCATTACGTCCTTCTTCAACTACTTCAGAGGCTGTTCTGACATTTTATGATATTTATATACCTATGGATGCGTATCAATATTACAGAGTTCCAGTAGTGACAAAGGATAATGATCCTACAGGAGGGATTCAGGTAATGCAATTATATGTATACGATGACTAATCTGCATTAAAAATTATTATATATAAAATGCCTGTCGATAAATTTGGTCACACCGATGTTGGTTCATCACAAAGAGTAATCGCTGGAGGTGTTACTCTTAGTCAAATAAATGCCAGTTTCCTCCGATTGGATGGAGCAAACATCGCGACTGGAAATCTAAAAATGGGTGGTCACAAAATTAAAGGACTACCAACAACGAAACCTTTGACAGCAGCAATGGATGAGGCTTTAAGTTGGGGTCAAGCCATTGATTTGATAACGAATCACGACGATTCTCCGTCCAACGATAATCATTTGACGAATAAGAAATACGTTAATGAACAAGTTACATTGAAGGTGTCTAAAACTGGTGATACCATGACTGGTGATCTAATCTTAAACGTTGGCTCCGATCGTCTGCGTTCAATGGGTTGTAAGGACTTGAGAGGAGATAATAAAGAATTCACTATTTTCTTAGGTAGTATACGAAATAAACTACAATGTTCGTTAAACAATCCTATTACATTACAATCGATGGATGGATTTCGTTTTAGAATAAACAATGAAATCATGTTAGAGATGGTTAAGTCACTCGATGGCACTCCTCCGTCTAAAATAAATGTGTATAAGTCCATCTTTATGCATGATGCTTACATTACAGGACTACACGAACCCAACAACGCCAGCGATGCAGCTACGAAGCAGTATGTAGATTCTATCTCAATCGGTCCCGCGCTTAGCATTCATTCTTTAACTTGGCAATTCTTAATCGCTAAAACTCACACAAGAGTTACTTTCGATAGTGTAAGATTCAAAACCGATGGTGTCATAAGTGCGGGAATGACCCGTTTCACTCCCGGTAAAGCCGGATACTATTTCGTTTCGACGTACATAGAATTTGGTAACAGTAGTACCGCTCCTGGTAACGTCTACCTGTATAGAAATGGGGCGAATTACATGCAAATTGCGGGCGGAGGGGGAACGGGAGCTGCGTTTAACAATTCAACCGGTAGTTGCATAATTTTCGTATCCAATACCGATTTTCTCGAGATATTCGCTTATTCACACATCGCACTAAATATATTAGCTAGAGACTTTTCGGCGGTATTCTTACGACCTTGATTTTTAACTGGTTTTAACTGGTTTATTAGCTGATTGTTTCTTCAATTAAAAAACCTCCAGATTATCCTTTAGCACCATTTTAGCTGATATTTTCTTCAATATCAGGCTTCTTAGAAAATAGCCAAAGAATCCATTCTATTAAGAATTTTTCTTAAAACCAAAATCAGCCAGCTTATTTTAGCTTCAATAGGAAAAACACCAGCTTATCCTTTATCACCATTTTAACTTAATTTATCTTCAATATCAGGCTTCTTCAAAAATAGCCAAAGAATCCATTCTGCATCTACTACGGAATCGAAAATCATGAAAATTTCATGAGCTCTATTTGTGATAGCAAAGCGGAACTGCAAACCGATTATTAGTGCAATTGATGGAGCATTGAAACTTGAAGTATTTTCTAGTGACTCTGAGAACCACTCCCCTTTAAATAGCAATGATATTGACCCGGGTTTTATCCTCTGTTCAAATCTGTCATGGGACAGCCACTAATCTACACCTGATTCCCTCTTCGCCCTATTCAACACTCCTCGCTTGTTCACTACAATGCACTTTAATTGTCGGATAATTAATGGATATAACTGATTTATTAAACACTCTCCCTGTTCCTATTATGGCTTTAACAGAAACATGCCTAGATACAGGCTCGGTTGATACTATAAATGGAGCTCTCTCAGACTTTAGAGTTGTTAGATCAGGAGTAAGCTTTTAAGCTCTCTATTAATGATACTTCCATAGCTCAGGTTAGCGCCACTAAATTTCTTGGTATGTAGCCTACATTGATCAACACCTTGATCACATTGGTCCATCATATTAAATATATCTCTGCAAAAATTGCAAAGAATGTTGATATCCTTCTTCGAACCTCCCATATACTGCCTCCCTCCTTCCGAATTAAATTGTACTATTCATTAATATAGCCACTATCCTTATCTCTCGTATTGTAATTTAGTTTGGGCATCTATAGTATACGTATAAATCCAGGCTCAATAAATTAGTACTTCTCCAAAAACGCGCATTACGTATCACAGCTGGAGTTAAGCCTATTACTCACTCAAGTCCTGTATTTCAATCATTTAATTTATTAAAGTTTCACCAAATAATTACTTTCCAGATAGGGGTTTTTATGTATCGGTTCACCCATGATCTTCTACCCCTTAACTTTACAGGATACTTACAACAAGGTTCTGATATACACTTGTACTCTACTAGAAACTCCTCTCACTATCGTGCCATATCCGCTCGATTAAACTCAAGAAGATTCCATAATTAAATACACTGGACCAGGTGTATGGAACTCAATTCCTAATCATATTCAGCAGGCATCCAGTTTACAAAGGGCTAAGACACTGCTACGTGACTACTTGATTAATGACTGCGAAGATATTTAACCTTGTAGGCGCAGATTTCTTGTTTTTGTGTGTGTTTAGCCTATTAGTTAAGTTTACTACATTATAAATTATGTCATATCATGCTGTTTTTTAGCCTACTGTTCAATTCATGTCGTTAACCGTTTGGCCATCAGTTAAAGTAGGCTAGCACAAGTAAATAGGCGTCCCCGTAGTGGGTTATTCATCCCCTAGGGCCTTTCTTGTTGCCATCCGATTGTTTAAAGCATGTTATACTATGACCAATAATTGTTTATGGTTGATGGTTACAATATATAAATAAATTAATTACATTTAATTATTAGTCACTGATGCGTGTCAAGTCTTTTACGTTAGTTGATGTTGGTTGGTCATTCTTTCAGCATGGGGCATATTGTCCTGGGGGGGGGGGGTAATTATCCAGGATAATTGTCCTGCTACCGGAATACGACATGGAGACGGTTGAATAGAATCTGTAGAGTAATGGATAACCCGCTGGCGTAGAGGTAGCGAGTTCGAGCATCCCCGTTGGGCGGATTTGCTTTGTAGGCTGGCTGCTATTAGCGCCGTGTATAATAGCAGGCTGTCTGCTCAGGTAGTATAGTTAAGTTTGATGTTGATTAAGATTACTGCATAGCTTGTACATGTAAAGCGCAGTGCATTTGGCCATTTGCAGGCGTTGGATAAAAGAAATTTAAAAAAATGATTAAAAATTATTATAGAGCATGAAATGAATTCACTTAGGTCTACCAATGATGGCACAGACCAAGTTATTGTGTATTCATATTTCAAGTTAATTAACCATTAATATCATTGGATGCTGCGTTTAAACCCCCCTCTCACAAAACAATTATAATTATTTGTCATTAAACACTATTAATAGACGTAGGAGAATACGAAGTTCTTTACGAACACGTAAATTTTAGCCACTAAAACTGAAAACCCCTCCGAAATCATGTCCTGGCAACGCCTCTGAGACTCTGACTGTGACAATGCTACCAACATCAAGGAAATCAGCCTTAGTTAATATCCACTATGAAAATAGCCGTGCTCTGATGAGTAAAACTTTCAGCTTAGTTTGTTATTTTATTTATAATTGACAGTTTAAAGCAGAAGTCATTTCAGCTGACAATTGCAAAAATCTTATTTCACCGTTCGTCTTGCCTTGTCAGTGTTGCCATAGTTTTGTGAGTTGACCCATGAGAATTCAGAATCACAACTTAGGACTTAAGCTGTCCAATGCATTATAGGCCATGATTGTGTATCTGAGTCAGAAGTAACAGAAATTTGTGCCTCACTCGACTGGGATTTATATCTCGAAATTCTAGTCACGAAATTCCGCTTTTCGTTTGATGATCACTCTTTTGTGTAGGCTTACATTTAAATGAAACAAGCATACAAGGACTTCCGCTGAGGCCTTATTTATTAGACCTATGGGTTAGCCTACTTTTTTAAAATTTCCCGCTTTGCTATAGCGCTCGTCAAGGCTCACTACTCAGAGGCGCTCCCGACTACAACGCGAACACTGCATAGAAGTTTCACGCCGAAGCACACGAGCAATTGCGAGTGAAGGACCTATCCTTCACTCGCAAGATCCTATATGCTTCCGCTTGAGGAGGATTCGAACCTGCATATAACCCTCCGGTTCTAAGACACCGCATCCACCACTACAACACCGCGCCCCACTTATGCTCGTAGTCTACTAGCTGTTCATGGCTTTGTAATGCAATGCTTTTGACTTGCAGCACGAGCCACTTTGTGATTTACACCGACTCATTTAAATCAAGACCTCAATAAATTATAAAAAATTAATTCAACTTAGGTCCACAGAGTTAACCTATAGGTCTAGTTAAACATTTAAGATGGCTGCTAATAAGTAGGCCTATGGATGGCTATTTGCGTTCAGTGCAGGGATTGCAGGGCTTGCTTTTTAAACATGCAGTTTTTGTACACAAAATGTGCGGTTCTAAATGGATTCGTGCAGTTGTAGAAGCACTTCTGTACACTTAAAACTAGCAAAAAAGGGCCTTGTCTTCCGCTTGGAAGTAATTTACCATGAAGGATGGGAAAGGAAAAAAAAAGTTGTACAGTTATAAAAATTCCTTAAAAACAGCTCTGGTTCATTGGGAGGTAAACCTGACTGCGTGTTATCCTACTCTAGTGATAATATCACTGCCAATAAAAACTAAGTAAACTCTCAGCCGATATATCTAATTGATACCTGTAGATAGGCTATATTAGATATCTGTAGCCTACGCTATAGTTTTCAGACGATTGCACACATGACTAATAACTTCTTACCAATAACAACAAATACCAGGATTTTGTGAAGATCCATGTAGAAAAGTCAACAGCGAATGCCTGGCTAATAGCAACAGACTATTTCATGTAGACACGTTTCAATCCAGTCCGTTGTTAGTTGCTCAACAAGAATGAAGTAAACGTGAAGTTGCTAGAATCTGATGCTGTGCAAATCAGTCACGCTCTTATAAATACGGTATTCGGTTGGCTGGTCAAATGTTCATAGGGTTAGGGTTTCAACCAATCAGCTTTTCTCAGTTGCCGTCCAACAGCCACCGAATTATGCATTCTGTTTAACAACGACGATGATGAGCGCCCTCCTAATTTATTTGAACTTGAGACGGCGCCCCCAAAGAACTACCGTATAGTGGGGTTGCTGTCCACGCTTGACATAATCTAATCATGTCATAATCTGCGCAACTTAGTCAGTACTACAAATGCATAGATCACATGCCTACTGCAATTGTTTGTATAAAAGAATCAGTATTATAACAATTATTCATTCCAGGTTTATCATAGTAGGCTCACTAGTGATCAATTTCTGAATTATACATGAAGTCAAACTGCTTTCATTTGCGTTGTAAAATAATATAACCAGGTGCTGACGGTTAGGAAGTTAACCCTCTGAGTCAGGCTACCAAGATTTTGTGACATGGGCTACCAAGGGGATGACTACCACCTTCTGGATATTGAGTTTGATTTGAGATATCATATATTTTACTACAACAATTGATTCATCATTCATTTATGAAGATTTTGATATATGTTTATTTTTAAGATATACGAATGCAAATCAAAACGATGCAATTTGTAACATGGCAATATGTCCTTTCTACGCAACGTGTACAACACAATTACATGTTGCATCAATAAATGGCAATATGTCCTTTCTACGCAACGTGTACAACACAATTACATGTTGCATCAATAAATGGCAATACGTCCTTTCTACGCAACGTGTACAACACAATTACATGTTGCATCAATAAATGGCAATATGTCCTTTCTACGCAACGTGTACAACACAATTACATGTTGCATCAATAAATGGCAATATGTCCTTTCTACGCAACGTGTACAACACAATTACATGTTGCATCAATAAATGGCAATATGTCCTTTCTACGCAACGTGTACAACACAATTACATGTTGCATCAATAAATGGCAATATGTCCTTTCTACGCAACGTGTACAACACAATTACATGTTGCATCAATAAATGGCAACACGTCCTTTCTACGCAACGTGTACAACACAATTACATGACTGTTGCATCAATAAATGGCAACACGTCCTTTCTACGCAACGTGTACAACACAATTACATGTTGCATCAATAAATGGCAATACGTCCTTTCTACGCAACGTGTACAACACAATTACATGTTGCATCAATAAATGGCAACACGTCCTTTCTACGCAACGTGTACAACACAATTACATGTTGCATCAATAAATGGCAACACGTCCTTTCTACGCAACGTGTACAACACAATTACATGACTGTTGCATCAATAAATGGCAACACGTCCTTTCTACGCAACGTGTACAACACAATTACATGACTGTTGCATCAATAAATGGCAACACGTCCTTTCTACGCAACGTGTACAACACAATTACATGTTGCATCAATAAATGGCAACACGTCCTTTCTACGCAACGTGTACAACACAATTACATGTTGCATCAATAAATGGCAATATGTCCTTTCTACGCAACGTGTACAACACAATTACATGTTGCATCAATAAATGGCAATATGTCCTTTCTACGCAACGTGTACAACACAATTACATGTTGCATCAATAAATGGCAATATGTCCTTTCTACGCAACGTGTACAACACAATTACATGTTGCATCAATAAATGGCAATATGTCCTTTCTACGCAACGTGTACAACACAATTACATGTTGCATCAATAAATGGCAATATGTCCTTTCTACGCAACGTGTACAACACAATTACATGTTGCATCAATAAATGGCAACACGTCCTTTCTACGCAACGTGTACAACACAATTACATGACTGTTGCATCAATAAATGGCAACACGTCCTTTCTACGCAAAGTGTACAACACAATTACATGTTGCATCAATAAATGGCAATACGTCCTTTCTACGCAACGTGTACAACACAATTACATGTTGCATCAATAAATGGCAACACGTCCTTTCTACGCAACGTGTACAACACAATTACATGTTGCATCAATAAATGGCAACACGTCCTTTCTACGCAACGTGTACAACACAATTACATGACTGTTGCATCAATAAATGGCAACACGTCCTTTCTACGCAACGTGTACAACACAATTACATGACTGTTGCATCAATAAATGGCAACACGTCCTTTCTACGCAACGTGTACAACACAATTACATGTTGCATCAATAAATGGCAACACGTCCTTTCTACGCAACGTGTACAACACAATTACATGTTGCATCAATAAATGGCAACACGTCCTTTCTACGCAACGTGTACAACACAATTACATGACTGTTGCATCAATAAATGGCAACACGTCCTTTCTACGCAACGTGTACAACACAATTACATGTTGCATCAATAAATGGCAACACGTCCTTTCTACGCAACGTGTACAACACAATTACATGACTGTTGCATCAATAAATGGCAACACGTCCTTTCTACGCAACGTGTACAACACAATTACATGTTGCATCAATAAATGGCAACACGTCCTTTCTACGCAACGTGTACAACACAATTACATGACTGTTGCATCAATAAATGGCAATACGTCCTTTCTACGCAACGTGTACAACACAATTACATGACTGTTGCATCAATAAATGGCAATACGTCCTTTCTACGCAACGTGTACAACACAATTACATGACTGTTGCATCAATAAATGGCAACACGTCCTTTCTACGCAACGTGTACAACACAATTACATGACTGTTGCATCAATAAATGGCAATACGTCCTTTCTACGCAACGTGTACAACACAATTACATGACTGTTGCAACAATAAATGGCAACACGTCCTTTCTACGCAACGTGTACAACACAATTACATGTTGCATCAATAAATGGCAACACGTCCTTTCTACGCAACGTGTACAACACAATTACATGTTGCATCAATAAATGGCAACACGTCCTTTCTACGCAACGTGTACAACACAATTACATGACTGTTGCATCAATAAATGGCAACACGTCCTTTCTACGCAACGTGTACAACACAATTACATGTTGCATCAATAAATGGCAACACGTCCTTTCTACGCAACGTGTACAACACAATTACATGACTGTTGCATCAATAAATGGCAACACGTCCTTTCTACGCAACGTGTACAACACAATTACATGTTGCATCAATAAATGGCAACACGTCCTTTCTACGCAACGTGTACAACACAATTACATGACTGTTGCATCAATAAATGGCAATACGTCCTTTCTACGCAACGTGTACAACACAATTACATGACTGTTGCATCAATAAATGGCAATACGTCCTTTCTACGCAACGTGTACAACACAATTACATGACTGTTGCATCAATAAATGGCAACACGTCCTTTCTACGCAACGTGTACAACACAATTACATGACTGTTGCATCAATAAATATAAAGTTATGTGCGTTTTGAAAATTAATTATCCACGTATACAGGAATAGTTTACATGTTATGAAGCCTACTGTGCAACAATACAAACTAGTAAATATTGTGAACTGCTTTGTCGATGTGCCAATGCATTGAAGCGAGGCGGCTGCTATGCTAACTGTTCGCAGTTCGTCTGAAACCTTGTTTTAGGCATGATCGTAGCCGGAATGTAGGCCTACATCAACAACTAACATGAAACAATAATTATATGTGTTCCTCGCAATCGAATATTCATTCATTTGTTTGGACATTTATATAGCACTCCTTCAAGTAAAAAACTACTCAGAGGCGCTCCCGACTCCAGCGCGCCCAAAAAGAACAGTATATGTCAGCAGTCCTTGAGTTATCGCTAGTTACTCCCGTTCTTGTACGAATGCTACCTTCTTCTTCTTCTTCTTCTTCTTCTTCTTCTGCTACCTACAAATGGTTTTTCTTACACACCACACGACTGATAACACGCCTACTTTGTTAGCATTCTTCTTCGACAGTTCACAGCCTTTCCCATACCCAGACTAGGCCTATATACAGAAATATGGCACACTTTCGCACTTTGCTACCATCAGCTAAACTGTACTTAAAATGTTACAATTTTATTCCATTTGAAACAGGTTTGAGATGCAGAGTAGCCAGAGGGTTAAAGACACGTCGTCTTGAAAAGCACTGATCTTTTTAATCGGACTGATGATCAACCTCATAAAAAAAACAAAAAATTCGCTTCTGTGAAGAATATTTCCTAACTAATGAACGCTTTGATTTTTTAGTTATTAGCTTAAAAAAACTTCAGCGAGGTTAGCATAGAAGATCATGTGGTTAGCTTCATTGACTTATGCTGTAGCCTATTAATGTCATTCAAAAATACATAAATTACCACATTCCATGAGATATTCACAATAGTAGACTATCGCTCGTGAATCTTCGATGTAGCCTAATTAGCCTAACGTGCATTTTTTTTATTAAGAATAAACGTTTGTTTCACGCAGGCCCTAATAATTATCCAAAAAGGAACGGTGGTAGTTAAGCACTGCTTCAATTTGTTCCTTTAACCATCGTAGTATGTTGGGGTCCCTTGTGGAGTGTGGACCTAGGAGTGCTTTCAATTCAACGTTTTTATGCCTATGCGTCACAAGAAGGGCGTTATAGAAGTTGTGAGATTAGATTAGATTGGAATTAAATTGATGTTCAAAATGATGTTCTAATTTTTTTCTCAAAATAATAGGAACAAGTACTCTTCTAATGCTTAGTCTCAACAACCACCCGGGATGCCACCCTCCCGTCAATAAAGATACCATCGGCGAACCATAGGCTACCTGTTCTTTGGATTTCTCCTAATCGACTCTGCCAATAAAAAGAACCTTCAGAGGTTAATGGTCAACGGTAATCGCATTACCTTCACCAACTGCGACGGTATTAACTTCCATGAAGTTCAGCCAAACACCTACAACGTGCCAGGTGCCGTCTGCAATCAGATCATCAACAACTTGATCCCGAATCCTTTTGGTCATGTGATGCCAACGGATTACTTCATGTTCACGGAGATGCAGTTTGGAGGATGTGGAGGCTTTGCACAGACGAACGGGATCTCTTGGACACCAATGTTCGTCATCGGATTCAAATGAAACAAGAGTCCCTCTCTTTTCATTACGTCATGCATGGGTGGCACTGCAGCATCCTGGATCTCCTTACCTTCTCCCGAGATTTATCTCTATCGCTTGAAACTAAATTAGTTTAACTTAGTGAGATAAATAATTCACGACGACTTTTCATAATTGATATTTAGTGTAGAAACAAATTTCGCTTTCTTTTGACAAAATGTTTGCTTTAATTGGTTGCTTATTATAGCCTAATATTGAACTAGAATAAACATGATAATTACATGTAGGCTACAATGATGCATTTTTTGTTAACGGTTATTTCGTATACAAAACATTGAGTTAATTTCAAATAAATTCATACTCTACTTGAGTAGTGGATTATGAATTAGGACTATTAAGTTAAGAGTTACAGTCTATCTAAGACTCATCATTGTCGTTATTGCAAAATCCTTCATCGTAATCAGAGAATATGTTAATTATGTTGGAACAGAGTTTGTGCTAACTCATTTTAAATGACAATTATACAATATCATACACCTGCGTCTTGATATCGCTCTTCTTACTAAGGTAAGCCTACTCATAAATGCAAAACCGAGCATAAGACGTAACGTCGATGGCACTAAGCCTTTGTGACTGAACGAATTTTGCTCGAGATCCTCCTAACATAGTGACCGAACCAGGATAACAATTATTTTATGTTACATTCAAAGTAGGCCTGCATACTCTGTAGCGTTGGATTCACCACTTAGAGAACGGATTATCCTCTCACGAGACGGCTGCTGTGTGCATGGGTTCTTTGACTGGTTCCTTCACTCATAGGTAGCCTATTATATCGAGGTCCATTGATTGATGTTTGGTAATTAGACAGTAGCGTTAGAATAAATGCAGAATATATAAATAACAACTGATATTCTTAGCTCATCATTCACAATCCATCCTACCCCAAGATATTCAAGACGTCATAATTATAATAGTCGAAGACACATGGCATCAAGTATTGAGACTTGAGAGACAATAGGCTTATAATTATATAATATGAAATTAGTGCAATTTATGCTTAAGTAAGTTTAGGCCCTAAAGAATTCTTTCAAACGATGAACAATAGGGGCCTACACGCAGTTGAAGAAGATATAACAAACCGCTTATTCTGATAGCACTTTTTTCATAACGGTCTGCGTCAAATGTATAGCCTAATAGTCACTTTCAAAATTAATGCACATGCAATGCCGGCTATAGTACGAACCCTGTTCCTCGCAACCACAAGGTTTAGAAAAGCGACCTTGGCCTAAACTACCGATTACAGTGAAGTGTAGAAGAAAACATAATTTATCCCAACGACCGCTCTTCTAACAGTACGGCAACACTTCGTTACAGATTATGAGCATGTAAAGCTCTAATCATCGTTAATACAATCGGTTACAGTAATAATTAGCCTATACAACTGCATGTGGTATAATGCCCTCTTCGTAAGCTTCAAAAGTGCACGTATGATTAATACGACAAAAACAAGGATGGCAGATCGAGCATTCTGACCAACTGTGAATTACAACTGATACTGATGTATGGGACAGAAGAAGAATGATAATCTAAAACTCTAGAACTTTTGAGGGAGGAAGACCAACACAGCCGTCATCGTTCAGGACAAATCCCAAAGACATAGAAACTAAACGAGATAGATAATCAAACAATGCCAGCATTGTGAATAAGACAAAGGAAAGTGAATAACGAGTCTCGTAAAAAATTAAACAGAATAAATAAATCATGCTTACTTTGTAAATTAAGTTGAATCAAATCCTATAACTGAACTGGATTTGAATGCAAATAATTAAATTTTGTTTGTTTGTATGTGCACTTGTTATAGCGCCCCTTCAAGCGCACTACGCAGAGGCGCTTCCGACTGCAGCGCGGACACTGCATAGAAGTTTCACGCCAAAGCGCTTAGCAATTGCGAGTAAAGGACTTGCCCAAGGTCCCTAGACAGCGACTTAAAGTGGATTCGAATCTGTAACCCTTCGGCTGCAAGGCAACAAACATACCCACTACACCACCGCTCCTCACAAAGTAGGCCTATAGATTAATAACGCATATACGCAAACATAAATCGATCGATCGACGTACAGCTATTATTACTGAAAATGCGATGTACACGTACATAGGTTTTCCCTTGCGATAGTATTTCATAAAATTAATATGCACCACAATTTTAATCTCTAGTTCATGGCTTCTGTACAAGATCAAAATCTGCATAGATAACTTGCTTTCCATCAGTTTTCTCATGATTGGTTGGAGGAAGAAGGGTTCCGCTTGACTGAACAGTGGCATATATTGCGCCTGGGTTTCCGGTAGATGCACCGTATTTGTTTGTTCCGTTGTTCTCGATTTCTGCATCGATATCGCTTTCTTTAAGACCTTTGGGAACAGCGGCATCACCAGACGATGTTGGTTCCAAATTATGGTTTGACTTACTAAAGAAACAAGACAAAATCGTATCAGACATCATGCAATTTGCTGCATAAAGATTTGACCAAACATTCCTATTTTTCATTTCTGCTATTTAGGTGGCATGCTATATGATGTATATCACGACTATTGCCCACTCACGTTCTAATCTTGTTCAGTATGAAATTGCTTAGCTGGCCAAGCACCACACCTCTGCGATTTAATGATGTAGCTGATTATTTATACGCCGCATTTGCAAGTGATAGGCTAGTTAAGCATCTAAAGATAGACACGACCAGCGCTGGTTCATGATAGGCCTAAATGCATTAAACGGCTAAACAAGACGATGGGCTTAGCAGTAGGCATTACCGCAGTCATCAAGTGCACACAATGGCTACAGGCATGAAGGAAGAAATCATTAACTGGTTAGAAAATAATTAGAATCTTCAAGAAACGTACTTTTTCTGTCTTCTTCTGATGAAAATGACACCGAGTACGATGACTACGACCAGAATTGCTCCCACTCCAAGTCCAATTCCAAGACCAAGTGCAAGTGCAAGTCGAGAGTCTGTTGAATAGACATAGATTTTAAAATAGATGGCAAAATTTTTCTGACATGCAATAAAACTGACCAACGTCGATTTGCTTTAGGCTATTAATTTATGTCCATGCCTTTGATCAGATTTCCACACGCATAATCTTATCTAGGCCTACTCTTGAATCATTATTATTTGACCTAAGTAGGGGCATCATAGCGGTCGCTAAGATTCAAAGAATCGAAGGCACAAGGTGGCGACAAGGGGCATTCAGTAGGCATCTTAAAGGTTGAATTGCGCTTCGATAAATATAACCGCTTTCAATAGTTATATAATTGAATTCATGTTGACAATGAGTTACCGTTTGTAGGCGAAATATGTGACGCTGGTTGCACGGAGAAACTGGGAGAAGTTGGAGCAGGAATAACAGATTCTGAAGTAGATTTCGTCGACGATGCATCCATAGCAAAGGCTGAGGAGGAAGTTGGAATTGTAGGCACAGGAGTTGTCCGATTAGATGCTAGTCGTCAAACAAAAAAGGAATGATTTGACCATGCAACACTCTTTTAAAACACGGCAATTTTTTAAAGCAACTAGTTAACGAGGTAATTATCAAAAGCAGCGTTGAAATTGCTGCAACCATTTTATGTGGGCATAGACTAACAGCATTTCAGAGGTTTGGTAATCGCCAATAGATCTAAGTTCTGCTTACCCATGCAGATGAATCGATACGTCTCTGAGCAGCCGTAGTTATACCACAGCCATTCAGGAGTTGTGGTAAGACGGAGACTGAGACAGTCTTCGGTAGGCTTATTAGATGGCGATCCGTCTTCCCATTTCGTATATTTGATCGGAAGACCTACAAAGCACACGAGAAAATTGATAACAGCGATTCAGAAAACGCATTGTCTTAGACTGTTGTGCTCTGTGGGTTGTATTATAAAATAAAAACGAATTTAGTGCTAAGACAGTAAGACTGCAATTGCAATAGCCTACTTAGCATTAAACGCCTTCACACTTATGCTTCAGCTTAAAACTTTTAATGTCCCGTTTGTTTCTTCCAAGTAGCTAAGTTACCACCTAGTCTAAAAAAATACCGAAAGATTATTTTACGAACGAAGCGTGCGTGATCGGAAATCGGATTTTTTTTACAAAGGCACCAGATAGAAAATCTGTCGCAGCTTGATTTTCTAAACGAGGACACTTAAAATTCATAACAATAATTTAAACAATATTCGTCGAAATTTCAGTAAGAATAAACAAGCATAATTTTTTAAAATCTTTCATTGAGAGAAATATAATTTTTCCTCAGCATCCTCTTGCATGCTAAAAATTGCAAAAGTCATAGAAGGTAAACGAGAAAGATCACAGCCAGCCCGTAAAGAGTAGGCCTAATCTATAGCCTAAGTAATTGCTCACCGGTATCTTCCCATCTCCATTCAACGCGCTGCAATCCCACCCAGTATTCCGTTGTCGACACGTTTGCGAGCAGTTGAGAACCAACTGCAGATCGAAACGTGTCATCGCCAAGGGTTTCAAACGAAGCCAAGTCTCCTCCTCCTTCCACGCAGTCGTTCCTTGCTCTGTACCAGTTCAATGAATTCGTTTTCCTTTGGTAGCATCTGCCATTCAATGATTGACCACCAACACAGCCGTCGTCGTTGCCTGGGTGAAACCACGAAAAGGTGACAGGTATTTTTGGTTAGTTTGAAACGTTAAAAATAAAATTAGCGAAGAAAATAATTGACGAAGAAATTGCTTGAAACATACTGGGGTTAATAAAATAGCAAATATTTTCTCGAAATTATATAAATCACTTTATAAATGAGTTTTTTCACGATGCACGTTCTTTAGATTTTCTATAGACTTACATTATGAGGAACCTTCAAATTAGTACAAAGCAGAATCGTAGGCCTATTGAACTGATTAGACCTACAAGAGGCTAATTTCGATTGCCATCAATGCTCTAGTCAATAGGCCCCTACTTATAAAATCTATTTAGCTATTAAAACGTAGACCTATCCGAGTGGCTGACCCTCCCCTGCGAGGAATTAATTCCAGCCGAAAGGACAAGAAGAAGAAGAGATTTAGCTATTAGCCATTTATGCATAATGGTCAATGCACACTTTGCGCAGCGAGCTATTCAGTAGTTTCACCAATTACAGAATAGCTGTAGGGGACTAGGCCTACTGTTTTCTTTGTTTTTTCTCACAATTTTTTAAATAAAATATTTCTTTATGTATTGAATTTAAAAATGTATCTACCATAGGTGGCTATCAATTGAATATTTCTGTTGCTTCTACCGAGGCACATAACAGTTTTGTTACAAAACCAAAACCCTGACCTGGTGTTTCACATATGTAAGGTCTTCCGTTGTTATGTGTGCTGGCATGGATTTCGAAATCACTCGTCTTTAGATATCCATAGAAGTAACCCTGACTTAGATCCCGTTGGTCGTGGATATTGATACCTGTGTTGTCATGAAACCAACAAAGTAACGAGTAGAAGCTATACCTGAGCAAATTTAGGAGTAGACCTATATTCTAGCTTCTAGAGTATCCCTACTCATAAACCAACAGACACAAACCAGGATTGTAGGCCTATTGCTTAACTCAGCGCTCGTCATATTTCCATTTAAGACGTCTCAGAGCCATTCGTCGCTCTGTCTCCTCCTCCATCTTCACTACCTTAATTCATGCTTTTATATGTTCACGAATTGACTATTGCAATGCTCTCCTTATTGGTCTTCCTAAAGTTCGTCTTTCACCGATTCAGTCGGTTCTCAACTCAGCTGCTAGATTGATTGCCCGCCTTCCCAAGTACTCTCACATCTCTACCTTTATGTTTCATGAACTTCACTGGCTTCCTCTCCGTGCTCGCACACAATTTAAGATCCTCACTCTGATCATAAAGGCTCAACGGGGTCTTGCCCCAGAATATCTCACTAATGTTTTACTTCGTCCTCACTCAGCTTCCTCCCACCGTCCACTTCGTTCATCCAACAGATTTGACCTCTTGGTTCCTCGGTCTAGAACTGTTATGGCTCAGTCTCCATCACTTGTCTCAATTGGCCCTTCTCTTTGGAATGCCCTTTCTCCTTCTGTTCGCTCTACACTTCTTTTTGGTAGTCTCTCCTCTGCTTTGTCTCTTCTCAAAACCTGTTTCTACTCGCTGGACCTTGCGCACTGGGAGCGCCTCTGAACGGTTCACCCTACTAGAGGCGCTTTATGAATGTTTAAATACAATACAATACAATCTGCGAGATGCTACCTATCCAAGGTTTTCAAAAGTTTTGATGGATCGTCCTCATTGTCAAGTCGACCTAACAGAATAAAAATAATAAACAGAATTATAGCTAAACAATTCTTCTCGGGTTTATCCGGCGACAACTAAAAACAATTATTGCAAATTGGTGATCAATGCTACAAAACAAAGCAAAGAGCAATACTTTACCATCTTTTCTCTGTTGACCATTGACCCACGTCCATGTGCCGGTTAGGTCACTCTTTAATTTTCCATTCAGTATGATCTGATTTATGGTTTCTCCACTGCTGGTGGCAGTGCTGATAAATTGCTGGACATAGTTCTGAACTCTTTCGTCTCGTATTTTTGCCAACGTATATCCTTTCGATTGGCACCAATTTTGAGCAGCCGTCAGAGAAGTTTGGCCTTGACTATTGTCTGCACTGATGTTCGATAGAATAAAGGTAATGTCGCCATAGGTTTGATTTAATAAGGCATGCACTTTATAAACGACCAACAAACAGCCTGCAAACAGAAATGACCGATAGTTAATCGTATTCGTAATATTATATATATGTTCCTACCAATTACCCGCCTCATAAATATGTAGTTTCTTGTCTTTCTTTCAATCGACAGTTTCCATTTCACTCTCTGCATAGCATGGAATTAAGAGTCGCCATTATAGAAAGAAATTGCTACTGTTCCCTAGTCCAGGGATAACAACAGCCTAAAGACTGACGAAAGTGGAGAGGTGGGCTGGTATAAGCACTATGCAGCCGACAAGACTTGGTATGACCTAGAAGGACGAATTTTGCAAGGCAAAAAATAATTCCATTCGCCAATATTCATTTGTTCATTATCTGAATCGAAGTATTTCTTAATTACCCAAACAACAAAGTTGATAATTATGTAACTATTAGCCTAACTGTTTACGCTAATGTTATAGTTAAGCATTGATGCACAATTTCACATAATCCAACCCGATTCCTCTTCTCGCAAGGATCCAAGCAGACGAAAATGTTATCACATCTATCATAATACAATATTATACATGCACGCTGTACAACGGAATACGACATGGAGACAGTTGAATAGTCCGACATAGCATGAAATGAATTTACTTAGGCCTACCAATGACAGCACAGGCCAGGTTATCGTGTATTAAAATTTAAAGTTTATTAACTATAAATAATGGATGCTGCGTTTTCAACCCTCCTCCTTCTCAAAATAACTATTTATTTGTAAATAAACACTATGAATGCAGAAGAATGCGAACATGTCTACTTAATTGAATCCCTTAAAACTGAAAACCCTCCGAAATCGTGTCCTGGCTACACCTCTGACTGTGATAGTTCAACGTCAAAGAAAAAAGTTTAGTAAATATTTGCTATGAAAATAGTCATGATCTGCCCAGTGATTTAGTTGTCGGGGGGTTGGGGGGTTGGACCCCTCAGTTCGTTGTCTGACCCCCTCAGTTAAGTGACTAAAAATGTGTTGAGGGGTCAGCTTCTGACCCCCCCAGTTCCTTGGCCCCTTCGTCCATATTCGTATGATTCTTGATTCGTGTCTCAAATTAATTGGCTGCAATACTTGTCGATACAATGCGTGACTGAGAGTAGGGAACCAGACACCAGCCTATAATTTATGACGCGGGTAGGGAGCCATTCTCAAATAAAATATTGGTAATGTTCATGTTCTTCAACGTATTTCCTTTTCCTGTTTGTCAGCTACTGATTGCATGTTAATTGTTAAATCGTCCAGTTTCTCTTGAAAAGTTGCAGAGAAATGAGTTTGTTTGCGTTTGGATTCGCGAAAAGCAAGCGAAAGATCGTCGGCGATGGTGGCGACGAAAAAGAAAAAGACTTTAATAAAAAGTCTCGATGTGCCGATATGTCCAGCGAGGCAGTCCAGGCCAACCACGGCGTCCATGCAGTTACGGACGACCGGCCATGACTGCCTAAAAATGGCTCCATTTGAGGTCAACACAGCCAAAAATGCGCTGGTCGCTGGGGCTCCGCCCCAGACCCCGCTGGGGCAGCTTACGATAAAGACAAAACGAAACCTTTCTCTTTTACAGTAACATTTTTTACAAATCACCGTTTTTAATTTCTGTAACGGCAGGGATTTGACATGTATTTGTGTACTTTGGTAATCTGTACAAAATTACTGACCCCCCCAGTTAATTTTGGACAACTAAAACACTGGATCTGCCGACTAAAGCTTCAGGTTATTTATTTATAGTATTGGGGTTTAAATGCAGTCATTTCAGCTGACACGAAGAAAAATCCTCTTTGCCTCAATTGCATTGTGAATAGGCCCATGCGAATTCAGAATCACAACTCAGGACACGCTGTTCAATGCATAGGTCATGTGTATCTGAGCATAAGGAGCAGCAATTTGTGCCTTCCTCGGCTGGGATACAAGGTCTCGAATTCTAATGGTCTCGTTCGTGAGATTCCGCCTTTCGACTGGTGGACTTCACTGTGTATTGAGATGAAACGCACATCCAATGGCCTCCATTGCGGCATTTAATATTAGGCCTATGGGTGACTTATTATTATTTTTTTTATGTATTTCCCGCTTTGCTCTCAAAGGCGCTCCCGACTACAGTGCGGACACTGCATCGGAGTTTCACGAGCAATTGCGAGTGAAGGACTTGCTCAAGGTCATATACGGTTGAGGTGGATTCAAATTTCGAAGCCCAAACCCTCCGGCTCCAAGGCACCGCACCCACTACTGCACCACCACGTCCCACTTATGCTCGTAGCCTACTGTGTTCCTGGCTTCTGTAATGCAATGTTTCTGACTTGTACCACGAGTCACCTTGTGATTCACACCGACTCATTTAAAACTATATCTCAATAAATTATTAATGAAAAATGCATTTAACTTAGGTTCACAAAATACTTAACCAATTATAGTTAAATATTTCAGATGATTTCTTACGTTATTTAAGAAATAAACATTGACTGCGTGTTGTCCTACTCTGGACTCTATAATAATATAAAGGCTATCTGTGCCCATGAAAAACCAATTAAACTATCTGCCGATACATCTAATCATTCTAATGAATACAGAGATACCGTATGAAATATCTTTACGCTAGTCTTGAGACAATAATTGCACACATGACTATGACCGAAGCTTCTTACCAGTAACAACGTATACCAAAATTTTGTGAAAATCCATTGAAAAATGAACAGCGAATACTTGACTAACAACAACTACAGACTATTTCGCGTAGATATGTCTGAGAAAAGGTGCTGTTAATTGCTCAACAAGAAGGAAGTAAACGGTCGCTGCTTGCTGCTACGCAAGTGAGTTACGCTCTGATAAACACAGCATTCGTGCGACGGTCTGTAATAGGGTTAGGGTTTAAACTAATCAGCCTTCCTCAACAGCCGACCGATTTATGCATTCTGTTTAACAACGCTTTGTGACAGCGACGATGATTCGCGTCGCCCTCCTCATTTACTCCGGCTTGAGACTGGCACTACCGGGAAACTGCAGTGGTGAGATTCGCAATTGTTTTGCACCTTGCTGCCACGCTTGACACAATCTAGGCTAATCATGTCATAATCAGCACAACTTGGTGTGGGCCAATGCTATAAAATAATGCCTCGAAGGCATAGGCTACTGCAAAATGTTTGCATACAGGATTCAGTATTATAATATTATGAGTCACTGGAGGTCTACGGTAAGTTCTCAGGTGTACAAATTCTGAATTATACATGAAGTCAAACTGCTTTCATTTGCCTTGAAAATGGCCAGGTGCTGATGGTTCAGATGCTACCCTCAGGCTATACTAAGGTTTTGTGACAAGGGCGCTACCAAGGGGTGGTTACCACCCCATGGAATTTGCTTTTGATTTGAGAATGTCATAATATTATTCTGTAATACAGCAATGGATTCAGCATTCATTCTGAAGAAAAAGGTGTATTTAGTTTTAAAATATATGAATGCATTTTGAAGTTATTAGGTCTACAATTTTTTTACGTGGGAACCGATCCCTTCTACACAACGTGAACTGAACATGTTGTATCAACAAATATCAAACTCGGTGCGTTTTGAAAATTAATTATCCATATATTCAAGAATATTAATTTTACATGTTATGAAACCTATTGTGCAACTATATAAATTACTAAAAATTCTGTTGTAGGTATGATTGAAATCGGAAGGCACGTAGGGCCTTGTCTTTTTCTTGGGTTCTCTGCCGTTAGGCAGGTTCAAAATTATGTCCAATGACGCCACGCATTTCTGTTCTGTGCATCCCTCTTTAGCCCTCTCTCTGTAACCGTCCTTTGTCATCCTTTGTATGTCCAGTAGCATTGTTCTCGGTCTTCCTCTTGTCTTTCCCCTCCATTCTTCCATCTATGAAGTCTCTTACTATGGTGTCACTCCTCGTGATGTGGCCAATTCAGTTTCTCTGCCTTGTAGACCTACATGTAAATATAATATTATCAACAACCAACATAAGACAACACATAATACATAATTATGTTTATGTTCCTCTCAATCGAATAGTAATCATGTCAGTTATGTGTAGTCCTTGAGTTAGCTCAAGTTACCACCGTTCTTGTACGAATGCTTCCTTCACAGGACTGGAGTATGCCTACTTTTTGTAGCTTTCTCCTTCAACAGTCTATTGCCGTTCCCATACCCTGCCTGTATGCAGAAATATGGCTCATATAAATGCTCATATACCATACCATACCATACCATACCATAGCACACTTTCGCACTTTGCTACCAGCAGCTGCAATCAACGGTAAAATGTCAAAATTTTATTCCATTTTAAACAGGTCTGAGATACAGAAAACCTAGAGGCGGGGTAACCAGAGGGTTAAAGACACTTCTTGATAAACACTGATCTTATTAATCGGACGGACGATCAACCTGATGGAAAAACGAAAAAATCCACTTCTGTGAAGAATATTTCCTAACTAATGAATGTTTTGTTCTAAATTATTAGCATAAATAACTTTATCTAGGTTAGCATAGGAGCGCCTCTGCCCTCTGATTAGTTTAATTAACTGATGCTATAATATTAGTGTCTTTTAAGAATACACAGACTACAACATGGTTGGATGAAGTACAGGAAAAGTCTGGCATGAGACTGGAGGAACTAAGAGAGGCGACTAGGGAGAGGATCAACTGGAGAAGATGCACCAGGGTTTTCGCCAGAGCTCCAGTAGCTGACGGCACCAGGTGACAACATTCTTATGAGAAACTCACTTTTTCGTATTGCTCGTGACTGCAGTGCAATGTTAATCCATATCTATTACGAGTAAGCTTTCTTTTACGTCCAATTAACTCAGAAGAAAATATTATGATAGCTAAGCACTTCTTCACATTACGCCTTTAATCTTAGGAACTCTCGTACATTAAATCAGTTTAAGTTACCGTATTTCGGGTTAGGCCTAATCGAGATTTGAATTGTGCGGAACGTTAGGTGAAGCACACACAAGTTTGTCGAGATAAGCTTACCGGTATCTGATCATTTTGTTAATTAACCTACATAAATAGAAGTTTTGTTTTAGTTTAGACTAGCGATCTTCTAGCACAAAAGAATTATTATATCGCGCATCTCCATTGCCAACTTTGGTCAATATTACTAGGAGTAGATGTAAAATTAATTAGCTAGCTGATTTTAAAGAAGCCTGATATTGAAGAAACAATCAGCTAAAACCCAATTAACATTCTTGGTAGGAGCTACGGTAATGGTGATCAACGCTGATGCAAAACAACTGCAGAATACGGTATTGACTCACAGCAGATGCGAACAGACCCTTTGTTCGTGAGCGCTTAGTACATATGGTCTATTACAACAACAACCTGACTGGGAGCGAGACAAAGCAGTCGACGTCTCTCAGATGCATAATTAATTACTTAGCTACCTTTTAAGAAATCTGATATTGAAGATAAATTAAGTTAAAATGGTGCTAAAGGATAAGCTGGGGGTGTTTTCCATTGAAGAAACAATCAGCTAATAAACCAGTTAAAACCAGTTAAAAATCAAGGTCGTATGAATACTGCCGAAAAGTCTCTAGCGAATATATTTAGTGCGATGTGTGAATAAACGAATATCTCGAGAAAATCGGTGTTGGTTACAAAAACTATGCTACAACCGGTTGAATTGTTATGCGCAGCTCCCGTACCCCCTCCGCCTGCAATTTGCATGTAATTCGCTCCATTTTTATACAGGTAGACGTTACCATGAGCGGTATTAGTGTCACAAAATTCTATATACGTCGAAACCAAATAGTATCCGGCTTTTCCGGGAGTGACACGAGTCAGTCTCGTACTTATACCAGCATCGGTTTGGAATCTTACACTATCGAAAGAAACTCTTGTGTGAGTTTTAGCGTCTATGGCTTGACGAGTTAAAGAATGAATGCTAAGCGCGGGACCGATTGTGATAGAATCTACATACTGCTTCGTAGCTGCATCGCTGGCGCTGTTGGGATCGTGTAGACCTGTAATGTAACCATCATGCATAAAGATGGTTGTATGCACATTTATTTGAGATGAAATATTGTATTGCATCGACTTAACCATCTCTAACATGATTTCATTGTTTATTCTAAAACGAAATCCATCCATCGATTGTAATGTAATAGGATTGTTTAACGAACATTGTAGTTTATTTCGTATACTACCTAAGAAAATAGTGAATTCTTTATTATCTCCTCTCAAGTCCTTACAACCCATTGAACGCAGACGATCGGAGCCAACGTTTAAGAATAGGTCGCCAGTCATGGTATCACCAGTCTTAGCCACCTTCAATGTAACTTGTTCATTAACGTATTTCTTATTCGTCAAATGATTATCGTTGGACGGAGAATCGTTGTGATTCGTTATGAAATCTATGGCTTGCCCCCTACTTAAAGCTTCATCCATTCCTGCTGTCGAAGTGTTCGTTGTAGGTAGTCCTTTAATTTTGTGACCACCCATTTTTAAATTTCCAGTCACTGGATTTGCTCCATCCAATCGAAGAAAACTCTCATTTATTTGACTAAGAGTAACACCTCCAGCGATTACTCTTTGTGATGAACTAACATCGGTGTGACCAAATTTATCGACAGGCATATTATAATATAATAATTTTTAATGCAGATTAGTCATCGTATACATATAATTGCATTACCTGAATCCCTCGAGGAGAAAAATCATCCACTTGCGTTGATGTAACTCTGTAATATTGATACGCACCCGTAGGTCTAATAATATCAAAAAATCTCGGAACAGCCGGTGAATACGTTGAAGAAGAGAATATGGGTAATCGTGCAAACTCTACTCCATCATTGCTAGCGTCAAAATCGAAATAAGATACAGATACGGTTTTCATCGCAATTCTCCAAATTTTAACTGGCTCAGGACATTTAATTTGTAACCAAGCCATTACTTGACCTGAATTCCAAACTGTGTTAACATCGTCCTTGAGATTAGTGAAAGCATGGTAGGCTTTGCTTCCGGATAAACACTCACTGGCACTAGCAACGAATCCTGTCACACTTACATCAGCTTCTAAGGGAGGAATATACCCAACACGGCACTTTTTCAGAGATTTATCGACGTAATTCTTTGTAGCGGCATCTTGAGCTGAAAGAGGATCGCCTAAATCGTTGATATTATTACTATTCATTAGGATATTTTGATAAACGTCGATTTTTCGATCGTTAGACGCTCTACCGATTCTCATTATAAGCTTATTTTCTGCGCCTATTTTGCATAGAATTCCATCCGTCGATTGTAATGTAATAGGATTATTTAACGAACATTGTAGTTTATTTCGTATACTACCTAAGAAAATAGTGAATTCTTTATTATCTCCTCTCAAGTCCTTACAACCCATTGAACGCAGACGATCGGAGCCAACGTTTAAGAATAGATCACCAGTCATTGTATCACCAGTCTTAGCCACCTTCGATGCAACTTGTTCATTAACGTATTTCTTATTCGTCAAATGATTATCGTTGGACGGAGAATCGTTGTGATTCGTTATGAAATCTATGGCTTGCCCCCTACTTAAAGCTTCATCCATTCCGGCAGTCGAAGTATTCGTTACTGGGAGACCTTTTATCACACATCCATTCATATTTAGATTTCCAGTCGGCAGATTTGTCCCATCCAATCGAAGAAAATTAGCATTTACTTGGCTAAGAGTAACACCTCCAGCGATTACTCTTCGTGATGTTCCTCCAGCAGCGGTGTGACCAAATTTATCGACAGGCATTTTATATAATAATAATTTTTAATGCAAGCCATTTATAACTTCTTGGAAATTCATTCCATCACCCACCATCTTCAATACATACAAACACAAATGACCACAAAATACTTCGTTATCGGGTTGTATTCGCTCGCTGTTATATAACACTGGACGGCGTAAATACTTTATCAGTTCCAGAGGGGGAGGAAGGCCGTAACTATCGAAATATATTTTCTCACTACCGCTCTTTAAAAAAGAGCACCAATGCTGACCGGTTCCTTTAGAATCGTCTAGATTCAATATCCCACATTCAATCCGTCTAGGTTTATTCGGCAGCTCGTCTCGCACGAAAACGCCTCTAAAATTCGGAATATTCAGCTTCTTCGCGGCATCCAATAATTCAAAATTCGTTAACGGATGATTTGGAAGAACTACGCCTTCGACATCGATGTTTTTCACAGTTGCAGAACTCATTTTATATTTCATCTAAATGTTTTAAAAAGTAATTCGATTTTACTTCCTGCACTACATACAGCCAGCGATCTATTTTGTTTGATTTTTGGATATTTTTTAGTGCTAGCAATGGACGTATATTCTTCCAATTCATAGCTTTAATAAGTTCTTCTTCATCTAGCAAGTTGAACGATGATATTGGTAAAACATGATCGACATGCCAAACCGAACCGTGATTTTCCATACTCATTCCTTCTTCTAATTGAAATTCGATCCATTTAGTAAATATTTCAAAGTCGACACCGATAAGTTGCCTCGTCGTTTGTGACTTCGATTTGCCTTTTAATGCGTCGCCCAGCCTGGTCCTCATACTTTTGAGTAGTTTAAAGCCTGGGTCATATTTCTTTCGAGCTTCAGAATATGCGTGATTATATTTATATTTACATTCCTTACATTCATTATCTCTCCCATCTTTACAGTATCTATTTTTTACATAATCTACTATGTTCTTTTTTTTCTTACATCGACCGCAAACTTTTTTATCTTTTATTTCCCTAGTCTCTAGTATCGAGTATTTTTGTCTACGTTCCTTCCCTTT
Source organism: Lumbricus rubellus (assembly GCA_945859605.1). NCBI lineage: Eukaryota > Metazoa > Annelida > Clitellata > Crassiclitellata > Lumbricidae > Lumbricus > Lumbricus rubellus. The sequence goes on from OX243828.1 coordinate 713,749, forward strand.
GATATTTTTACACGTTTTACAACTAGAATAATACCCACTCCTATTTGATTTATCTCTATGAAATTCGCTGAAGCTTTTCTCCATCTTACATTTGGAACACACTTTAGAGTCTTCCATTTTATATATATATTTTTTCTTTAAATAGTTTTCAACGAATAGTGTCCATATGCCAAAGTATGAATGCCATCTTGCATTATTACCCGTTTATCGTCGTCTGCAGATAATGCAACTTTATTAATTTCTTCCGTATAAATATCGTGATGATAAGATCTAATAACATTCATCGTTCGTTGTTGTTCTTTTTTTAGTAAATAAGCAGTTTCTATAATCTTCGTGAGTAATAGTTTTCTGGACAACATTCTTCTTAATACCTTTACATTTCTTGTGCTCATCTCCAGCAGCCATCTTATAAGAATACAACTTTGCTCGCAACCCGATAAATTCTTTTATCTGTTTCCCACTAGTTTCATCCTTGAACATTCCAATAACTTTTTTATTTACTCCAACTTCAATACCAGATGGATGATCTCTCGGGTATTCACTCGTGTCGAATCGAGTTTTAATATCTTCTGAGATATCTGAGTAAAAGTCTTCAGTTTTAATTTCGTATGTCAAAGAATCTGTATCGGTAAATAATAATTTAGCTCTATTGCCGTATTTATCCTTGATGTAATTGTAATGAAATTCATACATCAACGTTTTGCTCAAGTCTAATATACACATGCCAAGATATATAGGTTTATTATAGTACAATTTAGTTTTTTTCATGTGAACGGCTATTAGATTTTCATCGAAAATAGTACATCTCTCGTAATTAGGTTTAGCGGCTATTTCAATAGCCCTCTCCTCATGACACACTAACTCTACATCAACACGATTTTCAATGTTCTCACAAGTTTTTCCAAAGACACTGTTATTCATTAACTTGAAAAAGTCTTTCTCAAAGTCATTAGTAGCTTTCGTTCTAAGAGCTGTATTTAAATCGATATACTTTTTCAACCAATCACTTTCTTCGAATAGTACACCTCTATGCACTTTTGTTATTTTCATGCCTAGGCTCTCATACAGCTTCAGATTTTCGTAGTGTAGCACATACTTCTTTTTATCGTTTAAGTTTGGAATTAACTTTTTGACTTTGTCAATCTCAATGCTTTCGGGGGCTAACGGAAAATCGTTATGCAGGTCGTGTAACTCTTTAGGGTATTCCAAATCAACTTCCAATATGCATGGTATACTTCTCCAATTATTTAAATCATCTTCACTCATCCATTTGAACCCGTGAGTAGGTAAATTTTTGATCATAGCCCATCCATATAGATTATTCGCATCCAGGTAAGTGATAAATGTAGAATTTTCGTTACTATTGAAATCGCTCATATATTTATTATTCGCTTTCCCGTAACGATTTGATATTGTGCTCACTCCTCCTCTCATCCCTTGCTTAATCATCAGAATCATATCGTAATCACTCAATAACTCCAATTTCACGCCTGTCAATTTTAAAGCGGCATCCCAAGCTAAACCAGGAGATGTAAAAAACCATGCAGGGTCAAGCGTATAGTACTTCATACACACATCTCTAAAGTTTTCGAAAACATCGGCAAGTAGCAAAACATCCGAAACGTTGTATAAATCGTGATACTCTCTGAATGTTTTACATCCAAAGTCTTTCCATACCGTTTGTGCATGCTCGTAGTCTTCATCGCTAATATTCGAATCATTTAGCTTAGAATAGAAAGCGGATTTTGGTGGTAGTTCGGTTTCATTAAAGGTAGTAAATGAATCGACGTAGTCATAAGGATATATGCCTTTTCTCAGCAAAAGATCGAGCTTCTTTCCAGTATATCGTTTCCCAATATTTTTACACTGGTCTTTGCTTAGGTTCCTCGATAAAGCATCAAGACTAGAAGCCATAAATTTAAAACTGTCGATAAAACGCAGTTGTCGCTTGACGGTAATCTCTTTTCCCTCTTTATTTACAAACTTATCAACAACGACCTCTCTGCTAAAAGATATATACTTTTCCTCGTTATTAGGTATGCAATTAATTTTCTCTCCATTATTACCTCTCAGTTTCTTAATGAACAGATGACAATCGTACCCGGAAAGATTATGAAACACTACAGGGAAAAACTTGGGGACTTTATAGTTTACATTACAAATGTTATGAGCAGCCCCTCTAAATTTACCGCTAAGATGACAGTGATCTCTCACTCGGTCTTCGCCCAACGTTTTTTCACAGATATGACATATAGTAGCTCCATCAAAACACTTCTTGTCCTCTTCTGTAAATATCATCTTCTTAGGGAATTTAAATTGATTATATATTTGTTTTATATTCTCTTCTAGTTTATCTACAAATATTTGACCAACATCATCATCTTCGCTTTCAGCCGTAAACGTCACAGGATCTTGAGAATATACACTATCGTCGAAACATTTTATGTGGTAACAAAAGGAGCTAGGAGTATGCTTTTGATATTTATTAGTGTACGACAACTCTGGATTTGGTTGACAAGTGTCTATTGGCTTCACAAAAGACTCGAAATCTGCGTAGACAACAAACGGAACCCTCATAGAATTGTTATAATTTTTAAAACTTAACATAGTTCCTGGTTCTGGCATTTCTATTTTTTGTGCGTTATGTTGAGAGCAGTACTCATTATGGTTGTTAAGCGCTCCTGGCGTTGTGAAACCATTCATACATCTTTTACAATAATACATCGAATTAGTCCGAAATCTCCTCAATCTGTTAAAATTCTTGATCCAGCAATAATGTTTCCTTTCTCCGTTGGAAATAAGCAATAGATCTACACAAATACTACTTTCACACTTAGACAGATAAAGCGGGTAGACATGTTTTTCAAAACCGAATACATTAACATTAATATTGTTATTTCTCTCGAATTTACCTATCACATTAGCATCAGCAGCAACTGGAAACTCAATACCACTCCAATTAAGTTTTTTCGATTGTTCTTTCAAAGCTTTCGTTATTATCTCCGAATTTTTCACAACCGGATTCAACGCTCTAGTGATACACCATTTGAAGTATTCTTCATCGTCGTTTTTCATATTTATAATAGCCTTTTTATTAGCTAAAAAGTCGGGAAGCGGAATGTAAGAACTACCTCTTAAGGGTGTATATTTTACCGTATTTATATCTAATTTTACAACGGCTTTAAATCTCCAATTACTTCCTTGCATCTGAAAACTAGCAATAGACTCCATGATTTTATCTTTTTTCTGCTGTATATTTCATTCAAGTTGGTAGCTTCTAAAATAACTTCTGCCCTGGAAACGAATGGTATATCCTCAGAAGTCACTATTCCAGATTTCATATCTACTCGTTCCATAGTACAAGTAAGAACTAAATTAGTCTTTGTCTGGCGATTGTTCGACAACAGATTTACTACCTGCGGTCTGACGAAATCAAGAAACGACGAGGCATCCATTCCATTAATTCCATCTATTCTATATTGCTTGGTAAATCCTTTAATAGCCGACGCCGTTTCTCGAATTTTATGTTTATCAAATATCCTGGAAACAGTTAACTTCAATGATTCCAGTTTTTCATTAACTGCTTTATTATCTCGTTCAGGTACATAACTAAGTAACCAATCCGCAAAATCATTTAATTTAGCTCTAACCCTATTTTTGTATTTTCTCTTAGGCGCTACTGGTTTGTACTTACCAGGTGTGGGTGTAAGCGTAGGAACCTTAATGTCAGGAACCGATGAGTCGAGCAAGTGTTCAACATGGTTCATGTTTCTTAAACTACTTTTCTTTAAATACATTTTATTTTTACCACGCAAAAATATTAATATCCATATTCGAACACTTCAATTTCATACATGTATCTATCTCTCATAGGCTACACTTTAATTTCGTATCTATCTCTCCAGACATTTCCGTTATGATAAGCTATTATGCCAGCACTCTGACCATACGCCTTAGCAGCTTTATACATCGATGGATACGAGGTAACAACGCCAGTCTCTCGATCTATAATATCTACTCTTCTCGGTTGTTTCCTGATACTACCCAACGTATCATGTCGATATGACACAGACTTGTAGTCCGTCGGAAGAATATTCTTTTCAATCAATACAGCTATCATTTGAGGTTTGTTGAGATGTGAAGTGCCTGTAACATTGTTATGCTTGGCCAACATTCTAAGCTCTGGTAGCTTCATAATATATAAGTATTCTTTAAATCAATTTTCCATACACAACACTCATTTTCTGTCCATCCGATTGGAACTGCAGCAACCTATCTGAAATTACGACAGCATACGCTTCGGTGTCGGCTGGCACTGCTGCATTGAAAAGAGCCTTAATCTGAATATCAACGACTGAAGATTTCAAACGCTCGGATTGCTTGCTTACATCGAACACGAACAACGGATATAATTCTTTATAATCTACAGGTGTTATATTTCCTTGCGTAATCAACTTATCCATACCATAAAACTTTTGACTAAAGGAGGACGCGTCTCTATACGCTCTGGAGAATTGTTGATTAGGAAACGACAGGTTATGATCTACAGCTGGATATCTTTCTTGATTCATCATCACATAAATGTTCTTGAGATCGCAGTGATTAAATAGTGACGGATTACTTTCCTGATTACCGCTACGGTCCGTCTGAAATCCTACGATGATATATCTAGGTTTCTCCGGTGATGTTTTTACGCTGAGACGCCAACTGAAACTTGTCGACTGAGGAACTGTTATCGTGTCGCATTGACGAGCTCTATACGCAACTGGCAACGTTAATTTCGATTCAATCGTCTTATACAACTGCATTCGTTCCATATCGGAAGGAATAACGTGTGGAATAAACCATGAAATTTTGTTTATCGCAACTTTTCCAGCAGCTGCAGCGTTATCTCGGAATATTGCATCATCGTCGGCTTTACGAACTAATGTCAGCGTCTGTTTGAAGCCGTAAATAATCTTGTCGTAATCATCGCAAAACCCGAAAATATGCTTCAACGGAACAATAAAGCTGAACATTCCTTTAGTGTTTGGTTTGCGAATGAGAAAGCTTTGTCTAGTGGCAAATCCGGGGTTGTCCGCAATAACAGCAGTCGCCCCAGTGTCTTTATACCACAGCTGATTTAAGCCTTGAGTCAGCTGAAAATCGTTTGGATACGTAAGTAAACCGAGCATCGTTGTAGCTTGACCCGGATGAAATAGCGTTTCGATTTCTTGATTAGATAACTGATAGGATATTTGACTGAATAGATACATAAGCCCATTATTCGTAAGAGCGACTAAATCGGCATTAACGTATGCGGTGTCATCGGCTTTAATTAGTCTTCCTTCGAATTGTAGATATGACTCTGCTGGGTGACTGTATAAGTCTTGTAATTCAATATTTATTCTTATTTCACCAGAACTGTTAAGGTTAGTTCTCGCTACAGGTTCGTACTCGTGCCATTCGTATCGCTCGATACCTTCATCGATCAATGGTTGCTCTGTGAATCTTAGAATATCGGATTGCATTTTATTATACATATATTTTTAAATAAGAAAATAACCTTAAGCAAAATAAATTTAAACTGCCATTTTCAAACCACCTCCGTTTAAGCGTTTTACGAGATCTTGAATTCTAATAGCTCCTCCCGTCATTTCTGGATTCGATCCTAGTAATCTAGCTAGAATGACTTTAGTTTCCTGAGTTATCGGCTGCTGAACGGGAGCTTTAGGGAGTATCTTATTGAGTAATCGTTTTCCAACGTCGATCGCCTTATCCTTAGCAACACCCCCAATCTCTTTGACAGCTGTGCTCGCAATTTGTTTGGCTGCATTCGATGTCAGTAGCCTCTTGAGAAATCCTGCAATGGAATCGAATATTCCTGCTCCACCGACAACGTGTACTTTTTTATAACTTCTTCTCGCAACGACCAGCATTTCTATATCATCAATTGTTAAATTAGATCATCAATTTTTTATATTCATCTTTGGTTATCACTCTTTGTCTTAGTAACTCATCCGTCATACCTACAATTTCATTCCTTACACCCGTATTTCCCGCTTTGTAGCTATACAATCGTAACTCTAATTGTTTTACTAATTCATTTGGATCCGAAGGAATGGTAATTATTCCGCTTCCTGTTTTACCTCTTAACTTCATGTAATCGTCCCATATGGGTTTTATTATCTTTGCATATTTTACACTTCTAGACGATTTAGGTTTGTTTGGTTTATTTGGCTGACTCATGGCATTCGTTTTAATTAGAATCTCGGCGTATTCTTCGAGATCACGATTATCATAAATTGAACTGTTTGGACTAGCTAACGTTAACAATTCCCATAATCCTGGAGTTCCTTGATAAGTTGTGGTTCCAACTGTAATATCATTTCCTTGGATTGAGGCTTCGCTGTCACCGATGTAGAATTTTCCATCTCTTGATCTTAATCCGAATGTTGTATCCACAAGTCTTTTATCAGAAGCATATTTTTTAAGGTATTCAACTGCAATATTTCCTAATTCTAACCTTCTAATGTCTTCTACTGGGTCATCGTCATCGTACGCCTCTATAGACGGATACTGGGGAAATTGAATAGTTTTCAACGAATCTGGAAGTGATTTTAGAGCGAGTGATGTTGCTGCAGAGTTATCTTTTATTGTCGACAGCAAAGCGTTTTGTTCTTTTGAAATTGCTGATTGAGAGTCGACTATTGGTTTGTAGATTTTCGTTAATTCTCGTTGAAGTCCAAGATCATCTATTCTCTCAGAGAGAAAGTTTTGTTTAATTTTTTTTTCGTTTTTAAAAACTCTTCGATAATAAAATCTCTTTTTGCAGGATCACTAATTTTCAGTAGTGACATTTTCTTATTATAAGTATAATGTTTAAAACGTAACGTAAAACGTAAACATAAAACGTAAACATAAAACGTACAATTTATGCATCGTAGTAATTAACATAACAAATTGAGTCTTTTTCATTTATAGTAACTGGTGAATCTGAGTTGTTTTGAATTGTAATTATTATATCCTCTGCGTCCTCTAGGACAGTACCATCTTGAAGACTCAGTCTGAGTTGTTTCAACTTCTGTCTAAGAGAGACTAGACACATTCCACTGGTCATTCGGACTCCAAGGCCTACTTCTACTGTAATATTTGTCTTTGGTTCAATCGTTATCGCTTGCTGAGCAAAAATCTCATATCTATCGCCTGCTCGTTGTCTTGCAGGAGCGTGAGTGACCACTTTAGGCAACCAAATTATCGTACTCACACGAGGCTTTCGTTTGGTGATAAATTTGTGTATTGGGTGACCGTATCCAGACATTTATATAAGAGATTGTTTAAAGTAACATTCCAAGAATAGGAATATTTTTAAATGGTGAATTGGGACCAAGTATAAGACCTTCACCGCTGACATATCCTGTTCCTCTTTTCATAAACAGACCGGAACCCGATATCGAAATACCCTTTTCCACGGAGATAGAAAAAGACCTTCCCCAGCAGGCACTATCTTACAGCATATTCCTCCTTTCTTAACGTACAGCACGCCAGATCCACTTATCGAAGATCCACTAATTTTATCGACAATTTTGGAACCAGCTGCAGAACCCAATCCTGTTAAGGCTCCTGTGGCTAAACTCGGTAGAACACTAGACAGTAGAAACTTTCCGGCTGTTGCTAAGAACGGTAGAATAGCGCCAATAAATCCACCTTCGACTCTCGCATTGTCTTCTAATTGCTTTTTATCCATTTTAATTGTCACACCAGTTCCATTCTGATACGCTTTAGTTAACTTGTTAATTTGCCTCTGGTTTAGAGCTAATACATGCTCACCAGTTATATCTTCATGAGAAAGTCTTATACTCACCCCAGTTCCGACTTGAACAGCTCGCTTAATCTTCTCTTTTTGCCCTTCAGAAATATTAACTTTGACCTTAGCGTAAGCGCTCATCTTATATTAAATATAAACTTTAAATTAAACCTCTCTTATGTGAAGTCGTATCGACAATTCCTCACCTCTTAAATTAATTAGTTTTCCATTTTGGTCTATTAGTTTTGTTTCCATCGATGAAATAGAGTATAGCGTTATTGGAAGATAAACCAGATTATGAGGAGATTCGATTATCTTATAACCAGGCCCGACCGATGGAAAGAAAGAATAAATTATGTTCTCCGTAGTTCCGTTGGCATACGATGATCCTATTATATCACTGGTAACACGTAAACTATTCACGCTGTTTATATTGACTATGTGCTCGGATTCGTTATATCCTTCGGAGTATACACGACTCTGAAATCCTAGAACCGTACTAATTGAATTTGGTACTGTAAAATCAACTTTATAGTTCTCATCAATTTCCAAAACAGCCTTCAAAGTATTGTTATTTGGTTGCAACTTTATACATTGTCCATGACCTTCTTCTTTTAGAATTCTCTGTATGTAATCGTTTAAGTCTACGATTTCATAGCAACCGGTTGGAATGTCTAAATCTTTCCACGTTACACCGTTATCTGACGAATATACGAATTTATTATTTGTTTCGTCTATATTGGGATAACTGAAGTAAGTTTCAAGATTAACAAGGGCCATTTCATACGTTTTACTTTTGTCCAGTTCGATTAGTGGATTAAATTTCGTTCGAATTCGTGTGCTCCTTTCGCTCAACAAAATGCAAAAGGATTCTTTAGCCTCTGTGTTGCGTGCAATCGTTTGAGTATTAGATAAAATTTCGTCAAGAAGGGTTTCCATTTTAGATAGCTATTTTTAAACCTAGAATATAAAATCTTAAATTTTTTTATCATTTTATTATTGCTTTTATTTAATGTAAAATGTATCTAATCCAGATCTGTATTTGCCCTTATTTGTTTTGCTAGTCAAGTCAATAACCACAAAACCATGCGTTTCATCCCACGCAGTTTTGCATAGTTTTCTAAATTCTTCGATAGTCATATCATCTACACCTATATGATCGCTGTATATATGATTAATATTTTTTAGGTCTTGAGGGAACAAACATATAAAATTGGCATTCTCTCTTATAGTTTGTCTAGGCAGTTTGAAATAATTTTGTGCTAGGTAAAAGCAGTCTACATTACTATGCCTACATCTTATATAATACGATTCGCATTTATTTTGCCTCTCTAATTGTAAATCATCAAAAATCATGAGATTCTTCTTATCTCGACTTAAGTCTCGTGGATCTGGAACATCTTCAGAGGTTTCAAAGAACTTGCAGTCTATATCCGATTTCTTTTCCATGTTTTTAGACATCTCCTCGACTACGGCGGTCGGTGATACATTTAATTTCATTATTTCATCTCGATTATCAAAAAGTCTTATAATTGCTTCCTTTGGTAATTTCTCTTCGAATGCTTTCTTGAGTATCTTGTATTCTGATTGAAAAAGCGATTTTCCAAAGATTTGTAAGTTATCATAGTCTAGCCAACCAGGTCTCAGTAATAAATTAAGTAGTAATGTTGTCTTACCGCATTGAGACTTACCTACGATCAAACCTCTGATGCTTCTTGGTAGGAGAGGACTGTTAAAGCGTTTAGTAGAATCTTCATTCCACGATAGGTCATGGACTTCCATTTTAATTATATTATATTAAAATGGAGCACAGCTCGTATTGCGTAAAATGTAAGCGACAAACTGAATTCCAAGATGTTCAACGAGTCGTCAGTAAGAATGGTAGACCTATGCTAAGGGGTATATGCATTGAGTGTGGCGCTAGAAAAACTCAGTTTACTAAAATGTCTACTACAGTACAAGGAGGTGATTTGGTATCAGCTTTCAATTCTGCTACTTCTAATATTAAACTTCCATGGGCAAAGTACCCTGGTGAACCACATCTTCCAGGACATTCTTTCACGGGTCCAGGTACTCGATTGGATTTGCGTTTGAATAGTGACGGGACACCAAAAGATTGGAGTAAACCAGTAGATAGGGTTGATGCAGCAGCCTACCGTCACGACCTAGCTTACGCTAAACACACTGATACAGCAGGGAGAAACGTCGCTGACAGAGCTATGATAGATGAATTAAATAATATACCTAATCCTTCTTTCCGCGAACGAATTGAAAGATCTATAGTTAAACCAATTTTATCAACGAAAACCCATTTTGGAATGGGGTTGAAAAAAAAACTCTGAGATGGACAGACCAACTTGCTGACGAATTGCATAAACCTATAGTCAGGAAGTTCAGGAAGCGAGTTGTTTATGTTCAGGGAGTGGACAAAATTTGGGCGGCTGACTTGATTGACATGCAGGCTTTTGCTAAATTTAATTCTGGTGTGAAATATTTGTTAAGCGTCATCGATATATTTTCAAAATATGCATTTATTCAGCCGTTAAAAGATAAGCGCGGAGAATCTGTGGCAGATGCTTTCGTTAAAATATTTAATACGAGCAAAAGAAGGGGTGAAAAACTTTGGGTCGATAAGGGATCTGAATTCTACAATAAACAGGTAAAATCACTAGGTATGCAGTTGTACTCAACTGAGAACGAAGAGAAAAGCTGTGTCGTAGAAAGATTTAATAGAACAGTGAAAGAAAAAATGTTCAAATATTTTACAGCACATTCAACTCAGAGATATATCGATGTTTTAGATAATATGGTTAATTTATACAACAACACAAGACATTCTTCCATTAAAATGACTCCTGTTAAAGCGAGTATCAAAGCAAATGAATGGGTTGTGTGGATGAATTTATACGGCGATGCTGTACCTGAAACTGGTAAACCTAAATTTTCAGTCGGAGATAAAGTAAGAATTTCTAAGAAGAAAAAGACATTTGAGAAAGGCTACACAAATCGTTGGACACAAGAAATTTTTACTATAACACAAATCCAATACACAGACCCTATAACCTATAAAATATCTGACTATCATGGAGAAGAAATAAAAGAGACATTTTATGAAGCTGAGTTACAATCGACAACGCAAGATACATTTAAAATAGAAAAGATTATTAGGAAACGTGGAAACCGTTCATTGGTGAAATGGTTAGGCTATGATTATTCTTTCAATTCATGGGTTGATAATAAAAACTTGATATCATTGTGAATTTACTACTACTATTAGCAAACTGATTTACTACTACAGCCCTTGTGCAATCATTACTTCTCTATGAATAACAACACGCTGTAATAACAAGTTCTAATGTACATTCGCAGCCTGTTCTAAGAAGAAAAAGACATTCGAGAAAACAAAATTCTTGACTTTTTGGAACGGATGACTAAAAAAAAAAAAAAAAAAAAAACCTAGGAAAAAAAAAAAAAAAAAAAAAAAAAAAACCTAGAAAAAAAACCCTAGAAAAAAAGTTAGAAAAAAAAACCTAGAAAAAAAAACTTAGAAAAAAAAACCTAGAAAAAAAAATCCTAGAAAAAAAGTTAGAAAAAAAAGTTAGAAAATTTTTTTTGTCTTCTTGTCCTGTAAAGTTGCCTATCTCGGGACAAAAATTTATCTTGGGGACAGAACCGGAAGTTTGGGGACATAACCGGAAGTTTGGGGACAGATTCAGAGGTGAAGGACGATTTTTCAACAAATTGCACCGCGTAGGATAAGACTTTATCGCATTGCACCGCGTGTCATAAGATCTATCGTATTGTGCTCTGTGTGAAGTGTCAACGATGTTATAGGCCGGTTGTTGCGTGGCTTTTAATAGGTACACCCCCAGCTTATCCTTTAGCACCATTTTAACTTAATTTATCTTCAATGTCAGATTTCTTAAAAGGTAGCTAAGTAATTAATTATGCATCTGAGAGACGTCGACTGCTTTGTCTCGCTCCCAGTCAGGTTGTTGTTGTAATAGACCATAATGTACTAAGCGCTCACGAACAAAGGGTCTGTTCGCATCTGCTGTGAGTCAATACCGTATTCTGCAGTTGTTTTGCATCAGCGTTGATCACCATTACCGTAGCTCCTACCAAGAATGTTAATTGGGTTTTAGCTGATTGTTTCTTCAATATCAGGCTTCTTTAAAATCAGCTAGCTAATTAATTTTACATCTAAGCTTACTACTAGGCCTATATTCACATTAAAATGCAAAGTTAAAATCCCTTTTGTTCACCGCTAGTACTAATATTGTTAACATAATGTGTTGTGGCTCTTAGGCTAATTTCAGTTCGGAGTTTCATAGAGGTCCAGCTGTTGATAAGGACTTTCAGGAGACCTTCCATCGGCTGACTGCAATGTTTCATAAGTCTGAGTTGTGTCTCCTGTTGTTCTTCCCAACTGCATTCCATTATTCGGTGATAAGTTCTGGTTAGGTTTTCTGGAAGTCTCGTATGTTGACGACAACGCTGACGTCTGTGGAGGTGTTGCATTTACTTTTCGTCTGGCGTCGCTCTGATTTCTGAAAATAGGCCACTATGTTGATTAATATTGCCATTTTGTTATTACGACATGCGACGCATACTTTATACGCTCAAGTAAATTATGCTGACCCTATCGAATTTATAAAAAAATTTTGCTTCTCGTCTGGCTTCGTTCCGATTTCTGAAACCAGTCAGTAGAACTAAGCTTACATCGATTTATCAATATTAACTTTTTTATAATCACGACTTACGTCGCATACTTTAGGCTATTATAGGCCTAGGCAACGCAGCCTAAATTAAATTAATTACAATTTTATATGCAATTCGTAGCAGGATTCTGATTACGCATTGGAACGTTCCACATAGGCTAGTTGAGACATTATTGAACAGTTTACTTTTCTTTTGGATGTCTGATGAACATGATGACCAATACGATGACCATTAAGATAAATACAATGCAACACGCAGGTAAGAGAAAACCAATAGGTCTAATTAAAATCTTCAAGAATTACCTGTTCTGTTTTCTCCGCATGAAAATGACAGCGAGTACGATGGCAACGACCAGAATTGTTCCGACTCCAATTCCAAGACCAAGACCAAGTGCAAGCCGAGAGTCTGTTAAATGAACACAAAATATTAATAGGATCATAATTATAGGGATGACTGTTAACATTCATAGTGTTACCGCAATGATAACGTTGATAAAACTTTATTGTTACACGGCGAAGTGCGACCAATCAGAGAATACCTTGATACCTTGATGTAAGAGGCCGTGATATAGTCAGTTCGCGCTGGCATAGAAACAGAATCATGCAGGCTAGGGGACAAATCAAATTTCGCATCTTTAAAATCATAATATTATAACCTGCAAGAAGTGACATAAAATAAAATTAGTTCAGACTGATTGACCTACAAATGTGCGGCATAATTTTCTTCTTGATAACACGAGTTGTAGGCCTATTTGTAATCCAGTGACAACAATAATTATAGTAATTCGAGATATCAGCAGTGTCCAAAGAAAGCTAAAATTAATGGTGGAAACCAAGTTCCCAAGAGCGGCGGTCTGGAGATCGCAACTGTCGAAACGGGAAAAGTTTCTTTTTTGCTTCTAATTATTGTTCAAATTAACTGACCCTAAAAGATAATTAACTACAAAAAAGGCCCCAGGCCCAGATGCGATAGCCGCTGAACTGCTTAAGTACGGCGGGGAAATGACGCTGACCAAACTTCACGACATATGCACAGAGGTGTGGAGAAACGGGGAGTGGCCAGAGGAGTGAACACAGTCAACTTTCATCCCGCTTTTCAAGAAAGGTGACCCGCTATATTGCGGAAACTATCGTACTATCGCGCTGGTCTCTCATGCAAGCAAGACCCTTTTACGTGTGATTCTAGAACGGATACAATCCAAACTTGAAAGCGAGATCGCCCAAGAACAAGCTGGTTTTAGACCTAGAAGAGGCACACGTGACCAAATCGCAAACCTCCGAATAATTCTCGAAAAAGCAAGGGAAAGGAACCAACCACTCTATTTCTGCTTCATTGACTTCACAAAAGCGTTTGACATGATACAACATGACAAACTCTGGTTAACCATGTTAGAAATGGGTTTCCCGCCTCAAATAGTTCAGCTGCTGCAGAAACTTTATAAACAACAACGCGCAAATATTAGGACAGATGGAATCACATCACCATGGTTCAGAGTTAAGAAGGGAGTGCGTCAAGGGTGTAACCTTTCACCGTGCCTTTTCAACATTTTAGCTGAACAAGTAATGAGGAAAGCCTTGGAAGGATTCACCGGTGGATTCAGAATCGGGGGTAAAACCATTAACAACCTAAGATACGCGGACGACATTGTATTACTGACTACATCACCAGAGGAGCTACAAGAATTGGTGGACAGAATTGAGAGATCTGCAAACGAGTATAGCATGAATATTAATGCTGCAAAGACGAAGGTCATGACAAATACGGACACGGTGCTGGATATTAGAGTAATCGATGGTATATTAGAACAGGTAGACTCTTTTGTCTATCTGGGAAGCAGAGTAACGAAAGATGCAGACTGTAATGTAGAAGTGAAGTCAAGGTTAGCCATGGGTACATCAGTCATGATTAACTTGACAAAGGTTTGGAAGAACAAGGCGATCAGCTCCAAGACAAAGATACGACTGATGAGGGCCTTAGTGTGGCCAGTGGCAACATACGGTTGTGAGACGTGGACTCTAAAGAAGGAGGAGGAAAGACTTATACAGGCTTTCGAAAACAAATGCATTAGGAAACTACTACGTATTTCTTGGACAGAAATGTTGACTAATGAACGAGTTTACAAATTAGCAGGGACAAAAAGCGAGTTATTATGTCATGTCAAAACCCGGAAATTACGATACTTCGGTCACATCCTGCGACAGGAGGACAATATTGAAAATAGTGTCATGACGGGATTGGTGCAGGGTGTTCGCGGTCGCGGTAGACCTAGAATATGTTGGCTTGATAACATCACGCTGTGGACCAGTTTATCAGGAGCGGCGCTATTGCGGACTGTAAAAGATAGATCTTGCTGGAGTACTTTGGTCCACTCATGTAGCCAACCGTCGCGTAGCGACGTCGGCGTATTGACATGACATGACATGACATGACAAAAGATAATTAATAACAAAGACGATTTATAACGGCATGCCCTTGTAATGGCATGGTGGTGTGTTACGGGGCGTAACAGTGCATGGTAACACAGCCATGCCATTACAAGGGCACCTTCAGTAATAACTGAAGCAGAGAGTTAATAATTATAGCTTAAGGATAAGTTATAGGCTATAAAACATTCTTTGTAGTGTAACAATTCAGCATTGGGATACGGTAATTTCGAGTCGCTTGCTTTATAGGCTATTAAGTGGAGATTAAGAGGATCATCAGCGATCGCTCAGTTCTCTATAAAAGGCTGCAGGTTATGTCTCTACACATTTGCAGCTACGCCAATCAATATTGCTTTTTTAAATCGTCGATTCCAAATTGCAATAAACGTGACAAACGTCATTTTTAATATACAGGGTGGCGCAAAATAAACCGGGCTATTAGTTGTTGCAATTGCATCGCTTGAATAATCAAAGTAATTATCACTTTAAAACTATCATTAGACAGAAATGACACAGAAAAATGAGGGCGCTACATAAAATAAAGCTGACATCAAGTATTCTATGTCGTTAACTATTTTTTGTACCGTCATGGCGAAGCGTCTGCTGACAATTGATGATAAATCGTCAATTCGTGCGTTAAGACTCGAAAAAGGATGGGGTTCGCTTCGAATGATTAGAGAATTCCCACAACGACAATGGAAGCGAAATACGTTGAATGATTTGATTAAAAGGTTCGACGAAACTGGCGGCACTAAAAGAAAACAGGGTAGCGGTCGACCGCGATCGGTTCGTACGGCTGATAACGTAGCGAAGGTCGAGGAACTGATTTCAAGAAGACCAACCGGGAACAAGCAAATCTCCGAGAGAAATTGAACGTCAAACTGGTATATCTCGTAGAAATGTTCAGCGTCTTACTGCCAGAAGTAGATGTATATTTTGCCCTTTGGATGTCTTTTATTATTTCCTGAGGGGGGTGCTCGGTAGTGCAGTGGATAGCTCGGTAGTACCGTGGTTAGTAGTCTTTTATTATTTCCCTGATTCCTCCTCTTCTCCTTTGGGGTATTTTATTATTTTCCTGATGCATAATTAATTACTTAGCTATTTTTTAAGAAGCCTGATATTGAAAATAAATTAAGTTAAAATGGTGCTAAAGGATAAGCTGGGGGTGTACCTATTAAAAGCCACGCAGCAACCGACCTATAACATCGTTGACACTTCGCACAGGGCACAATACGATAAATCTTATCCTACGCGGTGCAATTTGTTGAAAAATCATCCTTCACCTCTGAATCTGTCCCCAAACTTCCGGTTCTGTCCCCGCAGATCAATGTTTGTCCCGAGATAGACAACTTTACAGGACAAGAAGACGCAAATAAATTTTTTTCTAACTTTTTTTTCTAACTTTTTTTATAGGATTTTTTTTCTAGGTTTTTTTTCTAAGTTTTTTTTTTATTTTTTTTTTTCTAACTTTTTTTCTAGGTTTTTTTTCCTAGGGTTTTTTTTTTTTTTTTTTTTTTTTTTTTTTTTTTTTTTTTTTTTTTTTTTCTAGGTTTTTTTTTTTTTTTTTTTTTTTTGTCATCAGAAAATTTTTACCCGTCAAAAAAGTTAGCGACCTTTTTTTTAGTCAGCGTGCTTCATGACCTAGTTTCGGTATCATCAGTGATACCAAGCTGCGAATGTACAGTTTAACTTGTTAATAAAGCGTGTTCATAGAGAAGTAATGATTGCACAAGGGCTGTAGTAGTAAATCAGTTTGCTAATAGTAGTAGTAAATTCACAATGACATCAAGTCTTTATTATCAATCCATGAATTGAATGAATCATCATAGCCTAACCATTTCACCAAAGACCGATTTCCTCTTTTCCTTATAATCTTTTCTATTTTAAATGTATCTTGCGTTGTCGATTGTAACTCAGCTTCATAAAATGTCCCTTTTATTTCTTCTCCATGATAGTCAGAGATTTTATAGGTTATAGGGTCTGTGTATTGGATTTGTGTTATAGTAAAAACTTCCTGTGTCCAATTCTGCGTGTAGCCTTTCTCAAATGTCTTTTTCTTCTTAGAAATTCTTACTTTATCTCCTACTGAAAATGTAGGTTTAACAGTTTCAGGTACAGCGTCCCCATTAAGATTCATCCACACAACCCATTCGTTTGCTTTGATACTCGCTTTAACAGGAGTCATTTTTATGGAAGAATGTCTTGTGTTGTTGTATAAATTAACCATATTATCTAAAACATCGATATATCTCTGAGTTGAGTTTGCTGTAAAATATTTAAACATCTTCTCTTTCACTGTTCTATTAAATCTTTCTACGATACAAGATTTCTCTTCATTCTCAGTTGAGTACAACTGCATACCTAATGATTTTACCTGTTTATTATAGAATTCTGTTCCCTTATCGACCCAAAGTTTTTCACCCCTTCTTTTGCTCGTAATTAATATTTTAACGAAAGCATCTGCCACAGATTCTCCGCGCTTATCTTTTAACGGCTGAATAAATGCATACTTGGAGAATATATCAATGACGCTTAACAAATATTTCACACCAGAATTAAATTTAGCATAAGCCTGCATGTCAATCAAGTCAGCCGCCCAAACTTTGTCCACTCCCTGCACATAAACAACTCGCTTCCTGAACTTCCTGACTATAGGTTTATGCAATTCGTCAGCAAGTTGGTCTGTCCATCTCAGAGCTTTTTTTTCAACCCCATTCCAAAATGGGTCTTCGTCGATAATATTGGTTTTACTATAGATCGTTCAATTCGTTCGCGGAACGAAGGATTAGGTATATTATTTAATTCATCTATCATAGCTCTGTCAGCGACGTTTCTCCCTGCTGTATCAGTATGTTTAGCATAGGCTAGGTCATGACGATAGGCTGCTGCATCAACTCTGTCTACTGGTTTACTCCAATCTTTTGGTGTTCCATCACTATTCAATCGCAAATCCAATCGAGTTCCTGGACCCGTGAAAGAATGTCCTGGAAGATGAATTTCACCCGGGTACTTTGCCCATGGAAGTTTAATATTAGAAGTAGCAGAATTGAGAGCTGATACCAAATCACCACCTTGTACAGTAGTAGACATTTTAGTAAACTGAGTTTTTCTAGCGCCACAATCAACGCATACACATCTAAGCATAGATCTACCATTCTTACTAACGACTCGTTGAATATCTCTACACTCAGTTTTTCGTTTACATTTTACGCAATACGAGCTGTGCTCCATTTTAATATAATATAATTAAAATGGAAGTCCATGACCTGTCATGGAATGAAGATACATCTAAACGCTTTAACAGTCCTCTCTTACCAAGAAGCATCAGAGGTTTGATCGTAGGTAAGTCTCAATGTGGTAAAACGACTTTACTACTTAATTTATTACTGAGACCTGGTTGGTTAGATTACGATAACCCAAATATCTTCGGCAAAAGTTTATTTCAACCGGAGTATAAGATACTTAAGAAAGCATTCGAAGAGAAATTACCAAAGGAAGCAATTATAAGACTTTTTGATAATCGCGATGAGATAATGAAATTAAATGTATCACCGACCGCCGTAGTCGAGGAGATGTCTAAAAACATGGAAAAGAAATCGGATATAGACTGCAAGTTCTTTGAAACCTCTGAAGATGTTCCAGATCCACGAGACTTAAGTCGAGATAAGAAGAATCTCATGATTTTTGATGATTTACAGTTAGAGCGACAAAATAAATGCGAATCTTATTATATAAGAGGTAGGCATAGTAATGTAGACTGCTTTTACCTAGCACAAAATTATTTCAAGCTTCCTAGACAAACTATTAGAGAGAATGCGAACTTTATATGTTTATTCCCTCAAGACCTCAAGAATATTAATCATATATACAGCGATCATATAGGCGTAGATGATATGACTATTGAAGAAATTCGAAAACTATGCAAAACTGCGTGGGATGAAACGCATGGTTTTGTGGTTATAGACCTTACTAGTAAAACAAATAAGGGCAGGTACATATCTGGATTAGATACATTTTACATTAAATAAAAGCAATAATAAAATGATAAAAAAATTTAAGATTTTATATTCTAGGTTTAAAAATAGCTATCTAAAATGGAAACCCTTCTTGACGAAATTTTATCTAATACTCAAACGATTGCACGCAACACAGAGGCTAAAGAATCCTTTTGCATTTTGTTGAGCGAAAGGAGCACACGAATTCGAACGAAATTTAATCCACTAATCGAACTGGACAAAAGTAAAACGTATGAAATGGCCCTTGTTAATCTTGAAACGTACTTCAGTTATCCCAATATAGACGAAACAAATAATAAATTCGTATATTCGTCAGATAACGGTGTAACGTGGAAAGATTTAGACATTCCAACCGGTTGCTATGAAATCGTAGACTTAAACGATTACATACAGAGAATTCTAAAAGAAGAAGGTCATGGACAATGTATAAAGTTGCAACCAAATAACAACACTTTGAAGGCTGTTTTGGAAATTGATGAGAACTATAAAGTTGATTTTACAGTACCAAATTCAATTAGTACGGTTCTAGGATTTCAGAGTCGTGTATACTCCGAAGGATATAACGAATCCGAGCACATAGTCAATATAAACAGCGTGAATAGTTTACGTGTTACCAGTGATATAATAGGATCATCGTATGCCAACGGAACTACGGAGAACATAATTTATTCTTTCTTTCCATCGGTCGGGCCTGGTTACAAGATAATCGAATCTCCTCATAATCTCGTGTATCTTCCAATAACGCTATATTCTATTTCATCGATGGAAACAAAACTAATAGACCAAAATGGAAAACTAATTAATTTAAGAGGTGAGGAATTGTCGATACGATTTCACATAAGAGAGGTTTAATTTAAAGTTTATATTTAATATAAGATGAGCGCTTACGCTAAGGTCAAAGTTAATATTTCTGAAGGGCAAAAAGAGAAGATTAAGCGAGCTGTTCAAGTCGGAACTGGGGTGAGTATAAGACTTTCTCATGGAGATATAACTGGTGAGCACGTACTAGCTCTAAACCAGAGGCAAATTAACAAGTTAACTAAAGCGTATCAGAATGGAACTGGAGTGACAATTAAAATGGGTAAAAAGCAATTAGAAGACAATGCGAGAGTCGAAGGCGGATTTATTGGCGCTATTCTACCGTTCTTAGCAACAGCCGGAAAGTTTCTACTGTCTAGTGTTCTCCCGAGTTTAGCTACAGGAGCCTTAACAGGATTGGGTTCTGCAGCTGGTTCCAAAATTGTCGATAAAATTAGTGGATCTTCGATCTCACAGATACGTGGATCTTCGATAAGCGGATCGGGCGTGCTCTACGTAAAGAAAGGAGGAATATGCTGTAAGATAGTGCCTGCTGGGGAAGGTCTTTTTCTATCTCCGTGGAAAAAGGGTATTTCGATATCGGGTTCCGGTCTGTTTATGAAAAGAGGAACAGGATATGTCAGCGGTGAAGGTCTTATACTTGGTCCCAATTCACCATTTAAAAATATTCCTATTCTTGGAATGTTACTTTAAACAATCTCTTATATAAATGTCTGGATACGGTCACCCAATACACAAATTTATCACCAAACGAAAGCCTCGTGTGAGTACGATAATTTGGTTGCCTAAAGTGGTCACTCACGCTCCTGCAAGACAACGAGCAGGCGATAGATATGAGATTTTTGCTCAGCAAGCGATAACGATTGAACCAAAGACAAATATTACAGTAGAAGAAGGCCTTGGAGTCCGAATGACCAGTGGAATGTGTCTAGTCTCTCTTAGACAGAAGTTGAAACAACTCAGACTGAGTCTTCAAGATGGTACTGTCCTAGAGGACGCAGAGGATATAATAATTACAATTCAAAACAACTCAGATTCACCAGTTACTATAAATGAAAAAGACTCAATTTGTTATGTTAATTACTACGATGCATAAATTGTACGTTTTATGTTTACGTTTTATGTTTACGTTTTATGTCTACGTTTTACGTTACGTTTTAAACATTATACTTATAATAAAAAATGTCACTACTGAAAATTAGTGATCCTGCAAAAAGAGATTTTATTATCGAAGAGTTTTTAAAAACGAAAAAAAATATTAAACAAAACTTTCTTTCATTGAGAATAGACGATCTTGGACTTCAACGAGAATTAACGAAAATCTACAAACCAATAGTCGACTCTCAATCAGCAATTTCAAAAGAACAAAACGCTTTGTTGTCTACAATAAAAGATAACTCTGCAGCAACATCACTCGCTCTAAAATCACTTCCAGATTCGTTGAAAACTATTCAATTTCCCCAGTATCCGTCTATAGAGGCGTACGATGACGATGACCCAGTAGAAGACATTAGAAGGTTAGAATTAGGAAATATTGCAGTTGAATACCTTAAAAAATATGCTTCTGATAAAAGACTTGTGGATACAACATTCGGATTAAGATCAAGAGATGGAAAATTCTACATCGGTGACAGCGAAGCCTCAATCCAAGGAAATGATATTACAGTTGGAACCACAACTTATCAAGGAACTCCAGGATTATGGGAATTGTTAACGTTAGCTAGTCCAAACAGTTCAATTTATGATAATCGTGATCTCGAAGAATACGCCGAGATTCTAATTAAAACGAATGCCATGAGTCAGCCAAATAAACCAAACAAACCTAAATCGTCTAGAAGTGTAAAATATGCAAAGATAATAAAACCCATATGGGACGATTACATGAAGTTAAGAGGTAAAACAGGAAGCGGATTAATTACCATTCCTTCAGATCCTAACGAATTAGTAAAACAATTAGAGTTGCGAATATATAGCTACAAAGCGGGAAATACGGGTGTAAGGAATGAAATTGTAGGTATGACGGATGAGTTACTAAGACAAAGAGTGATAACCAAAGATGAATATAAAAAATTGATGATCTAATTTAACAATTGATGATCTAATTAAAAATTGATGATATAGAAATGCTGGTCGTTGCGAGAAGAAGTTATAAAAAAAGTACACGTTGTCGGTGGAGCAGGAATATTCGATTCCATTGCAGGATTTCTCAAGAGGCTACTGACATCGAATGCAGCCAAACAAATTGCGAGCACAGCTGTCAAAGAGATTGGGGGTGTTGCTAAGGATAAGGCGATCGACGTTGGAAAACGATTACTCAATAAGATACTCCCTAAAGCTCCCGTTCAGCAGCCGATAACTCAGGAAACTAAAGTCATTCTAGCTAGATTACTAGGATCGAATCCAGAAATGACGGGAGGAGCTATTAGAATTCAAGATCTCGTAAAACGCTTAAACGGAGCTGGTTTGAAAATGGCAGTTTAAATTTATTTTGCTTAAGGTTATTTTCTTATTTAAAAATATATGTATAATAAAATGCAATCCGATATTCTAAGATTCACAGAGCAACCATTGATCGATGAAGGTATCGAGCGATACGAATGGCACGAGTACGAACCTGTAGCGAGAACTAACCTTAACAGTTCTGGTGAAATAAGAATAAATATTGAATTACAAGACTTATACAGTCACCCAGCAGAGTCATATCTACAATTCGAAGGAAGACTAATTAAAACCGATGACACCGCATACGTTAATGCCGATTTAGTCGCTCTTACGAATAATGGGCTTATGTATCTATTCAGTCAAATATCCTATCAGTTATCTAATCAAGAAATCGAAACGCTATTTCATCCGGGTCAAGCTACAACGATGCTCGGTTTACTTACGTATCCAAACGATTTTCAGCTGACTCAAGGCTTAAATCAGCTGTGGTATAAAGACACTGGGGCGACTGCTGTTATTGCGGACAACCCCGGATTTGCCACTAGACAAAGCTTTCTCATTCGCAAACCAAACACTAAAGGAATGTTCAGCTTTATTGTTCCGTTGAAGCATATTTTCGGGTTTTGCGATGATTACGACAAGATTATTTACGGCTTCAAACAGACGCTGACATTAGTTCGTAAAGCCGACGATGATGCAATATTCCGAGATAACGCTGCAGCTGCTGGAAAAGTTGCGATAAACAAAATTTCATGGTTTATTCCACACGTTATTCCTTCCGATATGGAACGAATGCAGTTGTATAAGACGATTGAATCGAAATTAACGTTGCCAGTTGCGTATAGAGCTCGTCAATGCGACACGATAACAGTTCCTCAGTCGACAAGTTTCAGTTGGAGATTAAGCGTTAAAACATCACCGGAGAAACCTAGATATATCATCGTAGGATTTCAGACGGACCGTAGCGGTAATCAGGAAAGTAATCCATCGCTATTTAATCACTGCGATCTCAAGAACATATATGTGATGATGAATCAAGAAAGATATCCAGCTGTCGATCATAACCTGTCGTTTCCTAATCAACAATTCTCCAGAGCGTACAGAGACGCGTCCTCCTTTAGTCAAAAATTCTATGGTATGGATAAGTTGATCACGCAAGGAAATATAACACCTGTTGATTATAAAGAATTATATCCGTTGTTCGTGTTCGATGTAAGCAAACAATCCGAGCGTTTGAAATCGTCAGTCGTTGATATACAAATTAAGGCTCTTTTCAATGCAGCAGTGCCAGCCGACTCCGAAGCGTATGCTGTCGTAATTTCAGATAGGTTGCTGCAGTTCCAATCGGATGGACAGAAAATGAGTGTAGTGTATGGAAAATTGATTTAAAGAATACTTATATATTATGAAGCTACCAGAGCTTAGAATGTTGGCCAAGCATAACAATGTTACAGGCACTTCACATCTCAACAAACCTCAAATGATAGCTGTATTGATTGAAAAGAATATTCTTCCGACGGACTACAAGTCTGTGTCATATCGACATGACACGTTGAGTAGTATCAGGAAACAACCGAGAAGAGTAGATATTATAGATCGAGAGACTGGCGTTGTTACCTCGTATACATCGATGTATAAAGCTGCTAAGGCGTATGGTCAGAGTGCTGGCATAATAGCTTATCATAATGGAAATGTCTGGAGAGATAGATACGAAATTAAAGTGTATGAGAGATAAAATTATATGAAATTAAAGTGTGGATCTTCGATCTCACAGATAAGTGGATCTTCGATCTCACAGATAAGTGGATCTTCGATCTCACAAATAATGTATTAATATTTTTGCGTGGTAAAAATAAAATGGATTTAAAGAAAAGTAGTTTAAGAAACATGAACCATGTTGAACACTTGCTCGACTCATCGGTTCCTGACATTAAGGTTCCTACGCTTACTCCCACACCTGGTAAGTACAAGCCAGTAGCGCCTAAGAGAAAATACAAAAATAAGGTTAGAGCTAAATTAAATGATTTTGCGGATTGGCTACTTAGTTATGTGCCTGAACGAGACACTAAAGTCGTAAATGAAAAACTCGAATCGTTGAAGTCAACTGTTTCCAGGATATTTGATAAAATTAAAATTCGAGAAACAGCGTCGGCTATTAAAGGATTTACCAAGCAATATACAATGGATGGAATTAATGGAATGGATGCCTCGTCGTTTCTTGATTTCGTCAGACCGCAGGTAGTACATCTGTTGTCGAACAATCGCCAGACAAAGACTAATTTAGTTCTTACTTGTACTATGGAACGAGTAGATATGAAATCTGGAGAAGTAAATTCACAGGATATACCATTCCTTTCGAGGGCAGAAGTTATTTTAGAAGCAACCGACTTGAATGAAATATACAGCAGAAAAAAGGATAAAATCATGGAGTCCATGGCTAGTTTTCAGATGCAAGGAAGTAATTGGAGATTTAAAGCGGTTGTAAAATTAGATATAAATACGGTAAAATATACACCCTTAAGAGGTAGTTCTTACATTCCACTTCCCAGCTTCTTAGCTAATAAAAAGGCTATTATAAATATGAAAAACGACGACGAAGAATGTTTCAAATGGTGTATCACTAGAGCTTTGAATCCGGTTGTGAAAAATCCGGAAAAAATAACGAAAGCTTTGAAAGAACAATCGAAAAAACTTAATTGGAGTGGTATTGAGTTTCCGGTAGCGACTGATGCTAATGTGATAGGTAAATTTGAGAGAAATAATAATATTAGTGTTAATATATTTGGTTACGAAAAACATGTCTATCCGCTTTACCTGTCTAACTGTGAAAGCGATATTTGTGTAGATCTATTGCTTATTTCCAACGGAGAACGGAAACATTATTGCTGGATAAAGAATTTTAACCGATTGATGACGTTCCGAACAGCAAATTCGCATTATTCAGCGCACTATTGTAAAAGGTGTATGAATGGTTTCACAACGACAGAAGCGCTTAACAACCATAATGAGTACTGCAAACACCATAACGCACAAAAAATAGAAATGCCAGAAAAAGGAACTATGTTAAGTTTTAAAAATTATAACAATTCTATGAGGGTTCCGTTTATAGTCTACGCAGATTTCGAGTCTTTTGTGAAGCCAATAAACACTTGTCAACCAAATCCAGAGTTGTCGTATACTAATAAATATCAAAAGCATACTCCTAGCTCCTTTTGTTACCACATAAAATGTTTTGATGATAGCGTATATTCACAAGATCCTGTGACGTTTACGGCTGAAAGCGAAGATGATGATGTTGGTCAAATATTTGTAGATAAACTAGAAGAGAATATAAAACAAATATATAATCAATTCAAATTCCCTAAAAAGATGAAATTTACAGAAGAGGACAAGAAGTGTTTTGATACAGCTACTACATGTCATATCTGTGAAAAAACGTTGGGCGAAGACCGAGTGAGAGACCACTGTCATCTTAGCGGTAAATTTAGAGGGGCTGCTCATAACATTTGTAATTTAGACTATAAAATCCCCAAGTTTTTTCCTGTAGTGTTTCATAATCTTTCCGGGTACGATTGTCATCTGTTCATTAAGAAACTGAGAGGTAATAATGGAGAGAAAATTAATTGCATACCTAATAACGAGGAAAAGTATATATCTTTTAGCAGAGAGGTCGTTGTTGATAAGTTTGTAAATAAAGAGGGAAAAGAGATTACCGTCAAGCGACAACTGCGTTTTATCGACAGTTTTAAATTTATGGCTTCTAGTCTTGATGCTTTATCGAGGAACCTAAGCAAAGACCAGTGTAAAAATATTGGGAAACGATATACTGGAAAGAAGCTCGATCTTTTGCTAAGAAAAGGCATATATCCTCATGACTACGTCGATTCATTTACTACCTTTAATGAAACCGAACTACCACCAAAATCCGCTTTCTATTCTAAGCTAAATGATTCGAATATTAGCGATGAAGACTACGAGCATGCACAAACGGTATGGAAAGAATTTGGATGTAAAACATTCAGAGAATATCACGATTTGTACAACGTTTCGGATGTTCTGCTACTTGCCGATGTTTTCGAAAACTTTAGAGATGTGTGTATGAAGAACTATACGCTTGACCCTGCATGGTATTTTACATCTCCTGGTTTAGCTTGGGATGCTGCTTTAAAATTGACCGACGTGAAATTGGAGTTATTGAGTGATTACGATATGATTCTGATGCTTAGGCAAGGGATGAGAGGAGGGGTGAGCACAATATCAAATCGTTACGGGAAAGCGAATAATAAATATATGAGTGATTTCAATAGTAACGAAAATTCTACATTTATCACTTACCTGGATGCGAATAATCTATATGGATGGGCTATGATCAAACCTTTACCTACTCACGGGTTCAAATGGATGAACGAAGATGAATTAAAAAATTGGAGAAGTATTCCATGCATATTGGAAGTTGATTTGGAATACCCTAAAGAGTTACACGACCTGCATAACGATTTTCCGTTAGCTCCTGAAAGCATTGAGATTGATAAAGTCAAAAAGTTAATTCCAAACTTAAACGATAAAAAGAAGTATGTGCTACACTACGATAATCTGAAGCTGTACGAGAGTTTAGGTTTAAAAATAACAAAAGTGCATAGAGGTATACTATTCGAAGAAAGTGATTGGTTGAAAAAGTATATCGATTTAAATACAGCTCTTAGAACGAAAGCTACTAATGACTTTGAGAAAGACTTTTTCAAGTTAATGAATAACAGTGTCTTTGGAAAAACTTGTGAGAACATTGAAAATCGTGTTGATGTAGAGTTAGTGTGTCAGGAGGAGAGGGCTATTGAACTAGCCGCTAAACCTAATTACGATAGATGTACTATTTTCGATGAAAATCTAATAGCTGTTCACATGAAAAAAACTAAATTGTACTATAATAAACCTATCTATCTTGGCATGTGCATATTAGGTTTGAGTAAAACGTTGATGTACGACTTTCATTACAATTACATCAAGACTAAATACGGAAATAGAGCTAAATTATTATTTACTGATACAGATTCTTTGACATACGAAATTAAAACTGAAGACTTTTACTCAGATATCTCAGAAGATATTAAAACTCGATTCGATACGAGTGAATACTCGAAAGATCATCCGTCTGGTATTGAGGTTGGAGTAAATAAAAAAGTTATTGGGATGTTCAAGGATGAAACTAGTGGGAAACAGATAAAAGAATTTATCGGGTTGCGAGCAAAGTTGTATTCTTATAAGATGGCTGCTGGAGATGAGCACAAGAAATGTAAAGGTATTAAGAAGAATGTTGTCCAGAAAACTATTACTCACGAAGATTATAGAAACTGCTTATTTACTAAAAAAGAACAACAACGAACGATGAATGTTATTAGATCTTATCATCACGATATTTATACGGAAGAAATTAATAAAGTTGCATTATCTGCTTCTTCTTCTTTGGTTCTCTGCCGTCAGGCAGGTTCATATGTCCAATGACGCCACGCATATCTGTTCTGTGCATCCATCTTTAGCCCTCTGTAACCGTCCTTTGTCATCATCCAGTCCAGTAGCATTGTTCTTGGTCTTCCTCTTGTCTTTTTCCCCTCCATTCTTCCTTCGATGATATCCCGTACTATGGTGTCACTCCTCATGATTTTCTTGATTGGAATCATTATTGTTTGCATGAAGTCTTCTGGCCACTCTCCAGTATTGTAGATGTCCTGGCACAGCCGCACCAGGGAGAACTGGTGCGGCTGTGCCAGGACATCTACAATACTGGAGAGTGGCCAGAAGACTTCATGCAAACAATAATGATTCCAATCAAGAAAAAGCCAAACGCAACAACATGCGAGGACCACCGCACTATAAGTCTCCTTACCCATGCATCAAAGATTCTACTAAGAGTTATCACGAAAAGACTACAGGCAAGAGCAGAAAATGATAAATGCATTGGAGAGGATCAATTTGGCTTCAGAAAGGGAAGAGGAACAAGAGACGCGATTGCAGCACTGAGAATTCTAACAGAAAGAAGCATCCAGCATGGACAGGACATATTCATATGCTACGTTGACTATGAAAAAGCATTTGACAGGGTCGATTGGAAGAAGCTGATGAGTGCGTTAAGACGAATAGGAGTGGAATGGCAGGAAAGGAGATTGATAGGTAATCTATATATGGGACAGAAGGTGAAAATAAGAATTGATGGTGAATACTCGGAACCAGGAAAGATAGGAAGAGGTGTGAGGCAAGGATGCCCACTATCCCCAATATTGTTTAATATCTATATAGAAGAAATTGTAAGAGAAACACTGGAAGAAGTGAATGAGGGGATAAAGGTAGGAGGAAGACTGATAAAAGCTCTGAGGTTTGCGGACGATCAGGCAATGTTGGCAGGCACTCAAGAAGGATTACAAAGAATGATGGATCGACTGAACATGATATCGACAGAATACGACATGAAAATAAACATCAAAAAGACAAAGACTATGAGGATAAGCAAAGGAGGAAAGGAAGCAATTCTTAAGATCACAGTAAACGGAGAGGAAATAGAACAGGTAGAGAAATTCTGCTACCTAGGAAGTATGGTCACAGATGATGCAAGATGCCATATAGAAATAAAAAGAAGAATAGCCATGGGAAAAGACGCATTCAACAACAGAGGGGAACTCCTCAGAGGAAAACTAAATATGAGCCTTAAAAAGAGGATGGTCAAGATGCTGGTGTGGAGTGTGGTCCTGTATGGGTCAGAAACATGGACAATGAGAAAGGATGACATAAGAAGATTGGAGGCTTTCGAAATGTGGATTTGGCGAAGAATGAAGCGTGTCAGCTGGATGGAACACAAGACAAACGAAGAAATACTGCAGATGGTGGGAGAGGAACGATCAATGATGGAGACAATACGGAGGCGACAGAGAAACTGGATTGGACACATCATTGGACACATCAAACGCATTATCTGCAGACGACGATAAACGGGTAATAATGCAAGATGGCATTCATACTTTGGCATATGGACACTATTCGTTGAAAACTTTTAATTAATGTTTATATTAAATAAATGAGCGTCAAACAAATCGATGTTTGTGGAGTAGTGCTACCGAATATTGCTTTGTCGAATGTGGATCTAATCGAAGCGGCTAAGAAACTAAATATTCCGAATTTTAGAGGCGTTTTCGTGCGAGACGAGCTGCCGAATAAACCTAGACGGATTGAATGTGGGATATTGAATCTAGACGATTCTAAAGGAACCGGTCAGCATTGGTGCGCTTTCTTAAAGAGCGGTAATGAGAAAATATATTTCGATAGTTACGGCCTTCCTCCCCCTCTAGAACTGATAAAGTATTTACGCCGTCCAGTGTTATATAACAGCGAGCGAATACAACCCGATAACGAAGTATTTTGTGGTCATTTGTGTTTGTATGTATTGAAGATGGTGGGTGATGGAATGAATTTCCAAGAAGTTATAAATGGCTTGCATTAAAAATTATTATTATATAAAATGCCTGTCGATAAATTTGGTCACACCGCTGCTGGAGGAACATCACGAAGAGTAATCGCTGGAGGTGTTACTCTTAGCCAAGTAAATGCTAATTTTCTTCGATTGGATGGGACAAATCTGCCGACTGGAAATCTAAATATGAATGGATGTGTGATAAAAGGTCTCCCAGTAACGAATACTTCGACTGCCGGAATGGATGAAGCTTTAAGTAGGGGGCAAGCCATAGATTTCATAACGAATCACAACGATTCTCCGTCCAACGATAATCATTTAACGAATAAGAAATACGTTGATGCTTCGAAAGTGTCTAAAACTGGTGATACAATGACTGGCGACTTGTTCTTAAACGTTGGCTCCGATCGTCTGCGTTCAATGGGTTGTAAGGACTTGAGAGGAGAAAATAAAGAATTCACTATTTTCTTAGGTAGTATACGAAATAAACTACAATGTTCGCTAAATAATCCTATTACATTACAATCGACGGATGGATTTCTATGCAAAATAGGCGTAGAAAATATAATGAGAATCGGTAGAGCGTCTAACGATCGAAAAATCGACGTTTATCAAAATATCCTAATGAATAGTAATAATATCAACGATTTAAGCGATCCTCTTTCAGCTCAAGATGCCGCTACAAAGAATTACGTCGATGAATCTCTGAAAAAGTGTCGTGTTGGGTATATTCCTCCCTTGGAAGCTGATGTAAGTGTGACAGGATTCGTTGCTAGTGCCAGTGATTGTTTATCCGGAAGCAAAGCCTACCATGCTTTCACTAATCTCAAGGACGATGTTAACGCAGCTTGAAATTCAGGTCAAGTAATGGCTTGGTTACAAATTAAATGTCCTGAGC
The DNA here is from genome assembly GCA_945859605.1 of Lumbricus rubellus. NCBI lineage: Eukaryota > Metazoa > Annelida > Clitellata > Crassiclitellata > Lumbricidae > Lumbricus > Lumbricus rubellus. Next base: position 744,311 of record OX243828.1, read on the forward strand.
CAGTTAAAATTTGGAGAATTGCGATGAAAACCGTATCTGTAGCTTATTTCGATTTTGACGCTAGCAATGATGGAGTAGTGTTTGAAAAATTACCCATATACCCTTCTTCAACGAATCCACCGGCTGTTCTGAAATTTTGTAATATTACTAGACCTACGGGTGCGTATCAATATTACAGAGTTACATCAACGCAAGTGGATGATTTTTCTCCACGAGGGATTCAGGTAATGCAATTATATGTATACGATGACTAATCTGCATTAAAAATTATTATTATATATAAAATGCCTGTCGATAAATTCGGTCACACCGATGTTAGTTCATCACAAAGAGTAATTGCTGGAGGAGTTACTCTTAGTCAAATAAATGAGAGTTTTCTTCGATTGGATGGAGCAAACATCGCGACTGGAAATTTAAAAATGGGTGGTCACAAAATTAAAGGACTACCAACAACGAAACCTTTGACAGCAGCAATGGATGAGGCTTTAAGTTGGGGTCAAGCCATTGATTTGATAACGAATCACGACGATTCTCCGTCCAACGATAATCATTTGACGAATAAGAAATACGTTAATGAACAAGTTGCATCGAAGGTGGCTAAGACTGGTGATACAATGACTGGTGATCTATTCTTAAACGTTGGCTCCGATCGTCTGCGTTCAATGGGTTGTAAGGACTTGAGAGGAGATAATAAAGAATTCACTATTTTCTTAGGTAGTATACGAAATAAACTACAATGTTCGTTAAACAATCCTATTACATTACAATCGATGGATGGATTTCGTTTTAGAATAAACAATGAAATCATGTTAGAGATGGTTAAGTCGACGCAATACAATATTTCATCTCAAATAAATGTGCATACAACCATCTTTATGCATGATGGTTACATTACAGGTCTACACAAACCCAACAGCGCCAGCGATGCAGCTACGAAGCAGTATGCAGATTCTATCTCAATCGGTCCCGCGCTTAGCATTCATTCTTTCACTCGTCAAGCCATAGACGCTAAAACTCACACAAGAGTTTCTTTCGATAATGAAAGATTCAAAACCGATGCTGGCATAAGTACGAGACTGACTCGTGTCACTCCCGGAAAAGCCGGATACTATTTGGTTTCGACGTATATAGAATTTTGTGACACTAATACCGCTCATGGTAACGTCTACCTGTATAAAAATGGAGCGAATTACATGCAAATTGCGGGCGGAGGGGGTACGGGAGCTGCGCATAACAATTCAACCGGTTGTAGCATAGTTTTTGTAACCAACACCGATTTTCTCGAGATATTCGTTTTTTCACACAACGCACTAAATATATTAGCTAGAGACTTTTCGGCAGTATTCATACGACCTTGATTTTTAACTGCTTTGTAGCTTATACAAAAGACCAAGACTTTTAACTGGTTTATTAGCTGATTGTTTCTTCAATGGAAAACACCCCCAGATTATCCTTTAGCACCATTTAAACTTAATTTATCTTCAATATCAGATTTCTTAAAAGGTAGCTAAGTAATTAATTATGCATCAGGAAAAATAATAAAATACCCCAAAGGAGAAGAGGAGGAATCAGGGGGAAATAATAAAAGACTACTAACCACGGTACTACCGAGCTATCCACTGCACTACCGAGCACCCCCCTCAGGAAATAATAAAAGACATCCAAAGGGCAAAATATACATCTACTGCCAGACATTATAGCTCACTCTGGTGACAATATCACTTTCCAACAGGATGGAGCACCTGCTCATTGTTCACGAAAAACAGTTGCTTTTCTCACTGCTCACGTTCCAGACTTTATTGAACCAGAAAATTGGCCACCGAACAGTCCGGACTTGAATCCCGTAGACTATTGGATATGGGGAATGCTTCAGCAGCTTGTATACAGGCAGAGAATTCGAGATATTGAACATTTGAAAGAAGTTCTGACCACATGCTGGGACGAAATCAGCGAGGACACTATCAACCGGGCTATTGGACAGTTTCGCAAGCGATTATCATTGGTTATCGCAGCAAACGGAGGACATATTGAACATCACTTTTTAAAGATTTCTCACGCATTCAGAAAATTCTGAAATTTTACAGTTCATTCAATATTATATTAAATGCCAAACCAATGCCATTTTTCGATAATTACTTTGATTATTCAAGCGATGCAATTGCAAAAACTAATAGCCCGGTTTATTTTGCGCCACCCTGTATTTCTGTACAAGTCTTTGATCAAATCTTCACACACAAAGAGTCGACTAGGCTTGAAGTTTAAGGCTACACATGACTTACGTTGGTGCATTTAGGGCCTAGGCTACTATCATGCACTTTATAGTTTGAATGTCGGTAAAAAAAACCGCTTTCTCGTTGAATCCATGCTGACGATGAGTTACCGTTCGTAGTCTGAATATGTGACGCAGATGAATTCGATGCTGGTTGCACGGATAAACTGGGAGAAGTTGAAGTAGAGTTCATCGACGATGAATCCATGGCGGCGGTTGAGGAGGAGGTTGGAATTATTGTCGGCGCAAGAGTTTTCCGATTAATTGCTAGTCGCCAAACAAAAAATATTGAAAGACTAACTCTGTATGTCTGTTTGTCTGTCTCTGCCTGTCTCTCTCTGGCTCTGTCTATCTATCTCTTTCTCTCTCTATCTCTCTCTGTCTCTATCTCTCTCTGTCTCTTTATGTGTGTCTCTCTCTTCCTGTCTCTCTCCTTTGTCTGTCTGTCTGTCTCTTCCTCTCCTTCTCTCTCTCTTTGTCTGTCTGTCTCTCTCTCCCTCTCCTTCTCTCTCTCTTTGTCTGTCTGTCTCTCTGTCCCTCTCCTTCTCTCTCTCTTTGTCTGTCTGTCTCTCTCTGTGTGTCTTTGTCGGCCTCTGTCTGTCTGTCTCTCTGTCTTACTCTGGAAACACAGAGATTGTTTTTATATAATTAGCGATTAGCAAACGAGCCATTAAAACGCAGCGTTGAAAATTAATTACTGATTCAATACCGTGTGGAATAATTGCAAATCAAAGACAAATCGGAAATATCGATAAGTTTCTGCTTACCCATGCAGATGAATCGATACGTCTGTGAACAGCTGGAGCCGTACCACAGCCAATCAGAATTTCCGGATAGAACACGGAGACTGAGACAGTCATCGGTAGGTTTATTAGATGGCGATCCACTTTCCCATTTTGTATATTTGATCGGAAGACCTACACAGCCAATGAGACAAATTTAAAATATTTAGGCCTATTAAAAATGCGCTCTAGGCCTTTTTGTAAGACTTTGCTGTGAATGATATTATTTTTTAAAAACCGTAGCCTAATAAAATGTTAAGACCTTAATCAAGATTAAACACATTTCACATGTATAGCGCCTACTTTAGTCTGATATTTTTAATGCCCAGTCAACTAGCAAATGATTTCTAAGCTATGCGATAATCCCACAGAGAAGCTGGAGACGCTTTGCACCAAATATAGACAGGGGCCCATTAAGCAACTATGACTTAACCTCTGGGCTGAAAGTGAGCCGGGTCGTTCCGGGTCTGAGACCCGGCATCGATTTTCGAGACCTGCTGTTGCCGGGTCTCAGCCGGGTCGCAAAACAGACCGTCATGTGCCAAAAGTAGGTAAAAATGGTAGGATTTTCGGTAATTTTGGGCAAATGACTATAGGAAAAACGTTGTCAGAAAAAATTTGGGCCAAAGTCGTGCTCGTCCGCCAAAGTGAGATCCGGTAACTTTTCCAAACCACTTTCAGCCCTGCTTAATCTATAAGCACAGAAAAGCTTTTTGCAATCGTTGCGTGATCCGAATCGGAAATTTTCCAGAGCCACCAGGTGGAAATATCTGTTGCATATAATTATCTCTTATCTAAATAATGGATTGAGCGACATTGAAGGCAGCTCAAATTTGCTCAGTTAATTATTTTAAGCAAAAGTTATATGTCAAGAAAAATGTCAAAGAGAAATAAAAGTAGCCTACAATATCCGAAAAATACTTAAGTGAGAGAAAGTTAATTTTCCTCAGCAGCCCTTTACATGCCAAAAAGTGCAATTTGCAAATAGTCAGAAAACGTTTACAACAAAAGCCACAGCCTGTTAGAAGTAGGTTTTACTCGCAATCATTACAGTAATATGTGATTACCGGTGTCTTCCCATCTCCATTCAACTCGTTGAATTCCGATCCAATATTCTGTGGCCGACGCGTTTGCGAGCAGAGTTGAGCCAAGCGTAGAGTTGAAAGTGTTATCGTTAAGTGTTTCAAACGAAGCCAAGTCTCCTCTTCCTTCCAAACAGTCATTTCGAGCGCTGTACCACGTCAACGAATTCGTTTTTCTTTGGTAACATCTGCCATTCAATGATTGACCGCCAGCACAGTCGTCGCCTACGTGAAACGATGGAAAGGTGACATATACAGTATATTTTAGGTCAGTGGGAAATTTTTTATCTGAATGTTTAAATAATATACTAGCAACACAAAAATTGATGTAGAAATTGATGAAGAAATTGATGAAGTTTGCCAATTGCGGCATAGCAGTAGGCCTACCTTGTTCATTAATTATTTTCTTCCTATTTAGGCATAATATTAGGCCTAGATGTTTTACAGGTAGGGTCTATTCACTTTCAAAATGTATTTACCATGGGTGTCTACCACTTAGGCCTAAATAGTGTTTCTATTCACACCAGTTTTGTTACAAAATTAAGACTCTTACCTGTTTTTTCACATATGTAGGGTCTTCCGTTGTTATGTGTACTGGCATGCATTTTGAAATCACTCGTCTTTAGATATCCATAGAAGTAACCCTGACTTAGATCCCGTTGATCTTGAATATTAATACCTGTGTTGTTAGGTAAACAACAAAGTAGCCTAATACGTAGAAGCTATACCTGAAACAAATTCAGGATAAAGTTTAGCCTCCACAGCATCAACAGCTCTACCTCTAGAAAGAACATACTAACAAACCCAGATAAAATAATGTAGCTGCCACAACTTAGAATTACTATTTACGGATATGGATTTAATCTACGCATAATTATTACGACCAAGATTCGGTATTGATCCGTTCATTGCTTTATTAGACCGACTTAGTAAACGCCTGCTCATTAATAAACCCAGACACACCGGGATTGCATTGCTTAACTCAACAGAAACTGTGAGATAATATATTTCAAACGTTTAAAAATTATGTATCGTCCACAAGTAGCAGATTAAAAAGAGACAGACACAGAAAATTGATAATAATTAGATGAACAATTCTTCCCTTGACATCGATGAACAATAATCGAAAATTGGTGATCAATGCTACAAAACAACGCGTAAGGAAATACTTTACCATTTTTTATCTGTTGGCCATTGACCCACATCCATGTGCCAGGCAGGCTTCTATTTAGCTTTCCATTCAGAATGATTAGTTCCCTGATACGTATCAGTCCATTGCTGATGAGAGTGCTGATAAATTGTTGGGCATAGCTTTGAACGTCTTCGTCTGGTATTTTTGTCAAAGTATATCCATGCGATTGGCACCAGTTTTGAGCAGCCGTCAAGGAAGTTTGGCTTGAACTATTGTCTGCATAGACATCCGATAGAATAAAGTTAATGTCGCCATAGGTTTGATTAAAATAAGCAGACACTTGATCAACGACCAGCAGACAGCCTACAAATAGAAATGACCGATAGTTCATCATAGTATTATAATTCTTATTGATCCAGCCAATTATTTACCGCCTCATCAATATGCAGTTTCTTGTTTTTCTTTCCACTAAAGGTGTCTATTTAACCCGACACACAGCGTGGAATTAAGGCTCGTCGCAATAAGTTTGTAGGCCGATAATTATAACGCAATGCTGCTGTTCCCAGTTCAGGAATTATAAAAGCCTTAAACCGACAAAGTTTATACGCTGTAGAGGTGGATTAGCATTAGGCCTATGCATTATGCCGCACACAAGACTAATAATCTACAAAGACGAATTTTGCAAGGCACGAATTAATTACTTCCGTTCACCATTGTTTTGCGTTGAAAAATTATAGGCTATTAGATGATCAAATCGAAACATTTTACCCAACCAACAGAATGGATCACCACTACTGAATTAACTGCTTATGCTAAGGTTAATCATTAATGCACGTAGCCTAATCCTGCCAGATTCCTTCGCTCATAACAAGGATCAAAGTTGACAAAATGTAATTAGGTGGCAGGCCTACATCTAACATAACATTGTACTATACAATTTTTGGATTTACAAAGCGCGTGTCACAGTACAATCTAATCAGGGGCGCTTCCAGAGCAAAGACCCTCGGGATGTGTTGTCCTACCCTACCTCATTGCCAAAGAAAAATCAAGCTTCTATATTATGGGTAGTGCGGTGGTGTAGGGTACGCTCGTTGTCTTGGAGCCGGAAGGTTACGGTTTCGAAATCATTTAAAGCCGCCGCGGAAGGATCATGAGCAAGTCCTTCACTCGCTATTAATGGTCATACGCTTTGGCGGTAAACTCCGATTCAGCGTCCGGGCTATAGACGGGAGCGCCTCTGAGTAGCATCTGAATAGACGCTACGAAAGATGTTCACACACACATAAGCCTATAGGCCCTACAATTATACATAGGCCTACATTAGCCTATAAAAAAATTATATAAGACTTACAATCCAAGTGATACACATTACAAGATACCAGCTAGTACTCGTATTTTAAAACAATTACACGCATGACTATTATTTTATATAGGCCTACCCGATGCTTCTTACCAGTAACAACATATACCAGGATTTTGGGAAGATCCATAGAAAAGCCAACAACGAATGCTTGCCTAAAACCAACGGACTATACACCGTGAGGCATAAAAAAGGAACCCCCTAGAAAAATCGTTATTACTTTAACAATTTTCAAACAATGTCAATGAAATTCAGGAAAATTATAGCTAAGTAGCAGGCAATGTAAATACATTTACAGTTTTTACTCTAACTGTCCGCCTTTAGCTTCTACGCATGCGCGAAGTCGCTTGCGCCATTCACGCACCGCCGAGTCAATAATTCGCTGGTCAAGATCGTTCCAAACTTGCATGATTCGCTTCCGAAGATATTCAACATAGTTAATAGAGTTTAGCCTATTATAGTAGGGCCTATAATTTTTCCTGTCAACAGCACGGCAGTTGACAGACGTCACTGCGTTAGTAAAGTAATGAAGTAGGCCTAATGCAATTTTGTTCACAAAACTACATTTGTCACAAATAATGCAAATTACTAATTAGGTACGATTAATAATAAAACTATTATTTTAGCAATCTCTGTGGGCCCCTGGAGGTCGTGGGCCCGTGTGCTTTGCACACATTGCACACATGGTAGCTACGCCACTGCAACGTAGCCTATACATATCTACGATCGCTGCCATGCAGTAATGCGCGGTGCATTATTGTTGGTGGTTCCATTCTGCGATTATAATAAATAATTATTATTATTATTATGTTGTTGAAAATAATGCTTTTGTTCTGAAGAATTTCACTTGTGTAGACTTGCTGCTAAGAGATACGGCGCTGTCAAAATTCTTAAGTAGTCCAAATTAAGTTACACAGCAGAAGGTGAAATGCTAATATATTATTCATTATTGTAATCTTAGCTTGCATCCTTATTCAAATACCTTGTAGAAACAGTCGCGGTCAGTGGTCACGGCATTAAACCACAACTGTTACAGTCGAAGCTCAACATGATTTGTATCAGCAGGCTATGGCCTTCATTATGCCTATATAATAGGCTACACCTAAGGACTAACTAACTGACTCAAGAGATCGCTTTCGTTTCCTCTTCCTTCATCATCATCATCATCGTCATCATCGTAGTCGTCGTCATCGTCATCATCATCATCATCATCATCATCATCATCATCATCATCATCATCGTCATCGTCATCGTCATCGTCGTCGTCGTCGTCGTCGTCGTCGCCGTCGTCGTCGTCGACGTCGTCGTCGTCATCGTCATCGTCAATGTTCATCATCGTCATCGTCGTCTTTGTCGTTGTCGTCATCATCATTATTATTATTATTATTATTATTATTATTATTATTATTATTTTTTAGCGCCCCGAGGTATTTAGGATCCCTCAGGGACTTAAATATTAATTAAGAACAGAATAAAAACATCCGGAACGGCACCTAGTCGTCGTTGAGTTCCTGCGCTGGAAAGGCACCGCGGAATGCAACCGCATTAAATCGCTGGATCATAACACTGATGCGCTGATGTAGGTAGGAGGTCTCGCGTGCATCATCATTCATTGTGCTGAGTGCCTGTCCCAATGCAGATATAAACTCCAAGCCCTCAGCATTCACTGGGCCCATGGTTTCGAAGGCCAGAGGAACAAAGTGATGGACCGTTGCGATCTGCATATATTTGGCGTTTTTCCTAGCAGCTGCCATCTCGGCCGCTGCCCCGGCAGTCCGAGAAGTGTTTGGGAGATATGAAGCAGCCAGAGTGTCCGTGACTGTCACATCCCAGACCAGACTGCGTCCCGCACGCCAAGGGATGAGAGTGAGACCGTCAGGTCTCTTTCCATCTGTTCTCAAGAGGCCAACCGGTTCCTTGGCTGAGGGGTAGCCGGCTCGAACCAAGCTGCGGAAAATCAGGTCGTTCAGGGACGCATGTCGGGAAGAACGTCCCGGACCCAACACGCAGGATAATCCATGCGAGCCCTCTGCCGAAACAAGAGAGCCGCAGACGCAGCTGTGCGGCTCGCAGAGAGGCGCTCCAAGGCGCAAGCCAACCGCGACCCTGACGGCCTCATCATCGAGCCTCAACCCGCACGAGGTGATGGGGAGAGCGAATAGCCAATCGCTCGAGTGCGGGGCAGAGACTGCTCCAAAGCGTGCCTGATGGTAGGGGTCTGTAAGTGTGGCCAGGGAGGACGATAGATCAGTCAGAATCGGCTGGAGTGGAAGGCAAAATAACAAAGGCCCCAACGGATCTCCCTGCTGTGGACCGACCTGAGAGAGAAGGCTGAATTCTCCATATTTAAGATTTGATGGTTCCGAGTAAGCAAGATGGCAAAATAGTGCCAGCTCTGGCAGCAGCGTGTAAATGGATTGCAGCATTCGATCCCTGTAGAGGGAGTTAAATGCGTTGGAGAAATCTAATTTGACCAATACTGAACCTTCAGGTATGTCTTCGAGAAAGCGTCTAGCTGCGTGGGCTGCTGCCTCACATCCGCCCTGAACGCCCACCCCTACCTGCCGAGGCGACAGATGTTCCACGACCCTGGGAACGGCAAAGGCGTTGGCGCATTTTGCAGCTAATCTGCGCCAAAAATATCCGATCACTATCGGTCGCAGACCACCCGAGCTCTTGCGAAGGGCAAACAGGGTACCACCGAAGAGTGAAGCGCGAACCTGTTCAGGGCAGGTTCCGGCCAAGAGCAGATTGACCAGAGCTGTAATTGCTGAGAGTAACTCAGGACCTGATTGTGCACAGCTGACCAGTTCTAGGACATGCTGGGGTCGAAGACCATCAGGACCCCCCGATGAACCTGCCGGGAAATTCCGAATACAGGTCATCACCTCCACCTCTGTTGCCTGAAAAGGAGTGCTGTCGGTGGGCAGCTGGATCACTGGTCGGTCCGGAGGGGCAGCGGGGTGCTTCAGACGAAGTTCCTCCAACGTCACTTCGTTGATGGGGGCCGGACTGTCGTCAGAGCATAAGATCCTTGCGGCCGCCCTAATATTGCCGTCTTCCAGCTTGGCGGCAACAGCTGCTGCCATCACTTGCTCTCTGCCAGGACCCAACCGCCGGGCCCCACCCGAACCCTGGCCGCTCTGAGGAGCGAATAAATCCATGCTCCTTAGGGGTGCAGTAGAGAAAAATTCCTCCACTCGTCCCTTGACCTTAGATGTAAGATTATGGCGTTTGCCACCTCTGACCGGTTGGGCCAGCGTGAAGGCCCCAAATGACAAAAGCAGCTGCCATGGCATGACGGAGAGTGGGTCTGAAAGGATGCGATTGATGATCGACGTCAGCAAACCGCCCAAACTGTGTCTAGCAGCTTTAGGTATGTGCTTTAGGAGTCTATTTTGAAGAATAGGGTGGGGCACCGAGTCCGATGGGGGCATGAAGGAACCCATAGGAACCGACGCCGAGGCAGCGGGCCCATCAAATGAGCCCCGTGGTGATCCATGATCATCCAAACCGGTCGGAGGCTGTGCTTCTAAAGGTGGCTTGTGGGACCCTGTGCAAGGATTATCCCGAGGGCCATGTCGATGAACAAAGCCATTTTTGTGATGCAGCTTTCTATTCATTCGGCAGACGGCACATGTCCCCGTAGCCTTCTGTGATGCCTGCGTCGGTGAAAGTGATTGACTATTCATGTCCTCGTGTACACTGAATAGATTATGCTAAGCACGAGGTCTGTCAAAGTAGGTCATCAAACGGGGGTGTGGCAGGCGGCCAAATGCCGTCGCCAAAAATCGACCAAATCTCGTGTATAATCGTTCACAACCAGATAATTTGCAAACCTGCCTCTTCCTGAACCTAAAGCCTGACATTCAACGTAAAACCAAGCTGAAAGCCTCACTAAAATCGATCTAAAACCAAGAAATAACGACAGCGGTAAACAAAGCAGCCATCTTCGACTAGGGCCGTTCCAGATTATTATTATTATTATTATTATTATTATTATTATCATCGTCATCATCATCATCATCATCATTATTATAATCAACTTCACGATCTTTTCTTGATATCTGCCAGTTCAAGTTGCTTAATACATTTTTTGTGTGGCAGGGTAGGAGCGCTTATGAGTAGTAGTTAATTGTGCCCTTTGAGGGTCTTTTATTATTTCCTGAGGGGGGTGCTCGGTAGTACAGTGGTTAGCGCGCTGGACTGTCGACCAAGAGGTCGGGGGTTCAATTCTCCGCCGGGGCAGAAATTTGTAACGAGATTTCTGTTCCTCTAGCCGACTCAGCTATGATGAGTACACGGTCAGTGGATGATGAGACGGTGAGGGAGAGGATTGGCCACTACCCTTTGGATGTCTTTTATTATTTCCTGAGGGGGGTGCTCGGTAGTGCAGTGGATAGCTCGGTAGTACCGTGGTTAGTAGTCTTTTATTATTTCCCCCTGATTCCTCCTCTTCTCCTTTGGGGTATTTTATTATTTTTCCTGATGCAGAATGGATTCTTTGGCTTTTTTTGAAGAAGCCTGATATTGAAGATAAATTAAGTTTAAATGGTGCTAAAGGATAAGCTGGGGTGTTTTTCATTGAAGAAAATATCAGCTAATAAATCAGTCTGTTGTATAAGCCTTTATATGCAAGCCGTTTTATCCCATTGGCGCATCATACTCAGCGTGCTCTGTTTACACATTCGCTTTAAGCCAGCGGCTGCAGCAGCTCGAGAGAGAGCGTGAGACAAAGCAGATGGTGTGATTCATGACCATCTGGCTCGCTCAGTCACGACAACGTTGACCTAGGCTACATGCATAGTATACGTTGTAAGACAGGTAAATTTGGAGCATTGCCAACGGTCTGTTGTAGGCTACATCTCACAGTGGCTTTTTGATTTTGCGATAAATAGTTGCTGTGTAAATCAGTTCAAAATGGCTAAATTCTTTAAAAATGTGGCTAAGTTTTCAAACGATGCAATCCGCCTGTCGATGAGTACCGAGTTTGAGAATAATAATGACGAAAAAGAACGATTCGAGGAACATCTATGCTCTATTAGCAACCGTCTCAAGGAACCGCCGAAGCGACAAAGACCTCATGAAAGACCAACCGCTGAATCTCAGGATAGTCAAATTTTTCGGGACTCGATTCTTCTTCAGATACGACTCAAGATTGCAGAATACGAGGAATATATTCTAAATCATGATAATGACTTCCCAATGATTTTAGACAACCCTACTTATCCCATTGACATGATGGATCTTACTTCGTTAAAACTAGCACATGCACAGTGTAAAGAGGAAGAAACTACAGCTACAGCACTACATCAAGTCCTGGCATATCAGAGAGGTAGTATGTACCTTCACGCACGTAATTTTGCACCCCATGATTCGCCTCTTAAGACATTTTATCTTATAGAATTTGGTGTAAACTACAGAACGGTACAACGATACACTGCGTTTGCCATGCTTATACGCGTCTATCCTCGCTTGATAATATGTGGGCTATCATTTACTCAACTATCAAAGCACCACAATCGGATCCTTCAACATCTCACAACTGATATTGAACTCGCTGAGCGGTTGAGAGCTTCCGTCGCAGTTATGTGTCAAAATGGTTATTTTACAATAAATCCAACTCAGCCTCAGTCAATTCCCACAACTTTAAACCTACAACCAATAAATACTGATCCAGACATTCTTCACATAGAATCTGATATCATTGATAGAAAGCGACCTTCGTTACTGCTGGACGAACAACAAGTTGGCCAGTTTCTTTAATTGCACAGGTTGCTTAATTGCACAGGTTGCTATGCTGTTACGACGTTTAATTTGTCAGATCATCTCGCCGTCCGGGAAACAACCACCACCTGAGCAGCGACATTGATTACCCGTATACATAAAAAAACAGTGTTCATCATCCAACTATTATAATCAATCGGTTTTATATCTCACTGGATCTACGTGTTTCAGAGGACAATTATAGACTAACAAAAGCGAGAAAACATTGCCTGTTGGTCGTGTGTCAGTGTAGGCTAGTTGCACGTGTTACCATAATTATATACTGTTAGATAATCGATATGCAGCGACTCCGTGTTTGTCGATGCATTCCACACATTCCATGGTGACGCTGATGTCGCCTGACTACGTAGGCTAGTTGCACGTGTTACCATAATTATATACTGTTAGATAATCGATATGCAGCGACTCCGTGTTTGTCGATGCATTCCACACATTCCATGGTGACGCTGATGTCGCCTGACTACGTAGGCTAGTTGCACGTGTTACCATAATTATATACTGTTAGATAATCGATATGCAGCGACTCCGTGTTTGTCGATGCATTCCACACATTCCATGGTGACGCTGATGTCGCCTGACTACGTAGGCTAGTTGCACGTGTTACCATAATTATATACTGTTAGATAATCGATATGCAGCGACTCCGTGTTTGTCGATGCATTCCACACATTCCATGGTGACGCTGATGTCGCCTGACTACGTAGGCTAGTTGCACGTGTTACCATAATTATATACTGTTAGATAATCGATATGCAGCGACTCCGTGTTTGTCGATGCATTCCACACATTCCATGGTGACGCTGATGTCGCCTGTGTACGTAGGCTAGTTGCACGTGTTACCATATATATATATATATATATATTTATTATAATATTATTTTTCTAACTTTTTTTCTAGGTTTTTTTCTAACTTTTTTTTCTAGGTTTTTTTTTCTAACTTTTTTTCTAGGGTTTTTTTTCTAGGTTTTTTTTTTTTTTTTTTTTTTTTTTTCCTAGGTTTTTTTTTTTTTTTTTCTTTTTCTTTTTAGTCATCCGTTCCAAAAAGTCAAGAATTTTTTTTTCTCGAATGTCTTTTTCTTCTTAGAACAGGCTGCGAATGTACATTAGAACTTGTTATTACAGCGTGTTGTTATTCATAGAGAAGTAATGATTGCACAAGGGCTGTAGTAGAAACAATTTGCTAATAGTAGTAGTAAATTCACAATGACATCAAGTCTTTATTATTAACCCATGAATTGAAAGAATCATCATAGCCTAACCATTTAACCAAAGACCGATTTCCTCTTTTTCTTATAATCTTTTCTATTTTAAATGTATCTTGCGTTGTCGATTGCAGTTCAGCTTCATAAAATGTCCCTTGAATTAATTCTTCATTATAGTCAGATATTTTATACGTTATTGGATCTGTGTATTGGATTTGTGTTATAGTAAAAATTTCTTCACTCCAGTTAGCGGTATATCCTTTCTCAAATGTCTTTTTCTTCTTAGAAATTCTTACTTTATCTCCTACCGAAAATTTAGGTTTAACAGTTTCAGGTACAGCGTCTCCATATAGATTCGTCCAAACAGCTTTTTCGTTTGCTTTGATACTCGCTTTAACAGGAGTCATTTTAATGGAAGAATGTCTTGTGTTGTTGTATAAACTAAGCATATTATCTAAAACATCGATATATCTCTGAGTTGAATTTGCTGTAAAATACTTAAACATCTTTTCTTTTACTGTTCTATTAAATCTTTCTACGATACAAGATTTCTCTTCATTCTCAGTTGAGTACAACTGCATACCTAATGATTTTACCTGTTTATTATAGAATTCTGTTCCCTTATCGACCCAAAGTTTTTCCCCCCTTCTTTTGCTCGTATTAAATATTTTAACGAAAGCATCTGCCACAGATTCTCCGCGCTTATCTTTTAACGGCTGAATAAATGCATACTTGGAGAATATATCAATGACGCTTAACAAATATTTCACACCAGAATTAAATTTAGCATAAGCCTGCATGTCAATTAAGTCAGCAGCCCAAACTTTGTCCACTCCCTGAACATAAACAACTCGCTTCCTGAACTTCCTGACTATAGGTTTATGCAATTCGTCAGCAAGTTGGTCTGTCCATCTCAGAGCTTTTTTTTCAACCCCATTCCAAAATGGGTCTTCGTCGATAATATTGGTTTTACTATAGATCGTTCAATTCGTTCGCGGAACGAAGGATTAGGTATATTATTTAATTCATCTATCATAGCTCTGTCAGCGACGTTTCTCCCTGCTGTATCAGTATGTTTAGCATAGGCTAGGTCATGACGATAGGCTGCTGCATCAACTCTATCTACTGGTTTACTCCAATCTTTTGGCGTCCCATCAGGATTCAATCGCAAATCCAATCGAGTTCCTGGACCCGTGAAAGAATGTCCTGGAAGATGCATTTCACCCGGGTACTTTGCCCATGGAAGTTTAATATTAGAAGTAGCAGAATTGAGAGCTGATACCAAATCACCACCTTGTACAGTAGTAGACATTTTAGTAAACTGAGTTTTTCTAGCGCCACACTCAACACATACACATCTAAGCATAGGTCTGCCATTCTTACTGACAACTCGTTGAATATCTCTACACTCAGTTTGTCGCTTACATTTTACGCAATACGAGCTGTGCTCCATTTTAATATAATATAATTAAAATGGAAGTCCAAGACCTATCGTGGAATGAAGAATCAAGTAAACGCTTTAACAGTCCTCTCCTACCAAGAAGCATCAGAGGTTTGATCGTCGGTAAGTCTCAATGCGGCAAAACAATATTACTACTTAATTTATTACTGAGACCTGGTTGGTTAGACTACGATAACCTGCAGATCTTTGGCAAAAGTTTATTTCAATCAGAATATAAGATACTTAAGAAAGCATTCGAAGAGAAATTACCAAAGGAAGCAATTATAAGACTTTTTGATAATCGCGATGAGATAATGAAATTAAATGTATCACCGACTGCTGTTGTCGAGGAGATGTCTAAAAACATGGCAAAAAAATCGGATATAGAATGCAAGTTCTTTGAAACCTCTGAAGATGTTCCAGATCCACGAGACTTAAGTCGAGATAAGAAGAATCTCATGATTTTTGATGATTTACAGTTAGAGCGACAAAATAAATGCGAATCGTATTATATAAGAGGTAGGCATAGTAATGTAGACTGCTTTTACCTAGCACAAAATTATTTCAAGCTGCCTAGACAAACTATAAGAGAGAATGCTAACTTTATATGTCTATTCCCTCAAGACCTAAAAAATATTAATCATATATACAGCGATCATATAGGCGTAGATGATATGACTATTGAAGAATTTCGAAAACTATGCAAAACTGCGTGGGATGAAACGCATGGTTTTGTGGTTATAGACCTTACTAGTAAAACAAATAAGGGCAGGTACAGATCTGGATTAGATACATTTTACATTAAATAAAAGCAATAATAAAATGATAAAAAAATTTAAGATTTTATATTCTAGGTTTAAAAATAGCTATCTAAAATGGAAACCCTTCTTGACGAAATTTTATCTAATACTCAAACGATTGCACGCAACACAGAGGCTAAAGAATCCTTTTGCATTTTGTTGAGCGAAAGGAGCACACGAATTCGAACGAAATTTAATCCACTAATCGAACTGGACAAAAGTAAGAAGTATGAAATGGCCCTTGTTAATCTTGAAACTTACTACAGTTTTCCCAATATAGACGAAACAAATAATAAATTCGTATATTCGTCAGATAACGGTGTAACGTGGGAAGATTTAGACATTCCAACCGGTTGCTATGAAATCGATGACTTAAACGAATACATACAGAGAATTCTAAAAGAAGAAGGTCATGGACAATGTATAAAGTTGCAACCAAATAACAATACTTTGAAGGCTGTTTTGGAAATTGATGAGAACTATAAAGTTGATTTTACAGTACCAAATTCAATTAGTACGGTTCTAGGATTTCAGAGTCGTGTATACTCCGAAGGATATAACGAATCCGAGCACATAGTCGATATAAACAGCGTGAATAGTTTACGTGTTACCAGTGATATAATAGGATCATCGTATGCCAACGGAACTACGGAGAACATAATTTATTCTTTCTTTCCATCGGTCGGGCCTGGTTATAAGATAATCGAATCTCCTCATAATCTCGTGTATCTTCCAATAACGCTATACTCTATTTCATCGATGGAAACAAAACTAATAGACCAAAATGGAAAACTAATTAATTTAAGAGGTGAGGAATTGTCGATACGATTTCACATAAGAGAGGTTTAATTTAAAGTTTATATTTAATATAAGATGAGCGCTTACGCTAAGGTCAAAGTTAATATTTCTGAAGGGCAAAAAGAGAAGATTAAGCGAGCTGTTCAAGTAGGAACTGGAGTGAGTATAAGACTTTCTCATGGAGACATAACTGGTGAGCATGTGTTAGCTCTAAACCAGAGGCAAATCAACAAGTTAACTAAAGCGTATCAGAATGGAACTGGAGTGACAATTAAAATGGGTAAAAAGCAATTAGAAGACAATGCGAGAGTCGAAGGCGGATTTATTGGCGCTATTCTACCGTTCTTAGCAACAGCCGGAAAGTTTCTACTGTCTAGTGTTCTTCCGAGTTTAGCCACAGGAGCCTTAACAGGATTGGGTTCTGCAGCTGGTTCCAAAATTGTCGATAAAATTAGTGGATCTTCGATCTCACAGATACGTGGATCTTCGATCTCACACCCGGTAAGTGGATCAGGCGTGCTCTACGTAAAGAAAGGAGGAATATGCTGTAAGATAAGACCTGCTGGGGAAGGTCTTTTTCTATCTCCGTGGAAAAAGGGTATTTCGATATCAGGTTCTGGTCTGTTTATGAAAAGAGGAACAGGATATATCAGCGGTGAAGGTCTTATACTTGGTCCCAATTCACCATTTAAAAATATTCCTATTCTTGGAATGTTACTTTAAAAAACCACTTATATAAATGTCTGGATACGGTCACCCAATACACAAATTTATCACCAAACGGAAGCCTCGTGTGAGTCCGATAATTTGGATGCCTAAAGTGGTCACTCACGCTCCTGCAAGACAACGAGCAGGCGACAGATATGAGATTTTTGCTCAGCAAGCGATAACGATTGAACCAAAGACAAATATTACAGTAGAAGTAGGTCTTGGAGTCCGAATGACCAGTGGAATGTGTCTAGTCTCTCTTAGACAGAAGTTGAAACAACTCAGACTGAGTCTTCAAGATGGTACAGTACTAGAGGACGCAGAGGATATAATAATTACAATACAAAACAACTCCGATTCACCAGTTACTATAAACGAAAAAGACTCCATATGTTATGTTAATTACTACGATGCATAAATTGTACGTTTTATGTTTACGTTTTATGTTTACGTTTTACGTTTACGTTTTACGTTTACGTTTTACGTTACGTTTTAAACATTATAATAAAAAATGTCGCTACTGAAAATTAGCGATCCTGCAAAAAGAGATTTTATTATCGAAGAGTTTTTAAAAACGAAAAAAAATATTAAACAAAACTTTCTTTCAGAGAGAATAGACGATCTTGGACTTCAACGAGAATTAACGAAAATCTACAAACCAATAGTCGACTCTCAATCAGCAATTTCAAAAGAACAAAACGCTTTGCTGTCGACAATAAAAGATAACTCTGCAGCAACATCACTCGCTCTAAAATCACTTCCAGATTCGTTGAAAACCATTCAATTTCCTCAGTATCCGTCTATAGAGGCATACGACGACGATGACCCAGTAGAAGACATTAGAAGGTTAGAATTAGGAAATATTGCAGTTGAATACCTTAAAAAATATGCTTCTGATAAAAGACTTGTGGACACAACATTCGGATTAAGATCAAGAGATGGAAAATTCTACATCGGTGACAGCGAAGCCTCAATCCAAGGAAATGATATTACAGTTGGAACCACAACTTATCAAGGAACTCCAGGATTATGGGAATTGTTAACGTTAGCTAGTCCAAACAGTTCAATTTATGATAATAGTGATCTCGAAGAATACGCCGAGATTCTAACTAAAACGAATGCCATGAGTCAGCCAAATAAACCAAACAAACCTAAATCGTCTAGAAGTGTAAAATATGCAAAGATAATAAAACCCATATGGGACGATTACATAAAGTTAAGAGGTAAAACAGGAAGCGGAATAATTACCATTCCTTCAGATCCTAACGAATTAGTAAAACAATTAGAGTTGCGAATATATAGCTACAAAGCGGGAAATACAGGAGTAAGAAATGAAATTGTAGGTATGACGGATGAGTTACTGAGACAGGGAGTGATATCCAAAGATGAATATAAAAAATTGATGATCTAATTTAAAAATTGATGATCTAATTAAAAATTGATGATATAGAAATGCTGGTCGTTGCGAGAAGAAGTTATAAAAAAGTACACGTTGTCGGTGGAGCAGGAATATTCGATTCCATTGCAGGATTTCTCAAAAGACTACTGACATCGAATGCAGCCAAACAAATTGCGAGCACAGCTGTCAAAGAGATTGGAGGTGTTGCTAAGGATAAGGCGATCGACGTTGGAAAACGATTACTCAATAAGATACTCCCTAAAGCTCCCGTTCAGCAGCCGATAACTCAGGAAACTAAAGTCATTCTAGCTAGATTACTAGGATCGAATCCAGAAATGACGGGAGGAGCTATTAGAATTCAGGATCTCGTAAAACGCTTAAACGGAGGTGGTTTGAAAATGGCTTAAACATATTTTCTTATTTAAAAATATATGTATAATAAAATGCAATCCGATATTCTAAGATTCACAGAGCAACCATTGATCGATGAAGGTATAGAGCGATACGAATGGCATGAGTACGAACCTGTAGCGAGAACTAACCTTAACAGTTCTGGTGAAATAAGAATAAATATTGAATTACAAGACTTATACAGTCACCCAGCAGAATCATATCTGCAATTCGACGGAAGACTAATTAAAGCCGATGACACCGCATACGTTAACGCCGATTTAGTCGCTCTTACGAATAATGGGCTTATGTATCTATTCAGTCAAATATCCTATCAGTTATCTAATCAAGAAATCGAAACGCTATTTCATCCGGGTCAAGCTACAACGATGCTCGGTTTACTTACGTATCCAAACGATTTTCAGCTGACTCAAGGCTTAAATCAGCTGTGGTATAAAGACACTGGAGCGACTGCTGTTATTGCGGACAACCCCGGATTTGCCACTAGACAAAGCTTTCTCATTCGCAAACCAAACACTAAAGGAATGTTCAGCTTTATTGTTCCGTTGAAGCATATTTTCGGGTTTTGCGATGATTACGACAAGATTATTTACGGCTTCAAACAGACGCTGACATTAGTTCGTAAAGCCGACGATGATGCAATATTCCGAGATAACGCTGCAGCTGCTGGAAAAGTTGCGATAAACAAAATTTCATGGTTTATTCCGCACGTTATTCCTTCCGATATGGAACGAATGCAGTTGTATAAGACGATTGAATCGAAATTAACATTGCCAGTTGCGTATAGAGCTCGTCAATGCGACACAATAACAGTTCCTCAGTCGACAAGTTTCAGTTGGCGTCTTAGCGTAAAAACATCACCTGAGAAACCCAGATATATCATCGTAGGATTTCAGACGGACCGTAGCGGTAATCAGGAAAGTAATCCGTCGCTATTTAATCACTGCGATCTCAAGAACATATATGTGATGATGAATCAAGAAAGATATCCAGCTGTCGACCATAACCTGTCGTTTCCTAATCAACAATTCTCCAGAGCGTACAGAGACGCGTCCTCCTTTAGTCAAAAATTCTATGGTATGGATAAGTTGATTACGCAAGGAAATATAACACCTGTAGATTATAAAGAATTATACCCGTTGTTCGTGTTCGATGTAAGCAAACAATCCGAGCGTTTGAAATCTTCAGTCGTTGATATTCAAATTAAGGCTCTTTTCAATGCAGCAGTGCCAGCCGACACAGAAGCGTATGCTGTCGTAATTTCAGATAGGTTGCTGCAGTTCCAATCGGATGGGCAGAAAATGAGTGTTGTGTATGGAAAATTGATTTAAAGAATACTTATATATTATGAAGCTACCAGAGCTTAGAATGTTAGCCAAGCATCACGATGTTACAGGCACTTCGCATCTCAACAAACCTCAAATGCTAGCTGTATTGATTGAAAAGAATATTCTTCCGACGGACTACAAGTCTGTGTCATATCGACATGACACGTTGAGCAGTATCAGGAAACAACCGAGAAGAGTAGATATTATAGATCGAGAGACTGGCGTTGTTACCTCGTATCCATCGATGTATAAAGCTGCTAAGGCGTATGGTCAGAGTGCTGGCATAATAGCTTATCATAACGGAAATGTCTGGAGAGATAGATACGAAATTAAAGTGTATGAGAGATAGAATGAAATTGAAGTGTTTGGGAGATGCTAATATGGATATTAATATTTTTGCGTGGTAAGATAAAATGGATTTAAAGAAAAGTAGTTTAAGAAACATGAACCATGTTGAACACTTGCTCGACTCATCGGTTCCTGACATTAAGGTTCCTACGCTTACTCCCACACCTGGTAAATACAAACCAGTAGCGCCTAAGAGAAAATACAAAAATAAGCTTAGATCTAAATTGAATGATTTTGCGGATTGGTTACTTAGTTATGTGCCTGAACAAGACAATAAAGTCGTTAACGAAAAACTCGAATCGTTGAAGTCAACTGTTTCTAGGATATTCGATAAAACTAAAATTCGAGAAACGGCGTCGGCTATTAAAGGATTCACCAAGCAATATAGAATAGATGGAATTAATGGAATGGACGCCTCTTCGTTTCTTGATTTCGTCAGACCGCAGGTAGTAAATCTGTTGTCGAACAATCGCCAGACAAAGACTAATTTAGTTCTTACTTGTACTATGGAACGAGTAGATATGAAATCTGGAATAGTTACTTCTGAGGATATACCATTCGTTTCCAGGGCAGAAGTTATTTTAGAAGCAACCGACTTGAATGAAATATACAGCAGAAAGAAGGATAAAATCATGGAGTCTATTGCTAGTTTTCAGATGCAAGGAAGTAATTGGAGATTTAAAGCTGTTGTAAAATTAGATATAAATACGGTAAAATATACCCCCTTAAGAGGTAGTTCTTACATTCCACTTCCCAGCTTCTTAGCTAATAAAAAGGCTATTATAAATATGAAAAACCACGACGAAGAATGCTTCAAATGGTGTATCACTAGAGCTTTGAATCCGGTGGATGACCATCCGGAAAAAATAACGAAAGCTTTGACAGAACAATCGAAAAAACTTAATTGGAGTGGCATTGAGTTTCCAGTTGCTGCTGATGCTAATGTGATAGGTAAATTTGAGAGAAATAATAATATTAGTGTTAATATATTTGGTTACGAAAAACATGTCTATCCGCTTTATCTGTCTAAGTGTGAAAGTAGTATTGATCTTTTGCTTATATCTGATGGAGAAAAAAAACATTATTGCTGGATCAAGAATTTTAACAGATTGATGACGTTCCGAACAGCAAATTCGCATTATTCAGCGCACTATTGTAAAAGGTGTATGAATGGTTTCACAACGACAGAAGCGCTTAACAACCATAATGAGTACTGCAAACACCATAACGCACAAAAAATAGAAATGCCACCACCAGGAACTATGCTAAGTTTTAAAAATTATAACAATTCTATGAGAGTTCCGTTTATAGTCTACGCAGATTTTGAGTCTTTTGTAAAACCGATCGATACATGCCAACCAAATCCAGAGTTGTCGTACACTAATAAATATCAAAAGCATACTCCTAGCTCCTTTTGTTACCACATAAAATGTTTCGACGATAGTGTATATTCACAAGATCCTGTGACGTTTACGGCTGAAAGCGAAGATGATGATGTTGGTCAAATATTTGTAGATAAACTAGAAGAGAATATAAAACAAATATATAATCAATTCAAATTCCCTAAAAAGATGAAATTTACAGAAGAGGACAAGAAGTTTTTGATACAGCTACTACATGTCATATCTGTGAAAAAACGTTGGGCGAAGACCGAGTGAGAGATCACTGTCATCTTAGCGGTAAATTTCGAGGGGCTGCTCATAATATTTGTAATTTAGACTATAAAGTCCCCAAGTTTTTCCCTGTAGTGTTTCATAATCTTTCCGGGTACGATTGTCATCTGTTCATTAAGAAACTGAAAGGTAATAAGGGAGAGAAAATTAACTGCATACCTAATAACGAGGAAAAGTATATATCTTTTAGCAGAGAGGTCGTTGTTGATAAGTTTGTAAATAAAGAGGGAAAAGAGATTACCGTCAAGCGACAACTGCGTTTTATCGACAGTTTTAAATTTATGGCTTCTAGTCTTGATGCTTTATCGAGGAACCTAAGCAAAGACCAGTGTAAAAATATTGGGAAACGATATACTGGAAAGAAGCTCGATCTTTTGCTGAGAAAAGGCATATATCCTTATGACTACGTTGATTCATTTACTACCTTTAATGAAACCGAACTACCACCAAAATCCGCTTTCTATTCTAAGCTAAATGATTCGAATATTAGCGATGAAGACTACGAGCATGCAAAAACGGTATGGAAGGAATTTGGATGCAAAACATTCAGAGAATATCACGATTTATACAACGTTTCGGATGTTCTGTTACTTGCCGATGTTTTCGAAAACTTTAGAGATGTGTGTATGAAGAACTATACGCTTGACCCTGCATGGTATTTTACATCTCCTGGTTTAGCCTGGGATGCCGCTTTAAATTTGACCGACGTGAAATTGGAGTTATTGAGTGATTACGATATGATTCTGATGCTTAGGCAAGGGATGAGAGGAGGGGTGAGCACAATATCAAATCGTTACGGGAAAGCGAATAATAAATATATGAGTGATTTCAATAGTAACGAAAATTCTACATTTATCACTTACCTGGATGCGAATAATCTATATGGATGGGCTATGATCAAAAATTTACCTACTCACGGGTTCAAATGGATGAACGAAGATGAATTACAAAATTGGAGAAGTATTCCATGCATATTGGAAGTTGATTTGGAATACCCTAAAGAGTTACACGACCTGCATAACGATTTTCCGTTAGCTCCTGAAAGCATTGAGATTGACAAAGTCAAAAAGTTAATTCCAAACTTAAACGATAAAAAGAAGTATGTGCTACACTACGATAATCTGAAGCTGTACGAGAGTTTAGGTTTGAAAATAACAAAAGTGCATAGAGGTATACTATTCGAAGAAAGTGATTGGTTGAAAAAGTATATCGATTTAAATACAGCTCTTAGAACGAAAGCTACTAATGACTTTGAGAAAGACTTTTTCAAGTTAATGAATAACAGTGTCTTTGGAAAAACTTGTGAGAACATTGAAAATCGTGTTGATGTAGAGTTAGTGTGTCAGGAGGAGAGGGCTATTGAACTAGCCGCTAAACCTAATTACGATAGATGTACTATTTTCGATGAAAATCTAATAGCCGTTCACATGAAAAAAACTAAATTGTACTATAATAAACCTATATATCTTGGCATGTGTATATTAGACTTGAGCAAAACGCTGATGTATGAATTTCATTACAATTACATCAAGGATAAATACGGAAATAGAGCTAAATTATTATTTACCGATACAGATTCTTTGACATACGAAATTAAAACTGAAGACTTTTACTCAGATATCGCAGAAGATATTAAAGCTCGATTCGACACGAGTGAATACCCGACAGATCATCCATCTGGTATTGAGGTTGGAGTAAATAAAAAAGTTATTGGAATGTTCAAGGATGAAACAAGTGGAAAACAGATAAAAGAATTTATCGGGTTGCGAGCAAAGTTGTATTCTTATAAGATGGCTGCTGGAGATGAACACAAGAAATGTAAAGGTATTAAGAAGAATGTTGTCCAAAAAACTATCACTCACGAAGATTATAGAGACTGTTTATTTACCAAAAAAGAACAACAACGAACGATGAATGTTATTAGATCTTATCATCACGATATTTATACAGAAGAAATTAATAAAGTTGCATTATCTGCAGATGACGATAAACGGGTAATAATGGAGGATGGAATTCATACTTTGGCATATGGTCACTACTCGTTGAAAATTTTTAATTAATGTTTATATTAAATAAATGAGCATCAAACAAATCGATGTTTGTGGAGTAGTGCTACCGAATATTGCTTTATCGAATGTGGATCTAATCGAAGCGGTTAAGAAACTAAATATTCCGAATTTTAGGGGTGTGTTCTTACGAGACGAGCTACCGAAGAAACCTAGACGGAATGAATGTGGAATATTGAATCTAGATGGTTCTAATGGGGTGGGCTCGCACTGGTGCTCTTTCTTAAAGAGCGGTAATGAGAAAATATATTTCGATAGTTACGGCCTTCCTCCCCCTCTGGAACTGATAAAGTATTTACGCCGTCCAGTGTTATATAACAGCGAGCGAATACAGCCGGATAACGAAGTGTTTTGTGGCCATTTATGTTTGTACGTCTTAAAGAAGACGATGAACGATGGAATGAATTTTCAAGAAGTTATAAACGGCTTGCATTAAAAATTATTTTATATATAAAATGCCTGTCGATAAATTTGGTCACACCGATTTTGGAGGAACATCACGAAGAGTAATCGCTGGAGGTGTAACTCTTAGTCAAATAAATGCTAATTTTCTTCGATGTGATGGAGCAAATCTGCCGACTGGAAATTTAAAAATGAATGGACATGTGATAAAAGGTCTCCCAGTAACGAATACTTCGACTGCCGGAATGGATGAAGCTTTAAGTAGGGGACAAGCCATTGATTTGATAACGAACCACAACGATTCTCCGTCCAACGATAATCATTTGACGAATAAGAAATACGTTGATGCTTCGAAAGTGTCTAAAACTGGTGATACAATGACTGGCGACTTGTTCTTAAACGTTGGCTCCGATCGTCTGCGTTCAATGGGTTGTAAGGACTTGAGAGGAGAAAATAAAGAATTCACTATTTTCTTAGGTAGTATACGAAATAAACTACAATGTTCGTTAAACAATCCTATTACATTACAATCGACTGAAGGATTACTATGCAAAATAGGCGTAGAAAATATAATGAGAATCGGTAGAGCGTCTAACGATCGAAAAATCGACGTTTATCAAAATATCCTAATGAATAGTAATAATATCAACGATTTAAGCGATCCTCTTTCAGCTCAAGATGCCGCTACAAAGAATTACGTCGATAAATCTCTGAAAAAGTGCCACGTTGGATATATTCCTTCCTTGGAAGCTGATGAAAGTGTGACAGGATTCGTTGCTAGCGCTGGTTCTTGTTCTTCCGGAAGCAAAGCCTACCATGCTTTCACTAATCTCACCGATGATGTGAAAGCAGCTTGGGTTTCGAAAGAAGATATAACTGTTTGGTTACAAATTAAATGTCCTGAGCCAGTTAAAATTTGGAGAATTGCGTTGAAAACAGTATCTGCATCTCTCTTTTATTTATCCGCTAGCAATGATGGAGCAGTGTTTGCACACTTACATGCATATGGGACTACTTCAGAGGCTGTTCCGACATTTTTTAATATTTCTACTACGAATGCGTATCAATATTATAGAGTTGCAGTAGAGACAAGAGGTAATGATCTACGAGGGATTCAGGTATTGCAATTATATGTATACGATGACTAATCTGCATTAAAAATTATTATTATATATAAAATGCCTGTCGATAAATTCGGTCACACCGATGTTAGTTCATCACAAAGAGTAATCGCTGGAGGTGTTACTCTTAGTCAAATAAATGAGAGTTTTCTTCGATTGGATGGAGCAAACATCGCGACTGGAAATTTAAAAATGGGTGGTCACAAAATTAAAGGACTACCAACAACGAAACCTTTGACAGCAGCAATGGATGAGGCTTTAAGTTGGGGTCAAGCCATTGATTTGATAACGAATCACGACGATTCTCCGTCCAACGATAATCATTTGACGAATAAGAAATACGTTAATGAACAAGTTACATTGAAGGTGTCTAAAACTGGTGATACCATGACTGGTGATCTAATCTTAAACGTTGGCTCCGATCGTCTGCGTTCAATGGGTTGTAAGGACTTGAGAGGAGAAAATAAAGAATTTACTATTTTCTTAGGTAGTATACGAAATAAACTACAATGTTCGTTAAACAATCCTATTACATTACAATCGATGGATGGATTTCGTTTTAGAATAAACAATGAAATCATGTTAGAGATGGTTAAGTCGACGCAATACAATATTTCATCTCAAATAAATGTGCATACAACCATCTTTATGCATGATGGTTACATTACAGGTCTACACAATCCCAACAGCGCCAGCGATGCAGCTACGAAGCAGTATGCAGATTCTATCTCAATCGGTCCCGCGCTTAGCATTCATTCTTTCACTCGTCAAGCCATAGACGCTAAAACTCACACAAGAGTTTCTTTCGATAATGAAAGATTCAAAACCGATGCTGGCATAAGTACGAGACTGACTCGTGTCACTCCCGGAAAAGCCGGATACTATTTGGTTTCGACGTATATAGAATTTTGTGACACTAATACCGCTCATGGTAACGTCTACCTGTATAAAAATGGAGCGAATTACATGCAAATTGCGGGCGGAGGGGGTACGGGAGCTGCGCATAACAATTCAACCGGTTGTAGCATAGTTTTTGTAACCAACACCGATTTTCTCGAGATATTGGTTTTTTCACACAACGCACTAAATATATTAGCTAGAGACTTTTCGGCAGTATTCATACGACCTTAATTTCCTTGCTGATCGAAATAATAAAAGGAGCTGGATGAGAAGGGGAGGTATCAGGAAATAATAAAAGACCCTCAAAGGAGAAGAGGAGGAAATAATAAAAGACCTCTTGGTTGACAGTCCACCGCGCTAACCACTGTACTACCGAGCACCCCCCTCAGGAAATAATAAAAGACATCCAAAGGGCAGTGGCCAATCCTCTCCCTCACCGTCTCATCATCCACTGACCGTGTACTCATCATAGCTGAGTCGGCTAGAGGAACAGAAATCTCGTTACAAATTTCTGCCCCGGCGGAGAATTGAACCCCCGACCTCTTGGTCGACAGTCCAGCGCGCTAACCACTGTACTACCGAGCACCCCCCTCAGGAAATAATAAAAGACCCTCAAAGGGCACAATTAACTACTACTCTTATGAGTAGCCTTCTTGAAGGGGCGCTACATAAATGTTTGGAACGTTTGAATAATGAATAATTATGCTTCCATGTGTTTTTTCTTTTTCTTCACTG
Source organism: Lumbricus rubellus (assembly GCA_945859605.1). Taxonomy (NCBI): domain Eukaryota; kingdom Metazoa; phylum Annelida; class Clitellata; order Crassiclitellata; family Lumbricidae; genus Lumbricus; species Lumbricus rubellus. Next base: position 772,055 of record OX243828.1, read on the forward strand.
TTCACTATAACCAATATGCTTACAACTTGTCAACGTCTACTACTTGATCATCCTTCTTTGCATCTCACCAACATCTTCTTCCTCTTTGATAAGAAGTTAATGGGCTCTTAATAGACTACATGACCATGCGGATAAACACATAACTTACATGCACTCGTGCACATTGGCTTAAACATAAAATACACAAACATACGCATTTAGGCTATTATGCATTTTCAACAGACTTCCTTGAAAATAAACTCGATGGAAGTTTGATGCTTTAAACAACTTTTGAAAAAATCCTGTAATTCGTTAAAATTATGCTCTTGGCAAAATATCCAATTCTTGATAGACGATATCTTTAGACTGAGGAGATCCTGTGTTCGTCTTTGTTGTGGTTTGAACGTTAGCATAGGTTTCAACGTTAGCGTAAGTTGTATTTGCCGCCGACCAATTGGCTACAGATTGGTTTCTTGTGGATTTCTGAACTTGCGCGTAAATTGGAAACTCGTTTGTTGTTGTTGTTGTTGTCCGTGCTCCAGAAGTATCGTCGCGGGCTGAGCAGCCCATCGGTCTGGAAAAAGACGAAGTTTGAACAAAAGACAGAGAAGATAATTGAAAACAACGCGAAACTACGGATAAAGTACTCCACCTCTCTCTATTTCCTCACAGGTCTTCCACTTAAAACTGAAAACATTGCTTTTTCAAAAATCCTATCTTGATTCCTCCTCTTCTTCTCACATCCCTCGTCATTTCAACTTTAAGTATCACCAACTTTAGCCGTCCATCTGTGTGCATGGCAGACTGACTCTACGGATCTTGACTCGCTGCCTATCGATTTTGTTAAAGCACATTGAATAAGCTGGCTAACGTGACCTCGTTTTATAGGCGCTGTGGAAATCTCGAGATCACGATTAGGATCACGAATTGAAAAGAAGACGACATTAGCCTAGATCTACGGATGAAATAGCCTATGGCGGTTAATGGAATTTACAGTTTTTGATGCTTCGATTGTAAACTCCGGTTCGCGTAGGCCTACCTGTTCTGTTTTCGTCTGATGAATGCTGCAACAACAACTAAGATGATGAGGACAAAAATTATAGCACACGAACTCAGCATCAATGCGAGTTTAACGGTTTCCAAGTTCTCGTATGTGTCTGACAATTGCTTCAGTGTTAGAGGTGGCACCGTGGTTTCTGAAATCACAGCAGTGGTTCGTAGTGAATTCTGGTCTATTGGTATAGGCCTACTTCTTTTCGTAGTTTCTGGAATCACAGAAGTGCTTGTCAATTTTTCCATTGGTAGACTTCGTACCGTGGTTTCCAAAAGCAATGCAGTGGTCTGAGGCTTATTTGTTGATAACGGAATTTGTACCCAAATCCCTGCAACATCCACATTAATAACTGGACGTAAACGTTGGAGCATATCGTCGCGATATGCGTAGTTTGTGTTAAGAAACCAAACCTTCACAAATATTCGCAGCTCTGCAGATATTGTCCGATTATAATGAAAATAATGAAAAACTACTGAACACAGCTGCATTGTTTTAGAAAATGGAACCCACACAACACTAGATTAAAAGTTAGCTTTTAATTTGAACACGCTTAGCTCTTATGCACGGTCTTCAATCTGGATGAATTTGAGATAGACTGTTGTTCATCAACTTGCCTAATGCGTTTTACAGAATGTCTGAAACGTAGACAATGAAGTTGAATGAACAGCAAACATTCGGGCCTTACGTTATATTGAGACTTCTTGGAATTATTCAAGAATGAAAATTTAAATAATGAAATCGCGATCACGATTCGAACTACTGTACAATATTAGGTTATGCATACCGGTATGTCATTATTATACAAATATGATTTTATTCAATTTTTGATTTTTAGAAAATTTACATTTAGAACGGCATGCATTATAAACTTTGCATAGGTTAACTAAGCAGTCGCTTGGCCCATAAAAGTCGTTGGGTTCTTGGGGATTTGCCTCTGCCTCCCCTCTTACCAGATCTGACTATGAATCTCACTTTGTTCTATGAATTGTCGCGAAAGCGTTAAAAAATAGAGATTTGTCACACAATTTTTTGGAGCATTTTTTCATTTCTCATTTACCAACCGTTGTGTTTGCAGATGAACGGATATGTCTTATCACATTCGCAGTCAATCCATTCATAGTCATCAATAGGTTGTTTATTGAGACATAAACACTTTGCGTTGTAATTGAACGGATGATTACTTTTCCAGTTACTGTACTTTATTTCAGAATCTAAAAGCAGTTTTACATTTATGTGTGATATTTTAAAATTAATTCAAATACACAATACGAAATAGTAGGCCTGTAGTCTACTGCCAAACAACGAGTCTGTAAGTTGTTATCACAAAAATGGACCTACGGGAAAACTGACAATGAAACTCTCACTTTCTGCTGTTTCATATTGTTTTTTAGGTTTAGATTCCATCTGCGGTCATTGTGTTAAAATTCAATTGAAGATCCCTGTTGATCCGTAACGAGCTTATTAAATGTTGTTTCCTGCTAACCTTAGGCCTACCGGTGATCAGGGTTCAACCAAATTGGTCCAATCCTCGGTAGACAGTTCATACCTTATCCATAACAAGCCGATTTATACTATTGCTGTCCACTGAAACATCGCTTGAACGCAACTGAACAATACTAATTGTAGTTTGAGGCACTGGAGCCAAAGGGCACTACCAAAAGAACATTAGATATTTGCTTTCAGCTCTTGATGTTGGCATACTAAGGTGGCGTCTCCATTCTTGCTACTGACAGTGGATGAACAAGGGTTAGGCCTATGTTGTTCTCAAGGACAGTCTCCGGAAGTATGTCATACTAGCCGTTGGCCTACCTGTGTCATTCCATCGCCAAACGCTTTTTGAAATTCCGACCCAGTAAGCTGTGCCTGCATTCAGACCGAGACCTTTCAGAGTAATGTTCAGATTCCTTTCGCTGCGCTTTTCAAATGAAGCTAAATCTCCTCCTTCCTTAAAACAAGCTTCCCTGGCCTTGTACCATGTCAACGTAACGTCTTTCTTCCAGTAACATCTATCGCTGATTTTCATCCCACAGAGGGAAGAATTGCCTGCATACACAATAACAAGAAAAGTTTTAGATATTGTGCTGTATTTATTGATGAAACATTTAAGGCCTAACTCGATATCTTTACAATCGCTGTATTTTATAGAAAAATCTCGCTTATAAATACAAACTAGAAAACTAAAAATTAGCATAACATCAATTGAATAATGTAGCCTACATGTATAATTGTGTATTGGGGCCTATGGCCTTGGTCGACAGCGTCCGCTCTTGTTCCTTTCTCTGATCATAATGCATCACATTCACTTCTGCAATACAATCGTGATAACTATGATATTAAATTTCTTACTCGTTTGTGCGGATGTTTCGCAGATGTATCTTCTATGTTCGACTGGTCGACTCTCGGAGATAGTATAATCGTTTGCATACAGATATCCGAAGAAGTATGATCCTTCTGCCTTGTTACTTACTTGTTTAACTGTGAAACCTGAAAATATCACGTCATTCGTCGTCTGTCTTAATTTGTAAAAGACTAATTAAATCTAATAACTTATATAAGGCCGTCATCGTAATGCAAAGCAACGAATCAAGAATCGCATCAAATGAAATCATTGACGAAGTCATCGTCTGTTGGTAAAATCAAGACAAAGTCCAATGAGTCATATAAAACCAGAAAATCATGACACGTAAGGTAATCGAGCTGAAATATACCAGGACATGCTTAGCTCTGAGTCTGGTTTTAAATATTGCAGCAAAATGTATATTTAGACTGCACGCAAACACTATAGGCTACTCACTGCAGACTAGTCACAGGAATGGATGTCAATGTGAGGGTAGTGTGTTCAACAGCAAAATATAAAACAAACGACTATGATTTGCACTAATTGTTTTACTGAGCAGTGAGCACTGCTTGAATTTTGCTACATTTGTTATCAGTCTAAGAAATGTCAATTAGTTTAGCATGCTGCCTATCATCTCCTCAGTCATCAATACCATCGCCCAACCACCTCAACCTCACCTCCGCCAATACCACCCACCACCGGGACCACCCCACCACCACAACCACGACCACAAGTCCACAACTTCCATCATGTTAGCGCACTTGAATTTTTACAGTGAACGGATGAAACGGCTTCGATTAACGTAACATATTGTGCTACATTGCACTGTAGGCCTATTGTAATGCGTAGTCACGATAGGCAGTCAGCTTAATTAAACATCGACGATATATCAAATCAAGTCTGCAATATCCTGGTAGGCCTATTTTGGCCCGCTTTAGTGCCAGGTCAGAATCCGGAGAGGTCAATCTAAAGAGAAAATCTTCAGCCCTCTTTCTCAGAAACAGAGACGAATTTGAGTGTAATATCATGTTTTCAGTCGTACACAATCCTGTTGAAGATGTCAGAACCGGATCCAGGGGAGCAATCCGGCCATGGCCCCCATTTAAAAATACCCATGTATCGTGCCCCCCTCCATTTGGTTTGAACAAGCTTATAATCTCTGTATCCGCCCTTGGAAGGTGTATAGTCACTGTACGAGTGTTTTAAATTCAGGAGTCTACTGTTAGTCATGAGATTTAAAGCAAAAACGTTACCTTGATTCGGCTGACCATTAACCCAAGTCCAATTCCCAACAGTGTGATAAATGTTGTTAACGAAAACGTTTTCTTTTCCAGCAAACTGATATTTCCTGCTTGCATTTCGAATGAACTGGACGATGTTTTTCTGATCGCTTTCATCGGTTAGTCTTGATAAAGTAGCATCAATGTTTGAACACCATCGTTTGGCGAACGAGGAATTTAAAGTGAGTGGAATTAGGGTGTCATTATTCGTCAACGGCATGCTCAAAGTGTATCCATTGTAAGTCTCACTGTAGAACGATGGCACTGAGCCGATGACAGAGATACAGCCTATAATAAAGTGTTTGAACATTAAATTATATTGTTTGTTTGCCAATATTAACAGTTACTATTGCCTGACACATTTTAATTTGCCCAGAACGATTCTCTATTGTCTCTAATGAACCATAACTAGTTTTTTTATTATTGATCTTTGAGCAGCGTTATCGAGAGTGCTTGATTCAAGAGGTAACTTGTTATCATACGGTAATTACAAATGTTCTACAGGTCAAACTGTCAGCAGCGGCTAGGCCTCACTTGTAACTCTGTTAATCTACAAATCAGGTAGACGTCTCGCAACACCAAGAGGTTAAAGAAAAGCATAAAAGTCAGTAAATATAAATATACATTATTTTGTGTATTTACTTACTGATAAATATGAGAAATCTGAAACCTTGTAAGTCCATCTTTTATAGCGACGAGTTTATGATTGTCCGATTCGACTAGATTAACTTGTACCCGGATGATAAACTTCAGACCAACTGCCCTCAGCATGGCTACATGGCTTTGGTTACTGGCCTACTTGAAAGTAGGCCTAGTCAAGGCTAGTGTGCAATACCACAATTGCAACACACAGCTGTGAAGTGACATAACAAGGATATAATGCAGATGATAACTTGTCGTATTGAAATATCGTTGACAATAGCGGTAGCCTTAAAGGCAGTATCCGGATCAATTAAGTGCAACGAACATGATTGTATACCAAACATGGAGATAAATTTTCAGCTCTTCTTGCCGATTAGACGACTTAGTCGAAATAGTTATGATGACATTGGGTTTTTCTTTTTAACTTGGTGACGATCACGAGCACCTCGTCGATACATGTATGTTAGTTGATCTGATGTTGTGGCAAAGTAGGCCTGTATACAGTTGGATAATTTATGACGTCAATCCAGTTGAACGTTCAGCACATCACATGACTAAAGTGATGTCACTAAGAACCGTTATAATGTTCTTAACAGACCCAATCCTAGCAATCTGTGGTAAGATTCTCCCAGCCCACGCAATTGCCAGACCTCACTGTCTCAGATTTCATTTACATTGCAGTTTCACGTTTGAACTATACAGTAACTGCAGTGTAATATACGGTGGACTTCCGGCCTGTCGGATGGGGGTCCCTAAATAGGGTCCTGCGCACCGCTGCCCATCTCATAGGCCGCCTTCCCAAGTTCGGCGCTATATAAAATCCTCAGTAAATAAATAAAATACAAATAGCACCCAAAATCCTCGATATAATTATGAAGAAGTATAATTGCTAAGGTGTCGTCATTTGAAAAATAATTAGTTTAATTTACCGTCTATTTAATTTTAATGTGCAGATGAAAGGAATTGAAGCGTACAGACACAAACACTTGGCGCTGAATTCAAATCAATAACTATTTTGTCTAATTAATTTTAATAACTTTATTTGAGAACCTATCTCTTGCTGAGGTACAAGACCGCATCTGTAATTTGGATAGCTTCATGTCTTAGGCCGACTTAAGGATTAGTGTTATGATGAAGCTCTTCACGTTTCATATTGGCGATATAAATACATGTAAAATTAAAAACGGCCTAAGTTATTGCTGCCCAGTGGTGACTTGGCTTCACGAGTATGGTGTTACCCAGCACAACGAATTAGGCGACATGCAATCAGGTTTTTACTGGTCTTGGTTAACCTTCTTCAAACGCCGGGCAACTTGGAGCAACTCAATTTCTCACGCTCATAAGCAGACGTTTGTCATAATCTTGGATGTTATATGGTGCATCTACACTTCCGCTGACTGACTTTGGAAAGGAAAAGTTTCGGTTTAGTTTTCAAGGGGGCAGAAGTTTCGCCTGTATCTCAAACGATAATGTCTTACATGATAAGATCAGCATTCGACAGACTGATTTTCTTAGTATAAGTGACCCGAGCAATGATCATGATTTGGTCGTAGAAAGATATTAGGTTCTGCGTGTGGCATTAGACACAGGAGCAATGGATGCTACTTGTTACACTTGTAGCATTAAGTTTCATGTATTTGATGTTGTTGATGTATTTTTTCGGACGAGCAATTCCGTCGCAGCCAAACCGCGGATAGAAACAGAACGCGTAGCAATGCCTTGTCACTTAAACACGAGTCATGAGTAGATCTTGTCAAGCATGAATTGAGCTTTATATAGTTAACGAAAAACCGATTATTCCACTACTTCAGATTTATTTAACAGGCTTATATGATTGGTTTAAACCTCTAACGACCAACGTGTACTAAAATGCTTTGGAAAAATTTAGCTGGTAGTTAAAGAGTTAAGCACAGTTGGTTGCAGTATGCGCAAGCGTAAAAATGTTAACTGCTAACAGTTGTCCAAGTGAGAAACAATAGAACAGACTCATAAAAAATGTTGCAAAGATGTTGTCAGATTCATTTGGATGGTTTCATGTAATAACATAAGACATATCCATTTTCTAAAATGTGAAATTATGCACATCGTTTTGTCTCAATATAATGCAATAACAAAGGATACATATAAACGTCTCCACTTGAAGGAAATTCACGTTAGCAACTATGTCCTATTCCTTATAAAGGAACCAACATTAGGTCTACATGGAGCTAAATATATCAACGATGAGAGTATACTAAAAATGACTTGAGAAACAAGTGCAATTGGTTGATAAAGTGTTAATTGTCTTCACTGTCCTTCGGATTGGCGCAGCCTTCATGAAATTCATAGATCCTTGAAATTCACAGATCGCTGGTGTTATTCACTTGATTTAAGATCCAGTTCCGCATACACGATGCTGTTCACTGGATGTTCTTCTCCTTCTTTAGTCTTTGCAGCCACCTTCTTCCGAACCACCGATGCATAGGTTGTGTCTGATGCAGGGATGCTGGTTTCTTTTGGAGTCTGAATTATTTCCTCGTACACTGGAAAGTCCATGGACGAATCCGCCACTACATGCTTCGGAGTTACATAACCGGAAGACCTTATTGCTCTGAAAACAAAATTAATAATGATCTTTTCTGAACAGACGACCGACAGCAGCAAGAAACTAGATTCTGACAGCCATTGAAAATTATGGCGTTCAAAGACAAGCATAATAATAGTAATTATTATATAACCTACAGTTATGCACGTTAAGCATAATATGATCTACTGTTGATATCGGAGCTATAAAAAGCAGTTGAAGTCTGCTGCAAAAGTTAGGAAGCCATAATTACGATCAGAATAAATGCAAAGATTCGCCATGCAATTGCATATTAGGCCTATATCGGTCTATCATGGAGCTCAAATCATTGGCAGTCAGCACACTTGCATTCACACATTCGAGTTACTAACCGTGGTGCATCGTTGTTTCTTCGTTTCTTTATGACTAAAGCCCCAACGATTATGATTATGATGGCAAATATCACTGCACAGGACACGACTAATATGACGAGTTTAATGGTTTCTGAAAAAAACACGCAGATGAGTCAAGTTTTATTGCATTCTGCGGATGATTCTGTAAATAATGGGCCTATGTATGCAACGATGTCTTGCCCTAAACGATATGTGAAAGATCAAGATGTGTTAGTTTTGTGTAACTATTATCCCAAGGATCCACTACCTTTCGGTTACGCGAAATATTTCTCTTCCAGTTTGCTAATCCACCATGCCACATTCTGTTCTGGTAGAACTATGGTGCTACGACCTGTTCTTATTATTGGTAGCCTTAATTGTCACGAAACGGCGATTTCACTTAGAGGAAACACAGAATACACTTTCGATGTCATACAGCGCAATATAATTATGTCAACGGGAATAGCATAGTATAATAATTGTAGGCAATAGTTATAGCATTGCACGGCACAGACAGTGCCGGCGCTAGCACCCCCATGCCTCCCATTTGGGGGGGCCCGAGTTTGAAGGGGCCCCAAGGGGCCCCAAATTTAGCTGGTCATTATGCCTATCTGTGACTGTTTATTTCTTAAACCGGCGCCATTATTTGAGGCTTCAGATCCGGTCTGGTGCATGCCTCAACTAACCATATGGCACTGCCATAGCACATGATAGCAGACCTAATGCAAACATCATACCGTCCATACTGATCTTGGGCATAAGTAAAGCCATTTTAAACTACATGTGACTCAGGCAGTTTCGTCCACGTTCTCAAACACAACATGTATAAATTGTAACTTATTATAATTGCTAATTGGACGAGGCTGCAAAATAAAACCTGCGTGAGCCCCATACATTAAGCCCTGTGTTGGGTTCCAGATGTTCATGGTACGTGTCTGAACTCAAGTTTGCAAGGGGCCTCAAATGTAGCTTGTAATTATACCTTTCATGACGATTCATTCCTGAAACCATGCACCGAATTATGTTTTAACGCAAAGCATACAAAATAATATTACACAACCAAAGGAGAGACTTGGGGGTGTGGACAGGGGCATGGCCCCACAAATTGTGGTTGGGACGGAGTCCTTGTATCCCCAATATATCAGAAATATTTCATAAGTATCATCCACTGTCCATCAATAATAATCAATTTTTAAAGATGACAACCTATAAATGCTAGGCCCTACCGTTAAAGTTGACAAATCGGACAAATTTAAACAATGGAGAGGGGACACTCTGAAGTCCTAAATCACGACTAACTGCATTAAAAATTAGCAATTTTGTAAAAATTACAGCTTAAAATTCTACAATTACAGCATGGAAATTTTAAAAAATTTAACAATTGGGAGGGGACATTTATTGAAGTTTTACACTGTCTTTCAGCACTTATATTATATGAGAAATTTTGCTGAGATGACAGCTCAATGTATGGGGGGCCTCAAGTTTTATTTTGGGGGCCCCCGGTACCCTAGCGCCGGTGTCGCGCGACAGAGTCTCCCCCTTAAAAGTCTCCCCCGGAGACTCTATTTCGAAACAGATTCTTCCCCCGGAGGATCTGTTTCGGAATAGATTCGCCCCCCGGAGACTTTATTCTGATATAAAGTCTCCGGGGCGAGAGAATATTTCATCCCCTGCCGAAACAAAGTCTCCCCCGGGGAGACTTTATTTCAATGAACGATTTCATAAAGTCGCATCATATTAATCTATACCAAAATATGTCTGAAAGCTAGTCCATCTGTTTGAATCTTTTTTTAAAGCAATTTGCAAAACGTTCTCTTGCGAATTTGTAGGTTAGCGTGACTGTTTTAAACTCACTATCCACTTTAATACTCGACATGCGTATATTTTAAAATTCGAGGTGGTAATGATTACCGCAAACGTAAGACGCTCTTTCGCCGTTATAAAACGGCGCCATTGCTGTTGGTGTCATCTCGCTTAACGGCGACGGTGCTAAGCACGTGTTTAAGCTGAGTCACAATAATAAAAAAAATACAATAGTCTGTAAATGGATCACCGCAAATAAGAAAAACATAATGAAAATAATTATGAATAACAAATATCGTCTTGTATCTGGGCGTTATTTTTATAGAGCGCTCCTCGCCGTATGAACTATATTCAGAGGAGATCTCGGTGCTTAAACACCGGAGAAAAGATTTTAAGAGAAACTATTTCAAGCAGCGAGTAAACAACGAGCTGCACAGACAGCAACTTTGCCCGTAGGGGAGTGGAGGTCATTCAAGGCAGGGTGCAGACGTCTCTGGGGAAAAGTTCCGCCTCCAGGATTGACATTGCCCCCAGAAAATTTCAAAAAATAGGTCTAATATTGGATTTTAGTTGCTGTCTTCATCATTGTTTTACATGAAGTGTTATAATACACCGTAATATTATTTACTAATATATGATTATAGTAATTATTTTCTAATATAATACATGACACAATCCTGCTAGAATGAGTATAACTTACTGTTAATATTTATACAAATACTATTTTGTACAACTGAATTGCTTCTCTCCAGTGCTATCCTTCGAATGTTAAAATGTCAATTTTCAAAATGTTTTTTGGTCCTATTATTTGAACACCTAGTAAAACAAATCATTACTACATGTGACATCTCGATTTCGGTACCGGTAGTGTATAATTAGTTCTTGGTTGATTTGTGTATCATTATTATGATTTCGGAAAGTGTGTCCTGGTCAGCAAATCAGAACCATATTGGGAAACAGGCATAGGCCTAAGCTGATTATAATGCTGAAAAGTCAGCTTATATACTATTATATTCACGTCTGCAGTTATTCATTAGAATGACCAAGCAACAGCAGAACTGAGCTGCTGAACTCAATGCATATAAAGACATACATGTAAGGATATTTTTTTATTGTAGTTGTAATTATATAATCTATATCTAAAATTGAGGGTGTATGTATGTATGTATGTATGTATGTATGTATGTATGTATGTATGTATGTATGTATGTATGTATGTGTGTGTGTGTGTATGTATGTATGTATGTATGTATGTATGTATGTATGTATGTATGTATGTATGTATGTATGTATGTATGTATGTATGTATGTATGTATGTATGTATGTATGTATGTATGTATGTATGTATGTATGTATGTATGTATGTATGTATGTATGCATGCATGCATGTATGTATGTATGTATGTATGTATGTATGTATGTATGTATGTATGTATGTATGTATATGTTTGAATATGTATTATGTATGTATGTACTATGTATTTATGTTTGTATATATGTATGCATTTTGTATGCATGTATATATATTCATCTTCAACATCTGTTTTCAGCCATTCCATACCATGCCATGCCATGCATTGCCAAGCCATGCATGCCGTGCCCTGCCATGCTATGCCTTGCCATGCCTTGACATGCCATGCCTTTCCATGCCTTGCCTTGCCATACCATGCCATGCCTTGCCATACCATGCCATGCCTTGCCAGGCCATGCCAGGCAACTCCATGCCCCGCCATGAATATTATGTCATGGCATGCCTTGACATGCCATGCCTTTCCATGCCTTGCCATACCATGCCATGCCTTGCCATACCATACCATGCCATGCCTTGCCAGGCCATGCCAGGCAATTCCATGCCCCGCCATGAATATTATGTCATGGCATGCCTTGACATGCCATGCCTTTCCATGCCTTGCCTTGCCATACCATGCCATGCCTTGCCATACCATACCATGCCATGCCATGCCTTGCCAGGCCATGCCAGGCAATTCCATGCCCCGCCATGAATATTATGTCATGGCATGCCTTGACATGCCTTGCCATGCCATGCCCTGCCATGCTAGGTCGTGCCGTGCCATGCCAGGACATGCCATGCTAGGCAATTCCAGGCCATGCCATGCCATTTGATGCCATGCCTTGCCATGCCTTGCCATGCCTTGCCATGCCATGGCATGTCATGCCTTGCCAGGTCAGGCAATGCCATGCCATGCCATGTAATTTGGTATGTTATATGATGTTCTCAGTCTTTTGATTGCATAAAATTAGTGCGAAATGTTAAAATAACTGGTTTTTTAGCCTTTACCATAATACTATGGCCACTACTATATAATTATGCTACAATTACGCCAATTAGTACAAAACATTTAGGCTTACTTTACAAGATTCTCATAATATTACTTCATATTTATTAATGTACAATTCTACTAGTGGACACAAAGTCATTTATATAAGCAAAGATACACTTTAAGTCAGGAAATCTAGGGGGCGATTTTTAGTAGGGGGAGACTTTGTATCGTAGAGGGGGAGAATCTATTTCAATGGGGGAGACTTTGTTCCGGTACAGAGTCTCCCCCCGGAGACTCTGTATCAGCAAGGGGGAGACTCTGTTTCGGGGGGAGACTTTATTTCGTGACACCGGCACTGGGCACAGATATGGCATAGAATAAAACAATCGTGGACTGTCGGTTCCAGATGATAGCTCTTGGTGGATTAATTGATTGTTTGGGAGGTCTTACCGCTGGAAGTGGAGGCTTCTTGAGTTGGAGAGCCAGACATGTCTATAAAGAATAAAGATCATTTTATAGTGGCGGCGAGTTCGAATTTATATAGCCCTTCTTCAAGAAAATCCGCTGTAGAATTAGCTAATGCCCTGCACATGGCTTTCGAATGGCCCTTTAGAAATTTGTAGATACGATTACGGTTAAAGCGGACATTGGAATAGAATAATTATAGCATTGTACAGAAGAGCTTGATATGACAGAGAATAGAAAACGATGAAAATATTAGAGCTAGGTGATATTGCTTGACTAATTGATTGACTGCATGGGGGTCTTACCAGCTGGAGTTGAGATTCCTTGAGCTGGAGGGTCAGACATGTCTAAAACAAATAACAGTCTACATAAAATACCATTTGTACTTAACTACAAAGACGGGCCAAGGAATTAGCATCAAAGTACAAGGGTCATAGATATTTACTGAGAATTTGATAAAGCGCTCCTTCAAGGTTACTACTCAGGAGCGCTCCCAGTCCAACCCCGGTCGAATAAGACAGTCTTGAGAAGAAAAAGAAATGAAGTAGAAATGCCAATAGGTATTTGACGAATAGCGGTTGTATGATCGAATTTAAGGGGGAACAAACTTACTTCTATAATTACTTCATAAGCTGGCCAACATTCAACCAACTAATCACATAGTCACTAACGTTTTCTCAGTGCATGCATGCTCAAAATGTGCGAAAAAATTTCTAAATATTTTGAAGAATAGTTAATTACCATTCAAAGTGGCTTATAAAGTAGGCTAACGTGTTCGTTGCCAACCACTAACCTTTGATTGAGCAGATGAATGGATGCTGCTCAGAACAATCACATCCCTTCCACTCCCACCGATATTGTGTTAGACACAAACACCGTAGATTGTAATCGAATGTGCGATAGTAATGCCAGTTGGCGTACTTGATTGCTGAACCTACAAAGCCCCAAGCACCGGCAGTCGAATTTGTTTCATTGTGCAATAGTATAAACTTTGATTTAAGTTATCTGTAAATAAATCTCCTCGTAGGCCTAAATACGAGTGAAGTGGATTCATTATCAAATTTATCAGTTTGCCAATAAATGTTATTGACTGGATTAAGATCGATAAACATAAAGTTTGTTTATAATAATAATTTAAAAGAGACAAATAGATCTAATAAAAATAAATTTGCCAAGATTTTTAATAAATGGACGATATTTTTTGGACAGTAGGCCTATCATCCTATATCATGTGAAGTGATGTACGCCGGTATAGAGGTTTAAAATTACCTAAACATTACCCTCCGGTAACTTGGCTTCATCCTAATTCCCGGTTTCAGGTTACCCCCTCTGAATTCCGAATGAATTCCGTATATCCAGCTTCCATTTTCCCCTACAGAGAACCTTAATCCATTTAACAGAAGTTGTTTTCGTCAATCCATTTAACTAAGTGTTAGACATAATAACTCAGAAGCTGGATTGACGAAAACAACATATGAGAAATGGAAGCTCAATGAAGGTTCTCTAGAGGTGAAATGGAAGCTGGATGAATGTATTTTATGAGGGTAACCTGAAACCGTAGGGGGTAGGATGAAACCGGTTTGAGATTACCCCCGAGGGTATCTTGAAACCGGTTTCATCCTACCCCCGGCAATCTGAAACCGGTTTCAAGTTACCGAAGGAGTAATGTTTAGGAGGGGGTAATTTGAAACCTTTACACCGGTGTCACGGTAGGGCCTATATTCAATCATCCTCTATAAAAATATAAGGGTGGATTGTACGGGGTATAAAGTATCCGCTGGGATAAACCATTCTATCCCAATTATTACTAAAAGCGTATAATTATTGAAAATGTATGCAGTACAGTGACTTATAATGTTCTAAGTGTCCTAAGAAATGTTTAGAGCAAGGCAACTCGAATTTAGTTAACCTTCGAGTGACCAAGGGGGAGGGGGTCCAACCGAACCCCAGGCCTGTTTTTCCGGGATGACTTTTTAAAGGCTTTGCCTATGGATCTACAAAAATGCTTTCAGGTATTCATAGAACAACCATTTGGGCAATGGGCATACATGTAGAATGGTAGGCTATATTTTGCGTGAGTATTGTCCAACCCTCAACGCCACAACCACAGCATATACCAAGGGTACCGCAAGATATGCGGCTATTATTCATGCATGCGTATAGTTACTGGTCAATAAATAAATGGTCAGCGCACGTTATAGCCTATGAAAGAAAATATAAATTGTTGAACTTAGAATTACTGATATTGTAGCACTATGTTTGGCCTAATATGTTTGCAGCATAGAATTTGAAAGTCTGTGTAGGCCTATCACAGCAATAATTTCATGCAACAGGCGTGCTTCAAAACGGAGGGCTTAGGACAGTTCATACAAACGGTGGCAACCGTTCTGTCAAGGTTACGAGAATAAATGGCTCAGCTTTTTTCTTAGCCGGTGGTGTTGTAGACTGTTACAGTAGACTGTGTCACACCTTTCTTAGTCGACCCACAAGTAGGCCTAACACCACACAGTGACACAGCCGTTCGTACTTCCCCTTCCTCCGCAATTGTTTGAAAATTACCCCCTTTCAATCGTTTCAAGTTTCTATTGAAGCGGCGCTATACAAATTTACAATTGCGATTACGATTTAGTCTACCACAATGCAACTGGTCCGTCGATAGCTGTAAGTGAGAGCAACTGACTGGCATGCGGACGCGCCAGACGTAGGCCTATACTATAGGCTTCCTTCGGTAAATGACCCAATTAAGCATAAAATGTGTATCACGAAATTTTTACACTATTATTTTACAACACGTGCTGCTATTGTGACATAAGATACATCAATCGATTGCAAATGCATTTGGGATTACATAGAACTAAATTCTGTAACGATATTCCAATCCCTTCTCAAGACATTGACATGAAAACGCTGGGGTTCTTTGGGCCTTCGTGTACCAAAAAATACCTTGGGCACTCAAGTGCTAATGACTCTAAGTGTTCTTAGGTGTTCTACATGTTCTGAATGCCCTAAAACCAAAGTAAGCAAAATTATCTAGTGGGAATAATCATACCTGCCAGTGTCATCGATCAAAAAAGCAAAATTAAGTTTATTTGCAAAGGACAAACATACGAGGGGAAAATGACTTTCAAGTTCTCTTCATCTGAGAGGATCCGATTATTCGGGAAGATACTCTATTTCGCGACATCGGCAACAAGAACTGACCGCAATTTGTCCCCATTTTAAACTATGCAACATAGTTTTCAAGGAAGTTAGAAGGATGTTCACAGGTCTTGAATAGCCAACATGACTATGACTATTGATAGCTGCACTGGGCTGTGTAGAAGGGAGAGGGGACGAGTGGAGGACATACGATAGAGTGGAGTCGACGCGAGAAGAGTAGAGGAGAGATGAGTAGGGGAGACGAGGGGAGAAGAGGAGACGAGGTGAGACAAAGAGAGACAGATACGAGAGATAAAAAAACACAGACAGAGAAAGAGACCTGTGTCTGCCCATTTCCATTCATTCTTTTGAAGCCCGATACTATAACAGTTTGCCGCATATGGAGATAGAGACAGATTTTTCAGCGAATCGTAGATGTTCGTGTCGTTAAGAGCTTCAAACGTAGCCAGGTCTCCTCCTCCTTCCAAGCAGACGTTTCTGGCTTTAAACCATTGTAACCAATCATCTCTTTTCTGATAACAGCTTCCGTTTAAAGACAAATCACAATGCTCAGAGTTGCCTGTGGTACACGGACAACAAATTGGATATTGAATCTGTTAAACATAATTGGCTAACGATCAATGTAGGCCTAAAAATTTAAGGCTTTGGAAATAAACAAAATGCTATATCAACCAAACATTTTTTTAAATCAAGAAGCATAAAAATTATTATAATTATAATGTCGATATAAGCACAAAATTCTGCCGACTGTCAATTGAGCACAAGTCATCTAGCTCAGACTGTGGCGTTCAGTTTAAATATTTGTTCGCAAAATGCATTTAGAAGTAGGCCTAATCACTCTTCACCTGTGATCACGATCTCGTTACCTATAATAATAATAATCAATCAATCAGAATTTTTATGCCCCCCCCCCCTTAAAGATATCTACTCAGAGGCGCTTCAAGCGAAAAATCAGTCTTCAACAGTTTGTAAAACTGAGAACAGTTTTGGAGGCGTCGCATAGTCAAGGGAAGTCCATTCCAGGTTGTTGGACCAACCACAGAGAAGGAACGGTTCTGCATTGTCGCAGAGTGACTGAAATGAAGCAATTTAAGTTAGGCCTGCCATGGACAACAGAGCGCAGTGTGCGGAGGCGTAGGGGAGATAGGTACCGAAATAACCAGTTTTTGGACTTTTTGGGAAAAGGGCTATAACTGCATTGTGTCAATTTCAAACTAGAACTCGATGTAAGGAACTAATAAAATATTTGTATAGCTACTATATATACAATACATAACATTTATAGCATTCACCGAAAACCTAAAAAAATGAAAGTTTTATGTGCACCTCTATATCTTTTAATGGTTATTTCAGTACCTCATTGGGTACTGAAATAACCAGGGGTTGTACCGAAATAACCACTGGTTATTTCAGTACATCCAAGTTACAAAATCCACTTTAAAATGATTTCAATTATTTTATAATCTCTAAAACAGAATAGAAATATTGAAATAGGCATAACAATGTTTTTTTTATATCAGGTGTAACCGAAATACTGAAATAATTGAGAAATTTAAACGTTTTACAGATAGGTCAGTCAGTTAAGGGTCTATTGATGCATCGTCAGAATCATAGCAGCTTAATTATTTTATTATCTCAAATTATTTACTCAGCTATAGGAGCTAAAGTCAAATGGGAATTGTAAATAGACATTTTGATGCTTAGAATCCTTTGTAGGTTGTTTGGAAGGATCTAGCTTGACAACTATATGATCACGATCTGCCTCACATTGGTCTTTTCTGGAAATTCTGCATGTTCATTGTGATTGCTTCTAAACATAAATAATTGCAAAACACTTGCTGTGACCTTGCAATGATTTATGGCTATCATTTTTCCAGTGTAACACACTTTGAGTCACTGAATCATTAGAACACCAATCTCCAACCTTCACAGTGACTGTGTCAAATTCAATGTCATCGTCATAGATGTCCGGGCATAAATTCTGTACTTGGAATCCTTCTTCATAACTTTCCTGGACACTTTCATCAGAAGCTTCTACATCATTCATGACTAGCTTGCATTTTGTCTTTTCCTTCATGGTTCCTTGGCTTTAGGTTATTTAAAAGCCTTGTATTTTTTCCTTTCTTCAATCTGTTTCCATGCAAGGCATTCATTTCGCTCATTGTGGCAAGATTCTTTGACTGGATTATTCTTTTTCCATGACTAACTGAAGTGTTTTGTATTCCAGCTTTATAGGTAAGGTCAGGAGTTACTGCCAGTAATGGATGTTAAAGGCTGTTGATTCATGATATCATTCTGTTGATGTTATGGGCTGTTGTATATGATAGTCGTGGATGTTGATCCATATCTGTTAATGTTAAATGCAATTAGTGCATGTCTGCATGATGATTATTATTAATATCATTATTATTATATTCGTTTAATAATAATATATATAAAAAAATAATAATGCAGACATGCAACAACAGCCTTTAGCGTTAACATGATGCCGAAGGCTGTCGATCCATGATATCTATTGATATTGAAGGCCGTTGATCCATGATAGCTGTTGAAGTTGAAAACTGTTAGTGCATGATAGCAGAGGATGATTAAGGTGGTTGATTATTTTGATGCTTAGCAAGACAGCCTTTGTTTAGTCCAGATTTAATAGACAAAATCTATCTTATATAATTATGTAGGGCCTACTGCTATAATTACATAAAGATATTACAATGCAAACATATATTTATAGGAGTTCAAGTCCTAAGTTTAAGTTGTGCTGAAATATGTAATAGTCAAAATTGTGGTGTACAGACATTTGAACGGTGGTCAATTGAACGGACGACACTTGACCGGCGACACTTTAACGGGCGACAGAAGAACGGGCCGACAATAGAACAGGCGACACTTGACCGGAGAGTCATATTACCGGGCCGACTAATGAACAATTCACAAGGTGCGGCGTTGTACACTATGCACTTAGGCCAACTCTGAGTTTTGAGTGAATGTTGGGAGCGACGTTTTGGCGACACTATTCACACTAAATACTAGAGACCATAAGCGTACGGGAAATTTCAGCAAGGGGGGCGGGGGCGAAGATTGAACTTCTGCCCGAAAAATATATCCGGAAAAAAGTTGATGATCTTTTTTTAGTCTACACGTCCGAAGCTGTGTTTGCCCGAAAAACCAGACTTGCCCGAAAGTTGACGACCTTTTTTTAGTCGCCCGGGGCTGTGTTTGCCAGAGAAATCAGACTTGCCCGAAAGTTGGGGGGGGGGACTTTTGCCCCTCTGGACCCGCGCATCATACGCTTATGCTAGAGACAGTTAGTATATAATTATGGTAAAAAGACGCTCATACATCGAAATTATGAGAAAAACAATACCAGAATGGCAGAATATCATGGCGATGTCGAATGGTTGCCCATTTGTCACATAACTAGAAAACGTTAAACTTGGTAGGTCTAGACCTACATGTCAAAGACAGTGAATGTTGGATTGCTTTTAAATTTTACTATGACTTTACCGATCAATTGTCCACCGGTCATCTGTCGCCCGTTCAACTGTCCGGCCGTTCAATAGTCTCAGCGGTCATCTGTACACCGTTCTACTCTCGCCGTTCTAGTGTCGCGCGTTCTTTTGTCGTCCGTTCTAATGTCATGTAACCAAAATTGTACTGAAATAACCAGCCGTACCGAATTAACCGGTTATTTCGGTACCACAAAACCTGGTTATTTCAGTACGACAACCACCAGTTCACTTCAAATGTCAATACACGATACCATATGCGAAATTGGGACGTCGTTAAAAGTTCTATTACTAGATAGATCATTACTGGTTGCAAGTGCAAATTTACAGCAACATACGCTTAATAAATCCCCCTCATACTTGATAAGTTGTCAAGGCTAAAAATTACTTTTGACAGCGGAAAATTAAGATATGCTATGAAATTTTAACACCACCACTTTTCGGTGTGGGAATTGGTCGCAACAAAGAACGTCAACAAAGAACACGCAACAAGGTTATCAGATTTTTTTACGGAAGCGCAAAGTGGCTTAATATTTGCTGGTTATTTCGGTACCTGGTTATTTCGGTACGTATCTCCCTATGCAAGCAGAAAGAGGAAGTCAAAGTTCAGGCATACAAGAGGCTGTCAAGCCTGATAAACATCGCCATACCAAAGATGCAATCGTGAATGCAATCGTCAATGTGATTGATCGCCTACAGCGAGAAAAGAAGTCAGTGCAAGTTGATGCTAGCTTCCGAATGAGCACACTGTAGGCTATACAATACATAGCTTATGCAATGCATAAGCACAAAGTGAGGGGATTTTGCTTGCTAAAAGTGTGCGAATGATCTTGGTTAAGTATCAAACAAAGAAAGACTGAGAGAATTCATACTGACCCGGGTATTCGCATATGAACAAACAGAACTTTTTGTCGATTTCCGAATATATACGAATGCTCTTCTCAATGATGCACGCAGTGAAGGATGAAGTGGAAGTGATATTTCGCTCGTGAAATGTGATTCCTTATTAAGACACAATGGAAAAAGATGAAATTGCGTATAATTGAGCGTGAATCATAATAGGTATTTCGTGTGTAGGTCTCTATATTAATATAGACTATTCGCGGCTCTCCAACTACACATGCATTATTCTAATACAGAAGAGCATGTTCTAATACTATTCGTCTTAGCCATATTAAGGCACGCGATGAGAGTCTGTGAGATGTTTTGCAAAAATATGCTGTAGAAATTCCACATTAATTGACCAGAGTTTCATAACCGTGGTTTAAAATCAGGCGTTTGAACTCTAAGTCTTCTGTATTCTAAGCGTGTGCGCAAGACCTAACGAGAGGCGAATTCTAATCTTATTAGCACCATTGACGATTCAGTGGCGAATTTTCAATTTTCAATAGAAAACTCAGTTTAATAGGACTAGTGTTCCACTGTTCCTGAACAGTGTGTATTGGCATGCATTATATTCATTTAATCAGTCAATCAATCAATCAACCAATCAATCCATTGATCAATCAATCAGTCAATCAATCAATCATTCAGTCAATCAATCATTCAATTAATTAATCATTCAATCAATCAGTCAGTCAGTCAGTCAGTCAATCAATTAAGAATTAAATAAATCATTCAATCAATCAATCAATCTATGGCTTTATTGTAGCCAACCGATGAAACAAGAATAAGTTATGAAAAATATAGTAACGATTTTTAATAAGTGGAAGTCACGTATACCTGCAGCTTTTGGTCGACCGCTCACCCAGCGCCATTCATTGGTAATGTTGAATTTGCCATTCAATCTCATATTGTCGTAATCACTTCTACCAAGATTCTTGCTTTGCAATGCACCATTAATAAATTTGGTGATGTGTTCCTGAACATATCTATTAGGAATTGTCGCTAATGTAGACCCAGTCGCGTTTTCGACGCACCAACGTTGAGCATCGGAGAAAGACAGTTGCAATGGCTTACTGTTGGAACGATCAACTACAGCGTCAGGTAGAATAAACGTGTATCCGTTGTAAGACTTGTTGTAGTGCGAAGATGCTTTGCCGACCATTTGCAGAATACCTGAAACGATAATTATGATGTTTTGGTACAATTTTAAAACACAAAGAACCTATATAATATATAGGACCTATATAATATATAGGTCCTATGTTTTACATATTATGTATGCAGTTAATTAAACGCTTAACGAAGCGCCTTTTAACTGCCTTTTAAGTGGTGTATGTTCCAGGTTGTTCCTGTTCAAAAGGAACACACACACACACCACCAAGAAACAAAACTTAATCAATTCTTAACAAGTTATCAGATAGATGGAAGATTCATCACTGGTGAACAAACTCCCGCAGACACGTAGAACTAAGCCAGCTGATTCTCAAATCGTCAAACATTGCTTAGCGTTAATTCACCAGCGATGGATGACGATTTTCTTTTTGAATGATAATCTCGGTTTTTTATTGCTATTTCAAACGGACATGAACACAGTAACATCTAATGTGTTCATGCTAAATTCAATCATGTCATAACTTGTGACCATACGTTCATACACCTACTATGAACGCAATTAATAGTAGGCCTATAATGGATGAACACAAGCTAGGCCTATTACATGAGTTGAATTTACTGATTCGCAACCATGTCATCTTAATGTAGCCTGCATTTTACCAACGCCACGTTTCGAATGCCAGGCTGACCATAATAGGTCATTAAAATGACACCAAAATAAGCTTCCGGATACAGGCACTTATACCTACATTCATACGTTTGCTATGCATTGCATACATGCGTACATACCTACAATGTCCTAGATTCATACGTAGGCTATAGGCTACAATACATTTATTATCAGAATACCTGGAACGAGATTATGCAGGTACGTGCAGAGCATGCAGGTACAGGATTAGGCCTATGTGTTCAACTAGAGTAGACAAATTCATATTAAATTTGATCGTGAATTAAGTCATTGCCATATTAAGTATCACTTCTCACCGTTTACCCAGGATCAGTGTTTTCTGTACGCATCATCTAAACATTTACCACGATAGGCCTATCGCTCTTCTCATGCAGCGTACGGCTAGCGTTCATCCCATTGGTCACACGCAATACGGAAGTTGATTGGGAGAACAATAATTCGAAACAAAGTTAAGGCAACAGCTGTCAGACCATCGCATCTTTGTAAACAATTGAAACAATTTTTCATCGACATTACTTACCAACGAACATCAGAATCGTCGACATTTTGGAATCCAACGCCAACCAGTTACAGTACAGTTTTCATTCAGAGGCTGACTGCATGTCTACGCTTACCTCTACGAGGAAGTAGCGCATACATAATTATTTGCTTAAGGATACAGGAACGACTGCATTATGTGGAAGTTACACAGGCCTACAAAGAAGCATACACACATCATCATCATCAATATGCTTAGGCTCAATGCCCGTAGAAGTCCGACGCCACTCTCTGTCTGAACCTGTCTCGCGTCATGTTGCCCAGCTTCAACCGGTCCGGTCACACCCTAGACATTAATGCTGACACATAGGCTACACACAGTTCACATAATTACGAAAGCCTATTTGATGCAGTGTGCTGGCAAAATATGAACAGGATACGACAGTGCCTGCTACTATGTTGATAACAGTTCACGCGACTCCGATAATTTTTCAATTACTGCACAGAGGATGTCATGCTAAGTTTAATATTGAATTACGTTGCCTCTCTGTCGACTATACTGAATTCTATGGTAAATTTGGGAAGAAGAAAACAACGAATTCGAATGAATCCTTCATTAGTCGGATCCGATTTTATCGCAATGCAACAGCCGAGTGAGAATCAGAGCCAAATCATTGTTCCACTGGCGAGTTATCTGTTTGACAAAAATCATTATTTGAATGGAAACTACACAATTCCTGCCATCACCGCTGCTTACTTACATTGAAACGATGTCTGAGCCCCTTCCAGCTGGACCTGTCCCTTCAGGTGTGCCCTTTGTTACCATGTAAACTTAACTACGAATCTGCTGTTTAATTGTTAGGTTACTTTGTTTTATTGATGCACTGTTTTAAACTGTGAAAATGTATAATATATACATTATGTACTAATATGTAGCCTACATTGGGTTCAATAAATGAAATTGAATTGAAATTGAATTGAACTGAGAAGCTTCTTCTTGTTGCTTCTAATTTTCTCTTTTTGGGGTTTTCCTGATAAGCTGTTGCGAGCTGAGGTAGGGCGTTACCATGGTGACCTACCTCTGTTGGTGCCGTCTGCAACCAAACGCTTTGTGAGGTCTGTAGAGGAAAGCGAGATAAACATTCCATAATAGCGCCTACGCAAGAGACTTGCTCTCTGTCTGTCTGTCTGTCTGTCTGTCTGTCTCTCTCTTTCTCTTTCTCTGTCTGTCTGTCTGTCTGTATCTCTGTATCTCTGTATCTCTCTCTCTCTCTCTCTCTCTCTCTCTCTCTCTCTCTCTCTCTTTCTCTTTCTCTCTCTTTCTCTGTCTGTCTGTATCTCTGTATCTCTGTATCTCTGTATCTCTCTCTCTCTCTCTCTTTCTCTTTCTCTTTCTCTCTCTTTCTCTGTCTGTCTGTCTGTATCTCTGTATCGCTGTCTCTGTCTCTGTCTGTCTGTCTCTCCGTCTCTCTCTCTCTCTCTCTCTCTCTCTCTCTCTGTCTCTCTCTCTATCTCTCTCTCTCTCTCTCTCTCTCTTCTCGCTTCATGTGAATCAGTCTCACCGAGAGCAGCCGACCAAGACAGATGGACTCCATCAAAGGAGTTATCAGCCGTTATGCTCTGACACAGAGAATGCGTCTTGCAATCAGTTACATTTTGCAATTGCAAACATAGAGTTCGCTTAACAAAAGAACATTTGAAAAACTACAATCTGAAAGTGATAAGTTAAAAGTAGAATGAATGTAACATTCAGGCATAGTGATCTGTGCATGTACATCCAAGTGTAAACTCTTACAAAGTTCACTTGCGTATAGGAGTTTACACTGCCTTAAGTCTATTATAATTTGATAACCTTTGTTTCTTTTATTCTTGATTTGTTGCTTGACAAATAAATGATTTCATTCGATCTTAAATAAATCGCAGCATCCTTGCTTCACATAGCCTAGTCTATGCGGTTCTACATGTATAAGGCATGCGGTACTCTATGGTCTTATAATTTATAAATATTTGCACAGCGTTTTTGAATAATAAGTTTCAGAGTACCGGTACGCCATGGATTTTCTCGGATAATAGCACAAGCACAGTTTTGTCTTCATTGCACACAAATGCAAAACGTTTCTTGCGAAGTAGCCTATAATGTTTACTGCATGATATCGAAATTAATATATACAGGTTGTCGTTCTGGTCGGTCGCCATTGGCAACTGGTGTTGATGTTGGTGTCTGGCTTCCTCTAACTTCTGCATAGGTTATCTGAGTTTCTGATGTTGTAGATGAATCTGTTGCTGCTGCTGTTGATGAGTTATCTCCAGATGTGGTTCCATTGCCTCTCCGATGCTTCTGAACTTGTGTGTAGTATGGAGTGCCATTGCTCGCTTTCACCTTAGCTATGCTCTCAGATGAAGAACTTGTCTCAACACTTCAACGAGATAAACAAGGTTTGACTTTTTAAAATAGCCAATCAATAAATCTAGTTTATGAGCAAAGGTTTTATCTAGCAGCCAAAATGGCAGATTATAAGACCTGTTAACTGAAGCAAACAATGGTAACATTTTCAGACCCACTACAAGTTTGGAGTGGATGCTACTCAGAGAAGTTTGTTATCAGATGCGGCTCTAAATTTCATGTATAAGCTTACGATCCTGTCTGACTTGTCTGTGTTTTTAATCAACACTTGTACAAATTTTCAGAACAAATAGTGTAGGTTAATTCAATAGACAACCAAAGTTATCCATGTCTTAATCAGTGATAACGTAACGATAGGTTTAGTTGAAGAATATCCAACTATAAACGACCTACATGTAAAATCCCACAATCAATCACTTGGACAACGTGTTGTGAAAACAAATGTAGGCTAAGCATTTCAGAGATGGAGGCAGATAGAGACATTAAAAGAGCGGCCATCTTTGGAAATTATGATGACGATGACGACAATGACAATGATGATGATATAATAAGCCACAGTATATAGAAGCAAAAAATGAGTCTCATTGACTTTGAAGTTGAGTTCATGGAATGCCGTATTTATGGTTTCCGTGGAGCGACACTTTCATGTTTCTGAGCTAAATAACATGTATTATTGATAATACGAAGACTACTATACCTGGTGCTTTCATTGGTAAGTGTAGGCCTACGTCTTCCTATGATGATGACGACCAGGATTGCAACAACGATGACGAGTAGAGCAACACACAGGCCAAGACCAACGCCCAAACCCAGAGCCAAAGCTACAGAAGGAATCAATAGGCCTACACATTTTTCAGGCAAAATGACGGTTAAATTGTTTGCTATGTAAAAGCTTACGGAACAATGTGCAGTTTCTTACACTTGTTTATTAACACGTACACTTTGACAATCAAAGACAATAAGCTGACTAATGATCTAATCCAAGACCAATAATTTTCATTCAGTCTGCCCAGGACATGTGTCTTGTATCATTTAGTCGCCGTTTCAGTATTAGCTTGCAACATTGGGGCAACATGAACTCGATGAGTGAAATTGTACTCACTATTTGTGGGTGTCGCACTGTTATCATGTGTAGCATTCTCGGAAGTAACAGTTTGTGGCGATGTTGTTACAGTTGTGCTTTGTTTTTCTATTAATTCAGAAAACACCAAAATAGTTGAAGTTATTTTGCAAGTAGCCTATGTAAAAAGCCTTTTAAATTCTTTCCTTGTATACAGGCAGCAAGAGCAGTCCCTTGAGTTAGACCCGAGGCAGCTCTGGGGGAAGCGTTATATAGGCCCTACTCAGCCTAAGCATATTCTCTTTGTCGGGTTCTCATCTTCCTGAGACAGACAGTGAGTGTTTAGTCAGTTAGAGCGAACCATCTATAATTCATTGTTTAGGCATAAGTCTACTGCAAGGTTGCCTAATATTGTACCACTAGTAACAAGATATAGATTGAGACAATTTGTATTGTTAGACATTTCATGTACTTCTTATAAGCTTAGGCTCTATTCAAGAGTTTGTTGGACAAATTAGCAAATAGGCTAGCATGATTAGAGTTTACAACGTGATATAATTCGCAAAGAAACAATAGGCCTAATTGTTTCTTTGATGCCTAATAATTATTATGAAATTAATATTATAAGACATGATATCTGCCACATGCACGAGTTTTTATATGCAAATTTCTGACCGTAGAGACAAAGGTAGTGAAGTTGAGACGCTGATTTGCAGTCGGTGGTCACCCATTGTCCCGTTGTGGAGGTGACATTGAAGCCAAGGCTAATGCACTGAAGCGATGAGTTGTTGTGTTGAATATCGCTCCTCCAGTTTGTATATTTAACTTCAGACTCTGATGACAAATAAAACAGATGAAAACCACTGACTGTAAGACTGTAAGCTGTCGCTTTATAGTAAACTGCAAGTGTAGGCCTATATTCAGTGCTTAAAGTGCGGAAAAAGAAGTGCCTGGACGCTCCTTACCTTTCAAAAAGAAGTGCCGGTGTAAAGGTTTCAGATTACCCCCTCCTAAACATTATCCCCTGAAAACTGTAAATTGCATCAATCATCGCATTTATTGCACTAAAATTATCGGAAAAATCATCCCGCTTTTTGTTTTGGTCTGAAGATTTTCATCCGTCATCCCACTTCGTGATTTGTAAACAATATTTTCATCTGTTACTAAAATACTAATCGCCGCCGAAGTTACAATGGAGAAAATGTCTTCGAGGCTATTATTTTTTTCCGATCAAAATATTGATAACAAAACACGAAGTGGGATGACGGATGATATTCTGCAGACCAAAACAAGAAGCGGGACGGTTTTTCTGATTTTTTAGTGCAATAAATGCGATGATTGATGCAAATCTAGTTTCCGGGGGGTAATCTGAGACCGGTTTAAAGTTACCGGGGGGTAATGTTTAGGAGGGGGTAATTTGAAACCTTTACACCGGGACGCCGTCCATGACCGTCCAGCCACACTTTAAGCCCTGCCTATATTTAGTATGGATCGACAACTTTTCTTGTAAGTTCATTTTCCAGTTACAACTGCTCTGCGCTTTGAATGATTTCGTCTGACTAGTAATATCATTAATATAGCGTTGATCCAGATTACTAATAATCTTACTTTCTAGTTTAAGTATTTAACTGGTGAATCAGTATTTTTGACATACTAGAACTTTCCCAATTCCACCAAATCTTTCGGAGTCCGATCCAGTATTTTGTCGTTCGATTGATAAGCTTATTCAGTGAATTTAAGTCACTGACATTTTCTATCCAATCCAGTGAAGCCAGATCTCCATTCTGTAGGCATCTATCTCTTGCGTTGAACCAGTTTTCACTTGAGTTGCTAACAACGAAGCATCTGCCTTCGTGGTTGAACGTACAGTGGAGGTTTGAAGCAGTTGTATCTGGGACAAAAAATCTACCTCATAATGGAATTCGTAAAATATTGTATTAAATATAAATTGGCTGTGAAATGCACAAATTCATTTAATAACCATGACTTTTAGGCATAGTAAACCAAATGCACAGAGGAACAGATAGTAGGACGCGATACAACAAGACTAAGGCTGCTCAAACTGAAGAAGGAAGACGCTGGAGACGAGACAAGTGGAAGAGAGATATCCTAGTGTCTGATTCTTGCACAGAGAGAGATTAATCGAAACCAGAAAATAAAGAAGAAGAAGAAGGAGAAGAAGAAGAAGAAGAAGAAGAAGAAGAAGAAGAAGAAGAAGAAGAAGAAGAAGAAGAAGAAGAGGAAGAACAACAACAAGAAAAACAACAAGAATAATAATAATAATAAGAAGAAGAATTGCATGCCTTGCTTTCAGTTCAGTTGCAGATGCCAAGCTAAAACAAAGTTCTATCAAATGCTCAAGCCTGTTTGCTTCGATGGCTCGTCAACAATAGCTTAGGCTTAATAATATTAAGCAACTTGTATTGAAACCACAAAAAATCCAGTTGCAGCAAAACTGCATTGACAGCATTCGTAGATAGAAGAGATCGAAGGGAAGATAAGCAAACGATTAAACTTGGATAAGAAAATGTTAGCGACTTCATTTCCTTAGTCTCGTCATAATTATACAGTAGCGTTGCCAGTTACTGTACTCTTCCTCGCCGTATTGTCTTTACACCGATGGTGAACGGTGTATTCGGTGTATTCATTATCATTGAGTTTACTAGATTGATTTCTCTGCAGCATAAGAATGAAAGATATGAATATAATTATTTTCAATGACGCTTACTTGCGTATTCACAGATGTATCCATTAATGTCTGTAGGTGATGCAGAGTCCATGACAGAAGAATCATTATTTCGCCAGATTCTAGCCATCATTGTGACACCGTTGGGGCTTTCAATGACAGTCATACTGCGTGCTAACAAGTATGAAAAAGTTATAATTGGACTCAATTTATCAAGATGAACTGTGCCAGAACAAATGTCATGCGTAGCAATAGAGTAAACACAATTGATCTTCTACTCAACTACGCCTTACTCAATGTGACTCTCCTCACTATGCTCAGCGTACATATTTTATGATCAGACCCGTTGACATCGTTTCTGGTTTTTTAATGCTCTCTAGGTCTATAATAGGCCTAACTGTCCCGAAAGATCTAGCTACATATTCAGATAGATCTATCAAATTTTGCTACCGAAATCATCACTAAATGTAGCTATCTATTTTAGAAACTACATGTATACCAAATTTGCGTATTCCGTTGATATAGGCTAGCTCGATCGCTGTCGCTGTGCCTGACTATACAAACTTAACCCTCGGGCTACCAGGGGGGGAGTGGTATCCACCCCCCCCTAGGTTTTTTCCAAATCAAACTTTTGTCGTTTGGAATAAAATTTTGACGTTTTAGGTAGCTGTAGAGGATTCATTTGCACACATTTTGAGCTAAAATGTGTGATGATATACCATACCATTCAAAAGTTATACCCGATATACCCGAGGCACCAGGGGGGGTGGATACCACCCCCCCTTAGATTATCGGCTGTATCTTATCCGTCCTTTGACATGAAGAGACACCAATTACACCATTCTGTAGAGGGAATGTGGGGCTACATTGTGGTGGTCACGGAGTTGTCTTTTGACAACCGGAAGTGCTCAAAATAAATTAAAATATATAAAAAGGTGTTTTATTTTTATAAAATTTTCATGTTTTTCCTATTAAAATTTATTCATAATTTATTTTTCAAGAAAAGTAAATTATGCCATTCTATAGAGGGCATTTAGGGCTATTTTTTGATACCAATTAATTTGACTTTTGATGACCGAAAGTGCTCAAAATAAATTTAAATGTGTGAAAATGTTGGGTTTTTTTTACAACGTAAACCGATAAGTCTGCGTAAACGTTTTTCAGCAGCTAATACATGTTTTTTTCTTTTTATTGTAATTAAAACTAACTTATTACTAGTTTTTATAGTTGGATATTGGACTTTATTATATGTAAACTATTTTTAAATAAATAAATTATGTCAAAAACACACAAAATCTAATATTTTCTTATGCGAAAGTATGCATTTTGTGAAATCGACGGGTGCCTACGGAAAAAATTCATAATTCCGGGGTGCTTTCATATATTTCAAACCTAAATATATCATTTTGTGCAGAAATGAATGCTGAATCCATTGATGTATTGCAAGTTATGATATCTCAAACCAAACCCAAAATCCAGGGGGGGTGGTAACCCCCCCCCTTGGTAGTCAGTGTTACAAAAAAAGCTTGGTAGCCTGAGGGTTAATATTCAGTGAAACAGTCGCATCTGAAAAAGAACTTGTAGGAATGTGATACGGTATACAACTGAGTAGATACATCCACACACAAACGAATACCTTTTCAAGTTCAACGCAACTGAAAGCGACTGTTGGTCGTGTATATCATAGCTAAGTTTGGATCATGCCTATTCGCAGATAACACTAGTCTATTCTAGTGGTGCCTGTGCTACTCACCTAATGATTCGCCGTTGACCCAGGACCAAGTATCGCCATCGTAGCGCTGTGCATTAATCAGAACGTTCTTTCCCTTCAATCCATTTACTAGAAGTGATGAAGCATTCTTAAGAAATTCTGTGGCGTAATCTTGAATCTGGCTGTCAGTGATTTCGGCCAATTTGGATCCGATGTTTCTACAACTGTTCTGAGCGCCGGTTAAATTATTAGATCCACTGCTGCCTTGATTAAAGATCAGACTGAAGCAGTATCTATCTGCGAAACAGTCTTGAGAATAGACATTCATTCCTCTAATTACAGGAATTAAATCTAAAATAAGAAGAACACGTTTGATTGATTATCATCAACGGTTGGAGTAAAATTTAGTATAATAGTATATTTAGTGCATGATTTCTAAGCAGTAGCATATACACAAGCAGATTAAGCCTAGATATTCTTGGCAATCCCAGCACAACAATTAGGCCTATTATAGTAGGCCTAACGCAAAACAATGCCTGTCGCTGTAAACCAGCAACTTTTATTATCTACATTCTATAAAAACACAGCCTAAGCATTCCAATAGGCCTATATGCAGAGTAATTAAGGGTCATTTTAGCCTAAATCTTAATCCAAATAGTGAAGCATCAGAGAAACCAGGTCCATAGCTGATAAATAATTTGTAATGCGTGGAGGTCTAATCGAACAGCACGACTATGCATGGTCAAAGAATTAGTCAATCATGCCGAGGACTCATCAATACTGTAGATTAAGACTGTGATGAAAGCTTGACCTGAACCATATCAAGATGATCCAGATGAACTGTTAGAATTAAGTAGGCCTAGAACTGCGTAAACATAATATTTAGCCTTTATTGCATTTGAAAACTTACCGAGGAGAAGAAAGCAGAAAGTCTTAGCAATCGTTCCAGCCATTCTGCTGCTGCTGCCTTATTGAACCGATTCACTCCTATTAACCTGAGACTTTAAGACCAAGGTAAACTATTTGACTATCAGAAGAGGAAGTAAAAGCGAATTCTCATAATGAGAGTTACATGTATGTAAGGGGCCTTTCCCCCGTGCCAGCAAAGTCTCACACGGTTGTCTTTGTAAACCGTGGGAGACTTTGCTGGCACGGGGAAAGGCCCCTTACATACATTGTGATGTCGAAGGCTGACAATCGTATGCGACCTACTAATCTTTCATCCTTACTGATGGTCGTGATATCGTTCATCGCTGAAAGCGTCTTTAAAGACATGAACGTGACTTGGAACGGGAAGGAAAGAAGTCGTCTACTGCACATTAAAGCATAAGTTCCTGTATTGGAACAATTATTAATTAATCAATAACCAACTTTTGAAGTTTTCTGAAACCCTATCAGGTTATAATGTGTATACTGTCACTACTGTGTAGTTGGTCGAGACCCTTTCTTTTTCATTAAACAAATGTATAATATGTATTGTATATTGAATGTATGAGTTTGCACATTGTATGTATGTATGCATGTATGAATGTACATGTATGTATGTATGTATGCATGTATGAATGTATGTATGCATGTTTGTATGTATGTATGTATGTATGTATGTATGTATGTATGTATGTATGTATGTATGTATGTATGTATGTATGTATGTATGTATGTATGTATGTATGTATGTATGTATGTATGTATGTATGTATACTATGCATGTATACATATTTGTATATATTATACAACTATGTATAGTCTACATGCATGGTATATTATTTATATATTAGATACCGAAACTTAGCGTGATTGCTTAGGCTAAGTGAACTCAGTTTATAGCCAGATCGGTAAGGTTGATTTTCAGCCATCCAACCGAGAATTATTATTGTTAGACTGCTCATTCATACTATCAAACTAAACTTTGTTAAACTAATCGCTAGATGTCCTGCTAGTTGCAGTATAAAATGACTGTTCTATGTCGCTACTAAGAGGTGGCCATTCTTATAAAGGGAGATTCATGATAGACCGCTTTTGTGAACCATAGGCTACTGGGACAAATTCTAAATCTACCGAGCCATTTGTCCCAGTAGTTGCACAGTTAATAATTATACACTGACTTAATGAACAAGTTAATTCTCGATTGACGGTTAAATATATTTCTTTAATTCGATAGAACAACGGTTTTTTCATTGCTAATCGACCGTTTTGACAACTGTTACAGACTATTCTCTCTAGTTATAACTTAGCGGAATGATAAAGCAGTTCAATACGATGCAAGTCCAATAATTTATAAGCAATAAATAGCGACATATTAATTTATGTTTCCACAATTCGTCTAAGTTCAGTAATCCTGTGACGCGTTCTGCAAAAGCTAAATAAATAAATAAATAAATAAAGTATTAATAATAATATAAAATAAGCATTCCTGTGGCAGTTTAAGTTCTAACCACTGTGCTTCTCACACTAGTGAGATAGACAGAATTAATGCTGCAATGTTCAGATGTTCAGAGCGTAGTAACTGTTTATGTTTTGCTGACTGTGACTCTGTAGTCAGCTTTCGATGCGTGTTTCAAGAGTTGGATAGAAAGCCTCACGAGTATCCATTCCTTCTTTGACTCGACTGAATAGGATCCTTTGTCGCAGTGCTGCACGGGAAGGACTAAGGCAAGGTCTTAATCAATGAAGAAAGGTTGGGGGTCTGCCTTTTTGGACGAATGGTAGACGTTGCCGATGTCCTTGGAGAGATAGATGTTGTCGAGTCTTCTGCACAACAAAAGAAATGGTATCATTAGCAAAGAATTATTATTTAGTTTCCATTTCCCATAGCTTACTTAAAGTCGAAGATGAGGCGTTATATCTATCACTGCAGCATTAAAGTCTTAGCATAGTTTCATTGCTTAATCAAGACACTTAGTCTTGCGAGCTATAGATAATATTATCGCTATGCATCGCGTGTACGGTAGCTCAGGGTGTTAGAAAATGACAAATATCGCTGAAGATTAAATTTTAGTTTAAGAACTAAAAGATGGATAGAAAGCCGTATCGGAATGGTAAACAACAAATTTCTAAAACTCTACTCTAACTTAGTCTCTAAGGCTAAGCTCATGTATGAGATGTATAAGATGTAAATGTATTGAAACTTACCTAACATACAGACGTAAGGCAACTGTTGATTGCAATCGCACTCGGTCCATTGCCAGTATTTTGTTGACAGACAGAGACAGTTGACGTAATTCCGTGGATGACCACTAAGCCAATCAGTGTACTTGACATCGGAATCTGGAAGAAACAGAGACATGGATTTTATTTATTAAGCAAAACTATTATCTCAAAAAGCACATGTGTTTAGCTCTAGAAAAGTTGGGGCAACAATTTGTTAATATCTGCAACCTCTTCGTGATATCAATGAGAATTGCAGTAGTCAAGACCTTCAGACACATTCGTTAGTGACACTAGTAGGTCGGCAGTTTAAGCGATATCAGACTAATTTCGCAAAAATAATACCTCGTATGGTATGGATACTATTGGATAGTATGTTTTTATTTCTAATGACCATCTAAACTGCTGCGTAAAAAATATATCCAAATGGCGTGCAAAGTTATTAAGCCAAACAAAAATAAATAATATTATATTGATGCACCAAATTCAAGTAAAAATAATCAATAATTATAATTAATCAAATAATAGCTGTCAAAGCAGATTTTCGTCCGCCTTTGTTAAATTTCGAGTTTCCTACAGTAGCGTAGACCTACTTGTACTTTGCCATCTCCACGATTCCTTTCTGACTCCGATCCAGTAACTATTCGACGTGTTTATCCATGAACCATTGAGTGAATTGAATTCGTCATTTGAAGTTATGCTTTCAAATGAAGCCAAGTCTCCTCGTGCGTTTAAGCATCTGTTACGTGCGTCATACCAAGATAAAGTCTCTGTGAAACTTTTGTAACACTGACCACTGATCGTAACTCCACCAGAACAGTCCGTCAAACCTATTGAATTCAACCATCATACACCTATATAGTAGGCCAGACTATTATAATAATCGTGTGTGTGGGTGAGTGTGAGTGTAACCTACACATTTAGGATTAATGAATACCGCAGGACTTCATGGTTCTTTAAATGAATTTAATAAAAGATTAGATACGATTGTAGACTAATTACGAAATTAGAAATTAGTCAGCTGGAGGGAGCACAGAACAAATGAACCTAAATTAGAGGAGCTGCAAACTGAGCAGCGACTCTTGGAGTTGGCGAAGAGAAGGAAATTGAACTATTTTGAACCCATAAGCAGATCGGACAATCAACCAACCTTCAAAATTATGTCAGAGTTGTGTGGATAGAAAAGGAGCCGAGGAAGACCGGGAAGACGTAGGATGGACGAAGTTGAGGAATGGATGGGGTTGTCGATGACGGATTGCGTTAGGAGAGCGAGGGACAGAGAGGGATGGAGGAAACTGACGTCGTTGGCTCTGATCTCAGATCCGCTGCAGTAACGAGGATGGCAAAGATGATGATGATGAATTAAGAAATAAAACTAAGATATTGATAATTCTTGATCTCGCTGGTGAACTAACCTGTGCATATAAATCCTTTGTTGTATGTAGCTCTTGTGGCGAACAGATCAAACCCAGAAGTTGTTCTCTCCAAATATCCATATACAAAAGATGGATCTGCCTGACCATTAAGTGTGCTGACTGTAAGGTTTCCTACAGAACAATAATTATTATATAAAAGAAGAATTCTTCAGTGATGCAACGAAATTACTTACTTTTCTAAATTGTCAAAAATGAAATTAAACAAACAACGTGCATTTACTCATAATTTTATCAAATTATGAAAGTACAAATGTAGAAATTCTTTCAATGTCTTTAAACACGGGCGACTTGCTTAATAAAAAATGCTGAGTATAATAGACTACGCAAACATAGGCCTACTAGGTTCTTATTCCGGTTGCCATTTTTTGCTTTCAGAGCCTTTTCAGACGTAAGCTTAGGCATATAAGCCTACAGAGAATGGTATTGCATAATTCAACATTCATTCTGAGATTTATGCAGCACCCTTTATACTTAGAGGTTATCCCGACTCCAGCAATGTTAAAATAACAATTCTAAACGTTTGTAAAATTGTTAGAAATGGACCTTGGAAGCAGACGCAGCTATAGAGGGAGACTATGCTGCACTACCGCGTCCAAAACAGAAAATAATTGTCCTGTTTTGCATGGTAGCCTAAATTGATGTTGGTGAACGAGAGAGTAGGAGCAACAGCTCCGTAAAGTAGATGCGAGTCAACAAAGTTCAAGTAAGTAAGTAAGTAAGTCGGAGCATGTCTAGCTGACTTACCAAATAGGCAGTTCTAATAAACTACGATTCTGCAATACGATTTTGATCAGAAGCGACCATGAAATTATTCTGTGCATAATATTATTGCAGAAGCGTTATAAAAGTTTCAAGAGTAGATTAGACTCAAATTGACTAAATTCAAACACTTACCAATGCCACGGCCATTCAGACGACGCCATTTGTTGCCTGTCGATAGCTTTGCATTGGTCAATATATTCAGACCGTTTAATCCTTCAGGATAGACACTCGTCGTGAAATTGATGAGTGCCTTCTGAATGTCTTTGTTCCTAATCTCAACCAATTGACTTCCGATTGATCGACATTGCTGTTGAGCATTTGACAGCTGAAGAAGTTCACTGCTGTTGGTGTAGTCGGATATAACGAAGCAGTAGTCTCCGCTGCAGCCGCTCCTGTAAGCCACTGTCCCGCATCCAAACACCACGATCAGTGCTGTTCAACAATCAACAACATGCATTTGGTTAATATATGAAAACATCTGCTATTCAAGCATCTTAGTTTTAAGATTAACTACTTCAAATGAAAAGCACGAGAAATATAAATATTGAAATAATGATAGAACACAACAAGAGCTTTTCATTTTTCACGTGACCACTGACCAGGTTATGTAGTTGACTAATTTAGTCGTTGAGGTATTTCCGTTTACTATCATGAAAGATTGCTGGAGATGCATAGATATCTGACAAAAGGACTTTCCAGCTTGGAAATGTTATCAGTGACTGGAAGTATTGTCTGGTTTACGGGACAACATCAGAATCATAGTTGTCTAATATTAAATTTTCCTTTCTTTCAATTTGATAACACCTGTCAAATAAGCCTACATTAATTAATCTCAGTTCTCAATAAAACGAAACAAATAGAAATACAAATCAAGCACAGTTTGTTTAACCACACAGCAAATAAATGACCACGAGTAACTTTAATTCCATGTCAGAAATGCATGTCGTAGCCTACGGTAGGGCCTAATCACTTTTCGGGTTTTTCTACTTTAACGTGATTGCAATAATGTGGTTTATATTGTCAAAAAACTCACCAAAAATGCAGAGCAAAGGATTGTTTGAAGTCATCTCTGGTTCAAAGATTTAAATTGATTCGTCAGTAAAATTAATTTCAACTCGATCCCGTCGTTGGCGTTTTCAGGAATAAGACTTGTATTTTCTAAAGCACAAAACAATTCATACATTTTATATACAATACAATACAATACAATTCACTTTATTGCAACCAGAAAACAAGAAAACAATAAAAGTACAAAACATGCATGCATTGGCTACAAAGGGGGGCCCAAAAGGGATGGACATCCCGCTGGGAAGGGTCACCCAAGTAAAAAAGTCCCAAGAAAAATTAATCAAGATAGCTTAAAAGAAAGAGACTAAAACAAATTAGGTGATGACAGATTGCAGAAAAGCTTATATTGTCAAGAGCATATAGAGAAACAAACTTAACTAAGTACTTAACTAAAATCTAAATATAGTTATCCTGTATCACTTTCTGACTTCATCACACAATCTCTACATGTCATGTCGACATTGATGGATAGTGTCACAAGTAGCTAATCGCCTTCTACACTGTGTCCACGATAAAGTAGGCTATAGTAGGCTACACAATAAAGTGTCATAACTCGGTCGAAACGTTTAGGATTTGTCTGAAATTTTAACCGCAACAACAGTGGTCATATTACCACCAATTCGAAATGCCGATTAGAAGTATTCGTGAGTTTTTCAAGTTTATGAGTGTTTGAAATGCAGCACCGAAAAATGGAACTTTCCAACATGCAAAAGCTGAAAGGAATTGAAATTCGGCTAAATAATTATGGTGTTCAATATGCACTGCTTATTCACGTACACACGACCGTAGACGTAGACGCTACTGTTGATGGTCCAATCGATGATCACCTGGTCAACCAGCTGCCACAAAACTTCAATCTGACGCGCCTTAACGGTTATCGATTTCATGGATAGGCTACGGGAACCGAAAACGCGTTCCTCCAGTAGGCTACATGTAGGGCATTGTAGGCCTACCCGGATCGAGATCTTGCCTGATAGGTGGCCACAGCTGCGGGATATGAAGCCGAGTGACTCTTGGGACAGCCATTACTCTACAGTCTCTACTACGCATAGGCTACAGTAACTGTCGTGTGTCTGTGAACAAGGAGGACATTTTGAACATCATAGCTGAATTTCACTTCCTTTCTGGTTTCCTTGTTGGAAATTTCAATTTTTCGGAGCTGCATTTTAAACACTCATTAACGTGACCAACTCTCGAATAATTCTAATCGGCTTTAGGAATTGGTGTTACTATGGCCACTGTTGTTGCGTTTAAAATTGCAGACAAATCCTAAAAGTTTTGACCGAGTTATGACACTTTATTGTGTTTTCCACTTTATCGTGGACACAGTGCATGAGGTTGTAGCCCCGCGTCTATTTATAAAATTGTATCCCCACGTGCAGGAATAAATGATGCGCATTAGAGAGAGAGAGTACTAGTGTTCGAGTGCGCGTGTGCATATGTGATTCACATTAAATTATTTTCAATGGCCATGTCTCGGGTTAGATTTTGAATGGCGCCTCAGTCGTTGGATTCATAGTCACACAATAACCTAATAATTGACTCAAAAATCTATTTTAGATGAGCTTACCTCGTGTCGCGTTGGTACCGTTCTGTCCACAAGAAACGACTGTTGTTAATACAATTTATTGCAGACGTTCTTTATTATATAGCAGTCAGTGACAACTCAACCGTGACTTGACTACTCAGAAATGTTTCGACGTGCAGCTATGAATAGTTGAATACCACACATTAAACCATGCACCAAGGAATTGAGTCCCCGGATGTGATCTGAATGGTTTTCGGAGCTTACCCTCATAGATCTCTAAGAAATAGTGACGTATCAACACCTTTTAATTATAAACAGGGTGGGCCAAAAAAAGTAATCTCTTACGATGTTTGGTCAATATCTTGGACAAAAATAGGAATTTTTCAAATCCAGTTTCACAGGCGTGAAGGTTATTTATATCTACATACAATAGCCAAATTTCGTCGCCATATGTGAAACAGAACAAAAGTTATATCACTTTTAGTCAGGCCACCCACCGTTTTTTGACGATTCAAAAACGAAACGCAAAAAATTTAGGTTTTTCGCTAATATCATGGCCGGAAGTAAGAATTTCAAAATGAAATTTTACAGGCTTAAAGACAATTCATTTTTACGCATGGAGGCCAAATTTCATAAAAATATTTTTAACACAACAAAAGTTATACCACTTTTAGTGAGGCCACCCACCGTTTTGACGATTTAAAAACGAAACGCAACAAAAAGTAACAAAAACGCGATTTTATTAAGTCCCATCTCAAATAACTGTTGTCAAATGAACTTGGTAGTGCTTCAGAACTTGTGTTCAATATGCCCACCACTAGTGTCAAAACTTCTTTTGAGTCTCTTCGCAAAGTTCTTGATGGACATGTTGATTAATCCGACAGATTCCTTATTTACCAATTTGACTGTCATCTTTCTAAGTGACTTCTCAGTGACATGCAGCTACATGTACGCTGATGCCCTGTTTCTTTTTTAAATAGTAATAATAATGATCATTTGGCAATATTAAGGCTATTTGATAACAATTATTTGAGATGAGACTTAATAAAATCGTGTTTTTGTTACTTTTTGCTGTGGTTCGTCTTTGAATCGTCAAAAAAGGTGGATGGCCTCAATAAAAGTGGTATAACTTTTATTCTGTTTGAAATATTTTGATGAAATCTTACCATCGTGTGCCGATTTGAATTGTCTTTAAGCCTGTAAAATTTAATTTCGAAATTCTTACTTACGGCCAAGATATTGGCCTGAATAATAAAATCGGTTTTATGTTGCTTTTTGTTGCGTTAAATTTTTAAAGCGTCGAAAAACGGTGAATGGCCTCACTAAAAGTGATATAACTTTCGTTCTGTTTCACATATGGCGAAGAAATTTGGCTATTGTACGTAGATATGAATTACCTTCAAGCTCGTAAAACTGGATTTGAAAAATTCCAATTTTTGGCCAAGATATTGACAAAAAGCCGTAGGGGATTACTTTTTTTGGCCCACCCTGTATATATATTTAATATATATATCATAATATATACATATATAATAGACTATATATTATATATATAGGCCTAATATATATAGTCTATTATATATGACGTATCAGAACCTTATAATAGGCCTGTATAATATTATTATATAGCCTAATTTTATATGAACTCGTCTGACTATACAGGAACAGGAGAATCATGATGCGTTTGTAATTCGTGAATCGGCAGAATAACAACGTGTCTCATTCGCCAGAATTAAATTCAGTCATCATTTCCCAGATTGACAGAAATAAACTG
Organism: Lumbricus rubellus; assembly: GCA_945859605.1. Classification (NCBI taxonomy): domain Eukaryota; kingdom Metazoa; phylum Annelida; class Clitellata; order Crassiclitellata; family Lumbricidae; genus Lumbricus; species Lumbricus rubellus. The sequence continues at coordinate 812,238 of OX243828.1, forward strand.
AGCAGCACACGGTTCATTTTAGGTTAGGTGGCACATTTTGCTCTCGTTCACGTTACATGCAATATTGGCCATCATTATTTCAAAGAGATCGTCCATCATGACTACAGGCTTTCTATTTGAAAGAGAACTATTTATGATTGTCTTCAAGCAGGAAGTAGATGAGCCTACTTTTTCTGATAGCATGCGTGTAGGCCTATGTGTCAGCACTTGTTATAGCGCCCCTTCAAGATACTACTCAGAGGCGCTCCCGGCACTGAATTGGAGTTAACGCCGGAGCGCATGAGCAATTATTGCGGATGAAGCACCTGCTCAGGGTCCCTACGCGGCGGCTTGAGTTGGATTCGAACCTTCCGACTCCAAGGCACCGAAAATACCCCTACACCTCTACGCCCACACAGTGGCTACTAATGAATTCTCAACTTAAAATGAGAGGCGACACACGTCTGTGCGGTGCACAGTCATTTCACGAACGACCGCTTCTGCTCAATCGGTTCTATTATAATCCCTCCTTCAGTGAATGGCCCCATCTACACAGTAGCCTAGCTAACTGACAGTTACCAGAAGTAACGCAAAGCGTCTGGCCATGAATGCTATAGGCTAAGATTATGCGAACATTGCCGACTTGAAAATGACTAATGCCCTACATAAAGCAAATAAGGGGCCCCACCTATCTGCGTTGTATGACTCTTGCGCATTACAGCTGGCGTGTAGGCTAATTTTAGCCAGCAGCAGGGCCGGTGTCGCGTGACAGAGTATATCCTCTAAAAGTTTCCCCCCCGGAGACTTTATTACAAAACAGATTTTCTCTCCATAACAGATTTTCTGTTCCATAACAAATTCGGCCCCTGAGAGTATATTCTGAAATAAAGTCTATGTGGGGGGAGAGAATATTTCCGCCGTCCACGAAATAAAGTCTCCACCGTTCAGCTTGAAATGGGCCACACTTGCATGAAATATAGATATGAGCAAGCTGAACAGTTAGTTTATTTGCCAAATTATATAACGAGAAAATATAATTCATATGTACTTTTACTTCAGAAAATTTAGTCCAATACAGAGTTTCAACTAGGCGAGACTCTGTTTCGGGGGAGACTTTGTATCCGTTGAGACTTTATTCCGTGACACCGGCCTTGGGCGCATGCAAAGCAGGCAGTTGCTTGGGCGCCAAGTCCTAGGGGCCATTTCCAATTTTTTTACTTCGCCATTTCTGCTAAATTGAATATTATCCAGCCTTTTGTGTAGCCTACCAATAAAAAATTATAATAAATTACTCAGTTGAGCTTAAAGGCTGTGGCTGGTTCATTCCGACGTGGGTTGAACAACAATCATGAGTGGGAATTTTCGGGCGCCAAAATTAATGTACGCCTTTTTGGACACCAAATCCATGCTTATGTATGATATTATGGCATAGCCCACATGGCGTGGGCTAAGACCGGTCCTGCCTAGCAGCATTGGCCCTATAATAATATTTTGACTTTGGTCTATAGCCTAATGTTCACAGTACTCCAACAGTATCATATCATTTGGCTCCCAAGCGTTTTCAAGTTTACCTGTCAATGGCTTTTGAAAAATCAATGGCTACCATGTTCGGATTTATTGCCGTCAATTCTTTGATGGCGTTTAGGAAAACTTGAGACACATCTCTAGTGACTCACATACCGTACCGGTAGCAAGGCTTCTTGTCTCAGATGTACAGCTCTTCAGTCTATATCCTCTTCAATTGATCATAAATTCACAACAGTATATAACGATTTTCATTGAAACGACAATCGATTGATATATTGAACATTTATTATAGAGGCGCTATAGAATTCGTGTTATGCCACATAAAGTCAGACTGAGAGATCGCAAAGACAACGGAAAATCTTGTCATCATCTTTCAACCTCGGGTATTTTCTGTTATATCAATATTCTCATAATTAGCGTATAAACGCGTTTTAGCGCCTTCAAGGAATTAGAAAAATGTGCTAAACAACTGTCACATAAAAAATTATAGGCTTAACCTAAATCACTACGGTTCAAACATGACTGTATAGCCCCTTTTTTCTTTTTTTAAGATGAAACAATTATACGCGATGACAGTTAGGCTACTGTAGGCATGCGTAAAATGTTAAAGTTTTTCTCAGTAGGCCAAAATATTAACAAAGGCAAAAACAAGTCTTTCTTTGTGCTAGATTAATAAAAGTCAGTTACGAAATTTGTGCATTGTTCAGCAAAAACCACCTAAATCACAGACTACCTAGCTGGCATGCTGGAAACAAAACAAAATTGTTTCTTGAAATAGAATATAGATTTTTTTCTATATTGAATCATTTTTGTTATCTGATAAACAAAAAATTAATCATATCATTTTAATCAGTCGTCATGATCGAATCAGATAACAAAACATTATTCTGTATTAATTTCTTCTGTATAGAGCTATACAAGGAAGATAAACGTGTCAAGAGGGAAAACATCAAATGGATGAATTTGAAAGTGAAGCAGAAATAATGGAAGCAGAGGTGTAGTGGGCAATAAGACAGCTTAAGGACAACAAAGCGACAGGACATGACGGAATACCTATAGAACTGATAAAGGCAGGAGAAGAAGCAGTGGTGAAGACAATCACAAAACTATGCAATCAAATCTGGAGAACTGGGGAGTGGCCGGAGGACTGGAAGAGGTCAGAATTCATCCCAAGAAAGGTGATGCGAGGGAGTACGGAAATTATCGAACGATAGCGCCGATGACATCACGTGCACACTAGTAAAAATACTGCTCAAAATAATCCACAAAACAATGGAAAACACAATCAAAGGAGAATTACAAGTCAATCAAGCGGGTTTCAGGAAGGCGCGAGGAACGTGCGACCACATTGCCAACATAAGATGGATTACGAAGAGACACAGGGAGTATGGTCAGAAGGTGCATCTGTGCTTTATAGACTATAGTAAGGCGTTTGATTGCATAGACCATGCATTACTGTGGAAGACATTGGTTGAGATGGGAATTTCCGATACATCTGGTAAAACTATTAAAAGGCCTTTATGTGGATCAAGAGGCGGTGATAAGAACTGAATATGAAGACACAGGGAAATTTAAAATAAGGAAAGGAGTGATGCAGAGGTGCATTTTGTCCTCTTTCCTGTTTAATCTGTATGCCGAGAGAATTATGAGAAATGCTGGATTGGAAGAGGCAACGTAGTGGGGGGGGGAGGGGGTTAGAATAGCGGAGAAAATATTGAGTAACCTGAAATACGCAGATGATACGACATTACTAGCTGGGAAGAAGAACGACTTGGCCGAATTAATAAGAAGAGTTGGGAACGAGAGTGAAAAGGCAGGCTTATACTTCATCACAAAGAAAACAAACGTCATGACAACTGCACCATGGGAGAATAGGTGGAGGGAGAAACGATAGAGGTGGCATCGAGCTTCACATTCCTGGGATCTAGCCTATTATCGAGAAGGAGGGAATAAGTGATATGGAAATAAGGCGAAGGGTAACACTGGGGAAAACGGCAATGAACGGTCTGGGAAGGATATGGAAGGATAAACAAGTGAGTAGGGAAACAAAGAAAAGAATGGTAAGAGCATTGATCTTTCCAGTGGTCCTTTATGGATGCGAGACTTGGACAAAGACATGGGTTATGGAAAATAAAATCAACGTGCGAGATGTGGATTTGGAGAAAGATGCTGAGGGTTTCAAGGACGGAAAAGAGAACTAACGAGTCGGTGCGTGGGGAGCTGGGAATCTATAGAAGGATGAGACACTGCAGCAAAAAGCAACTATGAGGCAATTTAGCAACTTCGGCCACGTGATGAGATCAAACGGTTTGGAAAAAGAATTGATGATGGCATGCGGAGAGGGAAGAAAAGACGAGGAAGACCAAGGATAAATGGATGGATGAAATACACGAGAAGTCTGGTATGAGCTCGGAGGCGCTAAAAGAGGCGACAAGAGGGAGGAGACTCTGGAGAGGATACATCATCACTGTCGCCAGAGCTCCAAGAGCTGTCGCCGCCAGGTGTGTATAGAACTTGAGCGCCATCTTCAGAAGCAGAAGCTTCAGTAGAAAGAATTCTCTTCATTTCGATTTCACTTGATCGCAAACGTCGAACCCTGTCTCGCATATTTTCAATGGACCTTTGAGTCATTGAAGACAGAAGGTTGACTGTACTTCCAAGGAAAACATGTGGAAGATTTCCCGCAGTGAGACGTCTTTCCAGCTGACCAAGGACTCCCATGACCCTCTGACCTAACTCACCTTCCGACCAACTATTGCTTCCTACTTCATTCATTTCAAGGAAAAGCGCTGTTTTCAGGTGATAGGAGGTCAATGGCGCCAACCCAGGCTCGCGGTTTTTGATCACCTTAAGAATACGGAACACCTTCTTTCGGCAACCGTTGTTTCGATCAGCATTCAGTAGCTTTTCCTTTTCTTCAATCGAAAACGAACGTCTCCATGCTAAGTTGTCTGGCATTGCATCACCAGTTATAGGCTTGGCAACATATCTTTCACCGTTCACTTCGTAAGTTGGTACCACGTCAACAGAGTAGAAGAAGGTCCTACTACCTGGTCGGCAGACGTCCATCTGAGCAGCGGGACCGTGACGTCTCAGAGAGACCGCTTCACTTAGCTCTTCCGAATTGTTGATGCACTTCTGAAGTTGGCCGAAAAACTTGTCAGCTGTTCTCTGGGCATTCAGATAGTCTTCTTCAACATGACCGAACAAAGCACTTGCTCCTGGTGAAACTGTCCCATGACCTTGGAAATATAACTTCGCAAAACCCGGTTTTGTTGGCATCTTATCGGCCCGCAGGATACCTTTTTTTCTACAATCAATTATCAGCATCACATCAAACTCGAGGTCGTAGTTGTCTGAGCTTTTGGCCACCTTGGTTCCTTCGTATGTACTTCCAGTGTACTCGAATCTAATGAGAATCCCAAGTTCTCTCATTTGTGTCCCTATTTCGTTCATGATAGCAGTGTGTCTTGCTTTAGCCTCTGCTATCTGCCCCTGAGGTTGGCGAGCGTATCTGTCGTGAAAGTTCTGTACGGTTCGGAGAAAATCCGTCGAGCTGTGCCAACCTGAAGTGCAAAGAAAATGCCAACAATATTCTAATTTTAATTCGTTTTTTATTAGATCTATCATTCAATCTTCGTGAAACTTTTGAGGCTTAAGTCTACCAGTTTCTTATAGTCTAGGCTTGGAATTTCAAAAGGGCTCTAGAAATCACTGTTAGAAGCAAATCATGTAACATATTGCTAACCGGTGTTTTTAGACTAATTTGACCCTCCTGAAAACCAAAATCGCAGTTAGCAAGCTGGATTTTTAGCGGTTCCATGGGAAAACAAGATGGCGGACAAAATGGTTGCCAATTGCTTCAAATTACTAAAAGTAAAGTATTGTATGTGATAGAAACACGGTTTTAGACTCTAAATTAAGACTATTGGGTTCAAGGAATGCATAATGGTTCGACCCCCAGCTATTTTTCCACAATTTTCACACTGGGAACTACATAGAATAAAAATATGATTTCCCAGCACATCCTGGCTGAAGAGAGTTAAAGGAAAAACCAGCGAGGTTATGCTGTTGGTTAGCCTACTGTTATAGGCAGCCTATAATATTATAGTTATTCCACGACATGAACCAACCACAGCAAATCGCAGCAACTGCGCTGCTTTGTGGGATAAAAGAAGAGATCACGTGCCATGAGCAGCGTGCAAAGCAAATGGATTTGCGAACTGCAATGGATGAGATCAAAATAATATTATTTCCGAATATAAAAGTTTGCTCTGCCTTCCAGACAACAGTGGCATGAGAAAGAGATGAGTGTTTCAATCCGCTGAGAAGACTCAACCCTGTTCGATTTTGATTTGTAATTAAGTAAACAGATATCGTTGGATGGCTTCTGAGATTCACCTACCAGTTGAAGCCATTATTTTCCGACCAGCGTTGAAGTCGTTGATAGTCAAACGATCGTAAAATCTGTCTTATTCTTTCAATCGCAAAAGTTCAAATCGGACCCACTGACGTCTAAAACAACAACGAACAAGCACTGTCTACAAATTAGCTATTACCAAATTTGCATAATTATGGCAATTGGTGTAGCCTGAAATGAGTCAAGTTGGTGCAAATTAATGGCAAGATGTGTAGGCAATCTGATAGCGTCATTTCAAATAACCCAACCATCAATTTATTGGTCCAAGTACGCTATGCAAATCCGCCTCTTAACCAGTGCTTAAGAACCTAAAAACTGTTTCGTCTGTTTAGAGTGCAAGGGTTCTAACTCCAAATTTTTCAAAAATCGTTTTATTGTTTTATTTTATTCCTACCAATGTGATGCTTGAACTGTGCAAAGATTGTATCGTTCTGAGTAAAAAATAATGAAACAGCAGCTATTTGAAATTAGAGCTATCTCCTAGGACTTATCTTTGAAATGTGCAATGGTTCTATAATAGCCTACCAACGCCTTGCGTTAGAGCAATTAATTATTTACACACGCGATGATTTTTGAACGGTGGTGTGCGTGCATAGATTTCTACAACGTGATTTAAAAGTATTTTAAAAGAAAATTGTGCTTTTCTAACAATCTGCAACAGTTGCTTTAGTCCGAAAAAATTATTCTTAGTATATTATAATGTTTTAATAAGAGAATTGTCATAACTAAAAGGAATATGCCATTATAATTTCTGTAAGCGATAACACGCGTATTTTTAAGAGTGGCTTGTTATAGCGCATTTTTTCGCTTATTATTATTATTTTACTAAAAAAGCTGAAACCTCATTATTTTCATGTAATAATTGATAATAATTTTAAAGATAATTTTGAACCGCATATTTGCGTTGTTATGAAACGATCTATCTTCAGATCTATAAATATTTTAGATCTGCGGAGTTTTTAGGCCTAGGCTAGCTTCTGTCGTAGCCTATGCTGTGATTTTGCGTACTTTTTCACAAACATTTATTTTTTAGGTTCGGAGACATAAAATATTTAAAAGGTTTCATTATTCGCATTTATTCCAACTAGGGAAACGATCTGTTATCGAAAAATTCATAAATCATAATGATAAAAATTATTAGGCCTATCTATCAATAGACTATCATCAGATAGCCTATGAAAATATTTCGAAATGCGCAAAGGTTCTATTGCTGTAATTTTGCCCCTGTTCGTCACAAACTTTATTATTTCAGGCGCGGCGGCACAGAATATTTTTAAAAGATTATATTATTCCAACTAAGGATAGGCTATGATCTGCTATCCAAATTTCCATTAATCACAATGATATAACAATAATTGGATTTTTGGCAATCATCGAAAGTTTAGATTTGCTCTCCTGAACAATTTCAAAAAGTGGAGTTAGAACCCTTGCACTCTAAACAGACGGTTTTATTTAGCCGTGGTTGGGCCTGGAGCGCTTCTGAGTAGCCTACCTTGAAGAGGCGCTATATAAATTTCCGAAATAAATAAATAAATTTAAATGGGAATCTTTTTAGGCCTAAATTAAATGCGCATACCGTAAGCGAAATAGGAGGCCCTACCCGGTGGAGGATCCATAGCTGCCACAAGCCAATAGGGAAACGAGTTATAAATAGCGTGACCCAGCTTTGGCTTGTAACCTTATATCTCAATGGTCTTCGCTTCCGTGGTTCGTGTACAAGATGGCTCCCGAGGGTGGCAATATCGAATGGTTACCGGGAAGTTTTCGGAACTGCGTCGTTAAATATCACGAGAAAGAAGATGGATATGAAGCGACTGTGCGGACAAATGCGTCAACGAAAGAGGAAATGGCGCAGTGGATACGGGATTTTGAACTTCGATCAAAGACGAAGTGGATTATACAAAAAAACTTATCCCAACATTGTTCGACTGGCCTATAGAACAGACTACGTATGTCAGCATAGCTCCTTCAACAAAGTCAACATAGAACGCTCATCAAAGAACTGCATTTGTCCTGCACGTCTCACTCAGAAGACAAATCGAGTAACAAAGCGGACAAAGTACAGCAATCCGCATGTGAAGGTAGGTCTTCTGTTTTGTAGGGATGGTGGTGTGGCATTTCATGTTTTTGTGATTGCATGTACATTATAGGTTGGTCGTATCTAATCTATTTTGATAGGTCTTTCCTCAGCAATGAGTCAACTGGCCTTGCCACTGGTGGATGATACGTTATATTTCACATTCAGATGAGAGACATTAGAGTTCTTGGCCTTGATTAGTTTTGTCTGAAAGCATTGGTAATTGTGAAAATAATTTGAGGGTTAACATGCGACATGACAAATGCTTACTATTTTTACACAATATTTACATTGCGTTACTCTGTTTGCTGAGCTTCTGTTGAATATAAGCATTATTTAGCAGCCACCATGTTCGGTGCATTATATTTCACCATGGGGCCTTAAATCTGAACATGTATAAAAAGTGGCTGAAAAACTAATTGATCTCATCAGTAAATTACTGTATATGAGACCTGAGTATTTTCTGATGTTTGCAGTTATCACCAATTGATCTCATGCATCAGTTTCATGTTTTAATATTGGCTTCAGGAACAGTTCAGGTTTATGGTGTCTTTCGGATGCTATGAATTATGTGCACTGTACTATATACACTTTAAATTGTCGTCAATAGCCTTTGATGTTATATAACGATGTTGAACTTTTTAGTAAGAATAATAAGAATTAAAGTTCCTGAAAATTGATTTACTTCAATGCCTTTATTAAAATGCATCAAGTTTGAGACACAGGGGTATTTTTTGTCCATAGCCAGAGATTTTGAAATTTTAAGCTCTCTTACCGATGTAGCTAACTGGGCTAGTGGAGGTGGGAGGAGATCTGTATCCCATATTCATAATCTGAAAAGTAACTGGCAATAAGGTTCTTCTGGCATTGGATTCTATTCTGGTCGTGTAGACGTGATAGAATTCAATGAATCAATGTCATTAATCCCAGTAGTAGGTCTATGCAAAACTGAAAACCTCCTTTTCAAGAATTTATACACCAACTCGTCTGATCATCCACTTCCATTCTCAACCTAAAGATACCCAGCTTCACAACTAGTCCACGATGCCCGTTGCCCAACAATTGTCATCCTCTTGCAAAGGTTCTTATGGACGACATCTGTTTCTAAACGCAGCACACTCTGGTGGTATTCGTTTTTCTACTGGCGATTACAATGGACATTACTACATGCTTGAGGGACTTCACTGGCTCCCTATTTGCCAGCGTATTGCTTTCATGGTAGCCATAAGCGCAATCACGTCCTAAAAGTTGGGGGGACCATAATGAATCACGTCCTAAAAGTTGGGGGGACCGTACTAATATAGTTAGGGGACCACTCAAAAGTTGGGGGGACGCGTCCCGTGTGTCCCATAGGGTGGTTGCGCCTATGATGGTAGCTGCATTGGTCTGGCGATGTTCACAGGACCTCGCCCCAATTTACCTCCGAGAGCTATGCAGCCTTACATTGGGTTTCCAAGGACGTCGTCTTGGTTCCTTGTGCTCGTACTACTACCATAACGTTAACGCGATTAAATAACAGCCCTACTTAAAACTGTTCTCTTTGGGGCGCGTTGGAATAGAAAGCGCCTCTGCGTAATTTTAAAAGAGCGCTATATAAAAGTCCGCCACATTCAAATTGGTTTCATGCAGATAATTCACTTACTATCTTACGAAAGTAAACAAGGTCACGCTATTTATAAATCGTTTCCCTATTGGCTTGTGGCAGCTATGGATCCTCCACCGGGTAGGGCCTCCTATTTCGCAAACGGTGCACATAATTACAACGCAATAAATAATACGAATCGTGGAACTAATGCTCCAATTAATAGTCCGATCGATGAGCTCAGAAATCGCGCAAATCTGGAAGATAAGTTGATATTTTGTGTAGGCTAAGTACACCTAATATGTTGTAGAAGAGATCTGGGGGTCAACCCACGCTGGAAAATCGATATTTGATTTGATTTTAATTTATTTTGATCGGTGAGCGATAATAGGTGAAGTTGCGTATTCAACACTGTATAGGCATACCGTGTATACGATGAATATCATTTCGTAGCCTGTAAGTGATGTTTCGTGTCACAGCAACAGATCGTTCTTAATTTATTTGTTTGCATTTGTTATCGAAATGTTAAAATGTCCGTTTGTTACTGGAATGACTGATTTGACTGTCAAATGCACACAGCATTTCCACGCCATTGCGTTTAGTGGTATTACCTATGCACCACTCGTAAGGGAATGAGAATCACGCACTCTAATCTTGAACACACTTCTCTTTTTTAGTTTAGATTTTAGCCTGAGGAAAATAATAAATTTTGAAGAAAAAAAAATAAATAGAAGTTGGATCATTGATGATAATTTTTATTAAATAGAAGTGGGAATGATGAAAATATTCTTGATTAAATTGGAGCTGGATTTATGTAAATAGGCCTAATTGCAATTTAAATAGAAGTTGGATTGATAAAAATAAACAAATAATTCTTGCCCAAAATAGAAGCTGGATTGATCAAGCGAATTCTTACTTAAATGGACGCCGGATTAATGAAAAGTATTCATGCCAAAGTAGAAGGCGAATAGATGAAACTAATAGCCCTTTAGAATTATTTCGAACACTGAAACGATTAGTTACACACATTTTAAATCTGCAAATTTCGGCCTGACATAATTATATGATAGGCCTGATATATTCTCATTGTCGCTTTGAATTCTTGATGGTCCAACGATTTAACTCGTTATTATTATTTTTAAAAGAAACAGTTTACCAGCGTAGCAGTACGTCTCTGTGAAGGTACTTAATTGTAATTGCAATCGTACATTAGGCCTAAATGTTGTATAGCGCCGCTTCAAAAGAACTCCTCAAAGGCGCTCCTGGCCTGACACACACCTGTCACACCTGTGCTGTCAGTTCGTTGAACTCTAGCGATCGTCAAGGCCAGCCTTCTCCATTGCTTTCTTTCTGATGTCGCTTCTCTTAGTTGTTCCAGATTCATTCCTGTTGTTTCTTGAACATTGTCCAACCACCTTTTCCTTGGTCGCCCTTGTTTTCTCCTTCCTTCACCGCATGCCAGCATCATATCTTTCTCCAAACCATTTGAACGCATAACATGACCAAAGAAAACCAACTTTCTTCTTAGCACTGTTTGTTGTAACGACTCATCCATATTGATACCAATTTCTGTGCGCACCCACTCATTTGTTCTTTTTTCTTTCCAAGATATTCTCTGCATCTTCCTCCAAATCCACATCTCACATGCGTTAATCTTTTTTGTCATTATCTTGGTCATTGTCCATGTCTCACAACCATATAGTACTGTCGGTATTATCAAAGCCCTCACCAGTCTTTTTTTCGTATCTGTACTCACATGCCTATCCTTCCATATTTTTTCCAATCCATTCATTGCAGTTTTTCCTATCGCCACCCTACGTTTTATTTCCGTATCGCACTTGCCCTCTTTTTCTATTACAGATCCTAAAAACGTAAAGCTTGAAACCACCTCCAATTCCTCTCCGTCTATCACAAAATTGTCTGCCCCAACTGTTGTCATAATCTTTGTCTTCTTTATGTTGAAATAAAGACCAGCCTTTTCGCTTTCACTCTTTAGTCTTTTTATTAGTAGTAACAAATCTGCTTTTTTTCCTGCTAATAATGTAGTATCGTCTGCGTATCTCAAGTTATTCAGTAATCTTCCTGCTATCCTTATTCCCTCTTTTCCCTCCTCCATTTCAGCCAGCCTCATTATCCTTTCCGCGTACAGGTTAAATAAGACTGGAGACAAGATGCAACCCTGTCTCACTCCTTTCCTTATTTTAAAACTATCTGTATCTCCAAATTCTGTTCTTATCACCGCTATCTGATCTTCATACAATCCTTTAAGTAGTGATATCAAATGTTTCGATATTCCCATCTCAATCAAAGTTTTCCACATCAATTCATGGTTAATGCAATCAAAAGCCTTGCTGTAATCGATGAAACAAATGTATACTTTTTGTCCGTACTCTCTTTGCCTCTCCAATATCCATCTCATGTTGGCAATGTGATCCCGAGTTCCCCGAGATTTCCTAAATCCTGCTTGATTGACTGGAAGTTCTCTCTCAATTATACTCTCCATTCTTTTATGAATTATTTTAAGTAGTATTTTACTTGTGTGAGAAATCAATGCTACCGTCCTATAGTTTTCACACTCTCTCGCATCTCCTTTTTAAAAAATAGGAATGAAGGTTGAGCTTTTCCAGTCATCTGGCCATTTTCCGGTTGTCCATATGTTATTACATAATCTTGTTATTGTCTTTATCATCACCTCATCCCCCGCTTTTATCATTTCTATAGGAATCCCATCCTGTCCGGGTGCTTTATTGTCCTTCAGTTGTTTGATTGCCCATTCCACCTCTGCTTCCAAAACTTCTGGTTCTTTTTCATGTTCTGTTACAACAATTTTCTCTTTGATTACTCTCTTATCTTCACTATACAGCTCCTCCGTGTATTCTCTCCATCTGTTCTTCATTCCCACTTCATCTACGATTATGTGTCCATCGCCTGACTTCAAAGAACCCATTCTTGGTGTGAATTTTCTCGCTATTTCCCTCACTTTTGAAAACAATTCTCTAGTTCCTCCTTTCTTTCCCTCTTCCTCCATTTCTTTGCACATATCATTTAGGTGTTTTTCTTTATCCATACGTGCTTGTTTTTGGAATGAATTGTTCATTGCTCTTATCTTGACCTTATCTCCTTCTCTTTTGGCAGCTTTTCTTTCTTCAGCTATTCTGATAGCTTCATTCGAAAGCCAAGGGGTTGTTTTAGCTTTCTTCTTTTTCGGAATATGCTTCTCCGCAGTTTCTAGAATCACTGTTTTCATCTTTCTCCATAGATTGTTCACGTCTTCATCTTCCTCCGTCACATCTCTCTCCAATACTTCAAACCTATTTCTTATTTCCAATCCATAATCCGGTGTAATTCCATTGCAATCATATGCATTCAGTCTTTCTCCATTTTTTAGTTTCTTCAGTTTCATTTGCAATGTTGCGACTAATAGTTCATGATCAGTTCCACAATCCGCTCCTGGTTTTGTTCTTACATCCCTTATCGTGCTTTTCCATCTTTTGTTTATTAATATGTAGTCGATCTGGTTTCTGTGTTTCCCATCTGGTGATGTCCATGTGTACAATCTTCTTTTTGGCTGCTCAAACCATGTGTTCATTATTCTCATGCTGTTACCATCACAGAACTCTACTAGTCTTTCTCCTGCCTCATTCTGTTCTCCTAATCCATGATTGCCTATCGTGTCCCTTTCATCCCCACTGTACTTTCCTACCTTTGCATTAAAGTCACCCATTGTCATTATTATATCCTCTTTGGGTGTTCTGTCAATTATACTTTGTAGATCGATGTAAAACCTTTCATGATCTTCTTTCGCCACTGATGTTGGTGCATATACCTGTATGACCGTTAAGTTGACTTTCTTTCCCCGGAATCTAACACTCAATATTCTATCACTCACCGTGTCGTATCCCATTATTGCATTTGCACTTGACCTATCACACATGACTGCCACTCCATTTCTTCCTTTCTCCTTCTGTCCTGACATTACTATCCTATAGCCATTCCAGTTGAAATGTCCTTGTCCTTTCCACCTTGTCTCACTAATTCCCATAACCGATATATCTAATCGCTTCATCTCCTTCTGAATGACATCCAGCTTCCCGCTCTGCATACTTCGCACATTCCACGTGCCTATTTTCATCTTTTGTTTGCAGCTCAGGTTAAGTCGTTGCCCTCTGGTGCCATCCGCCACTTGACCTCCTTTCAGTTGAACGGATAAAAAGATATGAATCTTTAAACTTCATATGCCGAAATTGCCGTTTACAAGCATTTTTTTTGTCAGATTCAATAAAAAAAGTAAGCTAAACTGTTTTTATTATATCTCCAATGCCTGATAATTAATCATACTAAAAGTTTCCAGATATTTAGAGAATTGAACCTAGAATAGGATTCCAAAATATCATGTAATAAATTTGAACGGATAGAAAGATATGAATATTTAAACTTCATCTCCGGAAATTTCAGTTATCAGCAAATCTGTTATGGTGTTCGCTGCAGTTTTGATGCCTGATAGCTCCCAATTTTGGTCTTCAGTGATCCTGGAGTAAAATTTTACGGAATATAAAGTGTGGAGCGTGCACAATTAAAGACAGAGTCTGCCAGACAACAATCCATGAGATAAACGATCTGAAGCAACGCTTGTTGGAAGTGTGGGATGGCCAGAGGATAATCGACGATGCTGTTGCCTAATGGCGCCAGCGCCTCAAGGCGTGCGTGCAAGTTGGATGACATTTTGAGCATCATACTGTTGGGGTCATATTGCTAGTTCAATTATCTACATATTTGGAAAATTTTAGAATGATTGAACATCAGGCATTAGAGATATGAGAAAAAGTTTGACTTACATTTTACTGAATCTGTACAGAAAATTGCTTGTAAACGGCAATTTCGGCAAATGAAGTTTAAAGATTCATATCTTTTTATCCGTTCAACTTTATCTCATGAAATTTTGGAATCATATTCTTGGTCCAATTCTCTAAATATTTGGAATATTTTAGCATGATATGTTATCAGGCATTAGAGATATATGAAAAACAATTTAGCTTACTTTTTTTGACTCACGGTGTATTATGCATAGACGTTGGTCGTTGCCTGTAGCCTAATCGTTATGAGCTCAGGATGGAACGTTGAAGAAACGCTAATTACCTTTTAGTTGGTACTTTACGTTTACTTTCCAACTTACGCCGCTGCCAAATCATAGGCTACTCGCTGATTAACGCTTTCAAAGATAGACGCATCTGAGGGCGTATGACCATACAACACAGGAACCATACAGCGAATAAAATATGATTTCCCAGCACATCCTGAAGTGAAGAGAGTTAAAGGAAAAACCAGCGAGGTTATGCTGTTGGTTAGCCTACTGTTATAATTATGCAACCTATAATAATATTAGAGTTATTCCACGAGATGGACCAACCACAGCAAATCACAGCTACTGCGCTGCTTTGTGGGATAAAAGAAGAGATCACGTGCCATGAGCAGCGTGCAGAGCAACAGTACAGTACTGGATTTGCGAACAGCAATGGATGACACCGAAATAATAATATTGTTTCAGAATATATAGCAGATTTGAGTCAGATGCGGACTGAAATAGCCTACTCATCTCTTTCACATGCCTCTGTTGTCTTGAAGGCAGAGTAAATATTTATATTCTAAAACAATATCTGAAGCCAGTCAACAATTATCTATTTGCTGCAACGCATCTAAAATTTTTAGATGCGTTGCAGCAAATAGATAATGACTGGCTTCAGAGATTCACCTACCAGTCGAACCCATTATTTTCAGACCAGCGTAGAAGTCGTTGATAGTCAATATTAAACGATCGTAAAGGCTGTCTTGTTCTTTCAATCTTAAAACTTCAAATAGGACCCACTGACGATATTATTAACGTCTAAAGCAGCAACGAACAAGCACTGTCTACAAATTAGCTAATAAAAAATATGCATTGTTAGGGCAATTGGTGTAGCCTAATATGAGTCAAATTGGTGCAAATTAATGGCAAGATGTGTAGGCAATCTGATAGCGCCATTTCAAATAACCTAACCATCAATTTATTGGTCCAAGTACGCTATACAAATCCGCCTCTTAACCAGTGCTTAAAATTAATGGCAGCGCACGACATAGATATTTAAAAATAATTGTCTGGACGCCGTCCATGATCGTCCTGCCACACTTTAAATGGCGATAGGCCTAACTTATTAAATTAAATGCCCATAGCGTAACGCTAAAGGATCAACACTAAAACCCACCGACTAACACAAATCTGCAATATTATTATCGTTGCTATGGCTCTCAATAAATATTGTAGGTCCTACTGGGAATTCCAAGTCTAGGGAATACCTGAACATCTTAACAACACAGCAATCAATAAATGCATGGCTGCGCTTATTCATGGTGCATTGGTGCATAGAGCAGATGTGGGCTGATGGATATCAGACGGAGTGCAAAGACGTTGCATGAAAAGTTCAGTTTCGGTTTTGTATTTCAAGAAGCATTTCGTAATTTTTGCATAAAATGCGATAAGCATAAACGATGTAAATAATTATAACGCAAAAAATAATACGAATCCTGGAATTAATGTTCTAATTAAAACGTCCAATTGAATTCAGAGGACGACATTATGAATTAAGGATATCTGATAATAAATAGACAGGCCTACCTACAAAGCCACCCAACCAATCGCCCATATCATATTATGCAATATGCTCATCAACCCAAGCACTGCAATGCCATACGACAGCATTGCTTAAATAAATACAAATGATAAACAAATCGACAAAACATTTATTCTTCAATTTTTCACATGTAGGCCTACTACTCTGCATTTTCCTTCACAGTCACTTTGCGCCAGAAAATTTAACTTTTCGACTAATTCAAAATTGATACCAGAGCTCAGAGTTTAAATTCTCCGAGGCGATTATTTAGCCACGACCTATTAGCCTGTGCTTAGTCAAGGGTAATCAAATTAAGAGGACAAGACATAGCCAGACAAGATTAGTATAGGTGCCTTACAGAAGACTGTTGTGCTGCTAATTTAAGTGCATACATTCACTCACCGTGTTTTGTCTGACGATCGCTGTTGCTTCTATTGCTCGCCAATCCTTTTGCGCAGACTGAAATCATCTGCAGTCAGGCTGCAGTGCTCTTATATAGGCATAGTGTTAGGTCGATAGAGTCGGATGGACCTGAGTGCGTCTCTTCATTAATTTCACTTGCTCGCATGTGATTAAGCCAGACGTAAAAAGATAGAGTAGAAGATAGGCGCCTAGAGAGCTGGGTAGGCCTATAGATAGGCCTAAGAGACAGGGAAATAAGCTGACAGGCAGGCAGACATACAGACAGACAGCAAGGCAGACAGACAGACAGACAGACAAATAGATATAATTCATCTCGTCGCTTTGAGCGGTTGATTGTACAACGATTGAACTTTTATGTTTATTTGAATAAATTGTTTTTCATGCATTAGCTCGAGGGTACGCCGCTGCTCTCTCCGCTCAGCTGCACAAGCGGGACTTATTGTTCCACGCTCACGGACTGCAATCAAACAGCGCCGTGCTTTCTCCGTTGCTGGCCCTGAGACCTGGAATGAGCTCCCTGTTATTCTTCGTCAAATACCTATTGGCCTTTCTACTTCATTTCTTTCTCTTCTCAAGACTGTCTTATTCGACCGGGGTTGGACTGGGAGCGCTCCTGAGTAGCACCATGAAGGAGCGCTATATCAAATTCTCAGTAAATAAATATATACTCGTACCCTAAAATAAAATACGTCAAAATACGTAGGTCTACTTACCTTTCAAAAATTACAATACGCATATGGTAATATGTATCAATTATGCACGAAAATTGTATTTGTGACCCAAGGGATCAAAATGGTTCACATGTCGGAAATTTCAGAATATGAGTATTATACAGATATTCAAAGACCATATTCTTAGCTTTAAAATGACACCAAAATTTTGGCTCTACCTTACGTTTTAAAAAAGTTATGAACAATTAAGTGTCCACTCTTGCAAAAGTATTAATTCGAGAAAAACGCGTTTAAAGTTTATCGACTGATTTGACTTGTATAAAATGCAAAAGACCATAGAAACCGTTAATGGAATTTAATAAAACTTGGCACAATGTCAGTAGATATCTACAGCAACATTCTCTGAAAATTTGATCAATATATCTTCGACAGTTTTTATATTGTCTTCATATTAGTTTCTAATAATTATAGTAACAAAACTGTCCTACACAATACAAAATCCATTTTTTTGCATGTAGATGTTTTAAGATACGGTGTGCAAACTTTTAACATAGCACAGTTAATAATAACATAGCAAATAGCTTCTAACAGTTGCAACCATTTAAAATAATACACCAAAAAACAAGTACTAGTAGTAAAAATTTGGAAAAAATTCATTTAATTTCCAGGTGACTGGCGTTTTATGCCGAACTAAAAATTTAAAGTCTAAACATTGCAATATCCAGGAAAAAGAACAGGTTACAATATAGACCTAGTAATCTTATGTTTATAGTACAGAATTCAACACAATCAATTTTAACAGATTTAGTCCAAGAAACTAGAATCATTTTTAGTCAGCAGAAATTGTTCGCTTTCCACGACCACGCCCTCTGCCACGAGATTTCTCAGACTGTTTAGTAGCTACAATCTCTGGACTAACTGGTCGCTTTTGGCCTCGACCAACAACTGTTTTCCCACGGGCTCTGCCTCTTCCTCGACTTTTTCCAACAAGACATTCATCTGTGCTATTCGATACATTTTCATCCTCGCTAACTTGTGCCGCTGGAATCGGTTCGACAGGTCTAGGGCATACCACATCCTGCAAAGTGTCTTTCACGTATTCCCGAATGTGTTTGTACAGGTACCATTGTCTCTGTAATGGAAGCCCATCTGGAACAATCGAGTGTGCAGATCGTTTAGGAAGGTCTTTGATGCCGCTCTTCAGCAGATTGAATTCGACTTCATCAGTCTCAGTTGATATTTTTGCAAACACTTTTCCTGGATGACCGGCATCGAATCTAAAATGATGATAGGCCTTTATTCCAGGAAAAGGTTTGAAGTATGGACTGAGATGCTGTTGCCAGTCTCCAACAGAAACAAATGACGTCCCATCTTCCTTTCCTATCAGCTGGGCCTGATTGGCACAAGCGCTCTCGTTCACCACCGTCTCGAATTCTTCCAGTGACGACACAGCATGGCGTTTGAATGCCCGCTTGAGAAGCCCAAAACATCCATCGGGTGCAAACTTTGTGTGTCCTTGTGGTTTACTCGGGGACCCATAGTCTACATCAGAGGTTTTCAAACTGTGGTACGCGTACCCCAAGGGGTACGCCAGGCGCCGGTAAGGGGTACGCGAGAATTTTCGGAAATAAATTTTTTTGGGAGTTTATGGACTTAGTTTCCATTTTTCCTTGATTAGCAATGATTTTTAACGTTGCGTCATGTAGCAGCATCGTCATTTCTTTCTTTCACATGTGAATAGACTCACATAGGACACTAAGCTTATAATATTATTTTAGTGCAAGCGTTACAAAAACAGTGTCCAGCTCATTTCATCTCCACAATGCTCAAGCGGCGCGGGAGCTGGATATTATGATGAATGGTCAGCGCCTCCGACATGACAAAAATCCGATTTACCTGGGCGTGACCTTGGATAGGTCGCTAACATTCCACGAGCACCTAAGAAGGACCGCTGCGAAGGTGGGCGCAAGGAACAATCTCCTCAGCAAACTTGCTGGCTCAACATGGGGTGCTAAAGCTACGACCCTGCGAACCTCAGCACTGGCCCTGTGCTACTCCACTGCGGAATACTGCGCTCCTGTCTGGGCCCGTTCGGCCCACATCGGATATGTGGAAGTCAAGTTACACGAGACCATGCGTCTGGTGTCGGGTACGCTCAGAGCGACTCCACTCCCTTGGTTGCCGGTGCTCAGCAACATCCCTCCACCCTACCTCCGTCGAGCTGAAGTTTGCGCCAAGATGCTGACCAAGATCCGAAATGACGAAAGACTTCCTCTGCACGCGGACATTGCGCTCCACCCAGGAGTGCGTCTCCCGTCTAGACATCCTATCTGGAGAAACCCTCCGGAGGAGGGATTGACAGCTATCTCGGCCTGGTGCGAAGAATGGCCCACTATGGAAGTGGTGAATCGTTCGCTCGTGGCCGTGCCATCTGTCTGGCCTCCGGGTGGTGATCTCCCTCGCCATCTGTGGAAAACTTTAAATCGCTTCCGCACGGATCAAGGTCGCTGCGCAGCGAATCTTGTGAGATGGGGACAGGCTGATGATCCACTGTGCTGCTGTGGAGAAAGACAGACGATGTCGCACATTGTGAACGAGTGCCGCCTTCTTCGTTTTCCGGGAGGACTCCAGGCATAGGCGTACGAGGCGGGGGTGCAGGGGGGGCAATTGCCCCCCCAAATTCGGGCAAGTTCGGGTGGTTTTTTCGGGCAAAAGGTCATCAACTTTTTTGGCGGATGAAATGGTATGATTTTCCCGAAAATTTTGGCCAATGACTAAAAAAAAAAGGTCATCAACTTTTTTGGTGGATGAAATGGTATGATTTTCCCGAAAATTTTGGCCAATGACTAAAAAGGAAAAAAAGGTCATCAACTTTTTTCGGGCAAGTGTCGTTTTTCGGGCAAACACAAACCCGAACGACAAAAAAATTTTTTTTCACGGATGTATTTTTCGGGCAGAAGTTCAATCTTTGCCCCCCCACTGCTGAAATCTCCCGTACGCCTATGACTCCAGGCTCTACATCTTGCCGAGGGTCCCGCCGCGGTGGCATGGCTTGGTGCGAACTGCATTCGCTAAAGAAAGTGCATGCAACATGTCACTATAAATTTGAAAGTTGAAGCAAAAATTAATAATGTATAAATGGTTGAAAGAACCAAAGCCAGAAATCCTCAGCGTAGGCTATTAGGCCTAGGCCCAGGGTGAGAATTGCCGGGGTGTTGGGGGGTTTCAACCCCCAGTCTTTCTTAGAGCCCCATGTTAAAGTCTGTTTTTCACACCCCGATTCCAAGTGGATAAGGGTCCAACCCCTCCAGTTATTTTTCCACAATTCTTACACTGCCTAGGCCTATAGAACTAAAAAAGGATAGCTGAATAAATTGTTCTAAGGATTAATTTCTGGTCCAGCTTTATAATTTGTGATTCCTCTCAGCACGTCATATAATTATATATCTGTTTGAAACTGGTTTTTAAACTATATATTCTTGCTAACCTATCAAAAATAAATATGGGATAAATTTGAGTTTGAAATTGACAAATATTAAACCAGGTAATTTTTTATTTTAAATCTGTACTAGTCAAAACATGCACACCTCAATACAACGCTATATGATAGCTCTTTCTTACAGGAATTATAGACCAATTTCCCCTTTTTGTTGATAGGATTGCATGATTGAAACTTTGCATATTTAAAATTTGCTCCCTGTAGGGGGAGTGCAGGCTATAGGACTCTTATAGACTACACAGTACAATTATTAACTTTTTAGTTGTCACTGCAATGGGGGCTATAGCAATGGCATTTTGTTTCTGATGTGACTTTCCTGGGGGTACGCCAACATTCGATTTGTTTACTTGGGGTACAATAAAAATAAAGTTTGAGAACCCCTGGTCTACATGTAGGCATACGTATAATCTGACGTCAACAGTATGCCTCATTGAAAACAGTACTTCCGGTAGCGTAGCGGTAAATTTTATTAGATGAATTCTTCGGTTATAATTAATTTAATGCAAATCGCACTGATTGCTTAAATTAAATTGAACATTTTTATAATGAGCAATGAAGTAGTTAACTTTTTTTAAAGTTCACGTACCCTATAATAGGGTAGGCCTACATTAAAATACGTACGCACCTTTCACAAATAGAATAGGCCTACATAGTGTAGGCCTACGCACCCTCGAGCTTTGGTGTTATGTATAAGGTTCAAGTGAATTTAAAAGGCAAGTAACATAAATTGTTTGAGTAGCTTCTGATTATTGATCCTACAATCATCGTCCACATTTTTTCAAATTTCGTCCACAGCCTTATAAGAAGAAATTGTTGACGTATTTATCAGAATCAACAAACACAATAAAAGAAACTTAACTCAACTGCTTAAATACATCTTACAAGAGAGACAAACCAATGGTATTATGTTCAAAAGTCAAATGCTGATTAAATTTCTTTAAACAATATTACATAAGTTGCCTTCACCTAATCGTATCGAGAAACGATTCATCTATTATAATTATACAGTTTTCACATTACCAGTGAAACAAATTAAAATTAAAATTACGAATTAATTCATTGAGAAATATAAGCTTATAAGAACGAGTAGTTGCTAATCAACTTCACCGATGACAATTGGAATTGTCACAAAGTGTTATTCTCTGGATAGAAATAATCTAGAAGATCCTTCTTTTTGATGGAGGTCAAAAGTCTATCGAGGACATCGCGAAATCTCTCGTCCACCTTATCGTCACTCCAGTGTCGCTCGACTTCCATTTCCCAGAAGATTGCCATTCGAAGATGACGTTCGCTTAGGTTAACCAATCTGGGTTCACGATTCCGAAATGAATATGGAGATACAGGGAAATTTAAAGTAAGGAAAGGAGTGAGGCAGGGGTGCATTTTCCCCCTTTCTTGTTCAATCTGTATGCCGAGAGAATTATGAGGAATGCTGGATTGGAGGAGGCAACGGAGGGGGTTAGAATAGCGTGGATATATTGAATAACCTGAGATACGCCGATGATGCGACACTGCTAGCTGGGAAAAAGAACGACTTGGCCGAATTAATAAGAAGAGTTAAGAAAGAGAGTGAAAAGGTAGGCTTATACTTCAACATAAAGACAACAAAGGTTATGACAACTGCAACATGGGAGAATAGGTGGACGGGGAAACGCTAGAGGTAGTGTCGAGCTTCACATTCCTGGGATCTATGATAGAGAAGGAGGGAAGAAGCTATATGGAAATAAGGCGGAAGGTAACACTGGAGAAAACGGCAATGAACGGTCTGGGAAGGATATGGATTTATGGAGGGATAAACATGCGAGTAGGGAAACAAAGAAAAGACTGGTAATTATAATTAAGAGCACTGATCTTTCCAGTGGTTCTTTATGGATGTGAGACTTGGACGAAGACACAGGTTATGGAAAAGAAAATCAACGCATGCGAGATATGCATTTCTAGAAATATGCTGAGGATTGCATGGACGGAATAGAGAACTAACGAGTCGGTCCGCGGGGAGCTGGGAATCGAGAAGGATGAGATACTTCCGCAAAACAGCAACTAGGAGAAAATTAAGCTATGTCGGCTACGTGATGAGATCAAACGGGTTGGAAAAAGAATTGACGATGGCATGCGGAGAGGGAATGAGAAGACGAGGAAGACCAACGAAAAAATGGATGGATGAAATACACGAGAAGTCTGGTATGAGCTCGGAGGCGCTAAGAGAGGCGACAAGAGGGAGGAGACTCTGGAGAGGATACATCGTCACTGTCGTCATCAGGTGTGCATAGAACTTGAGCGCCAACTTCAGAAGCTGAAGCTTCAGTAGAAAGAATTCTCTTCATTTCGATTTCACTTGATCGCAAACGTCGAATCCTGTCTCGCATGTTTTCAATGGACCTTGAAGTCATTGAAGACAGAAGGTTGACGGCATTTCCAAGGAAATAATGCGGAAGATTTCCCGCAGTCAGACGTCTTTCCAGCTGACCAAGAACTCCCATGACCCTCTGGCCTAACTCACCTTCTGACCAACTTCCTACTTCATTCATTTCCAGGAAAAGCGCTGTTTTCAGGTGGTAGGAGGTCAATGGCGCCAAACCAGGCTCACGGTTTTTGATCACCTTAAGAATGCGGAACACCTTCTTTCGGCAGCCATTGTTTCGATCAGCATATAGTAGCTTTTCCTTTTCTTCAATCGAAAACGAACGCCTCCATGCCAAATTGTCTGGCATTGCATCTCCAGTTATAGGTTTGGCCACATATCTTTCACCGTTGACTTCGTAAGTTGGCACTACATCAACAGAGAAGAAGAAGGTCCTAGTACCAGGTCGGCAGACGTCCATCTGAGCTGCGGGACCGTGACGCCTCAGAGAGACAGCTTCACTTAACTCTTCCGAATTGTTGATGCACTTCTGTAGTTGACCGAAAAACTTGTCAGCTGTTCTCTGGGCATTCAGATAGTCTTCTTCAACATGACCGAAGAAAGCACTTGCTCCTGGTGGCACTGTCCCATGACCTTGGAAATATAACTTCGCAAAACCCGGTTTTGCTGGCATCTTTTCGGCCCGCATGATACCTTTTTTTCTACAATCAATGATTAACATCACATCAAACTCGAGGTCGTAGTTGTCTGAGCTTTTGGCCACCTTGGTTACTTCGTATGTGCTTCCAGTGTACTCGAATCTAACGAGAATGCCAAGTTGTCTCATTTGTCTCCCTATTTCGTCCATTGTAGCAGTGTGTCGTGCTTTGGCTTCTGCTATCTGCCCTTGAGGTTGGCGAGCATATTTCTCGTGAAAGGCCTGTACGGTTCGGAGAAAATCCGTCGAGCTGTGCCAACCTGAAGAGCAAAGAATATGCCAACATTATTCTAATTTTAATTCGTTTCTTATTAGAACTGTATTATGCAATTTTCATGAAATTTTTGAGGCTTATTATAGGCCTACCAGTTTCTTATGTCGAGGAACTACATACTATCCGAATCAATTATAACATTTTGGTTGATCTAATCCAAACATTCAAACAGACTGCTGACTTTGTTGTTGGAATCTTACAATATAAGCTTAGTCTATATCTACACACCTGACACCAGGTTTGTTATGGGCGTTGGTCGTTGCCTGTAGCCTATCTGTGATGAGTTCACAGTGGAACGTTGGAGAAACGCTCAATACCCTTTAGTTGGTACTTCACGTTTACTCTCAAACTTACTTTACGTTTACTCTCAAACTCACTTTACGTTTACTCTCCAACTTACTTTACGTTTACTCTCAAACTCACTTTACGTTTACTCTCCAACTTACGCCGCTGCCAAATTCTACTCACTGATTCTTTAAAATCGGTAAAACGCTTTCAAAGAAAGACGCATCTGAGGGCCTATGACCACACAACACAGGAACTACCACGGTGAGAATTGCCAGAGGTTAAGGGGTTGCAAC
The DNA here is from genome assembly GCA_945859605.1 of Lumbricus rubellus. NCBI lineage: Eukaryota > Metazoa > Annelida > Clitellata > Crassiclitellata > Lumbricidae > Lumbricus > Lumbricus rubellus. The sequence continues at coordinate 836,974 of OX243828.1, forward strand.
CTACTAGTCTTTCTTAGAGCCCCATAGTAAAGTCTATTTTTACACCCCCATTTCCAAGTGGATAATGGTCTAACCCCCAGCTATTTTTCCACAATTCTCACACTGTGAACTACAGAGAATAACAGTTGTGATTTCCCAGCACATCCTGAACTGAAGAGAGTTAAAGGAAAGCCAGCGAGGTTATGCTGTTGGTTAGCCTGCTGTTATAGGCAGCCTATAATAATATTAAAGTTATTCCATGAGATGGGACAACCACAGCAAATCGCAGCTACTGCGCTGCTTTGTGGGATAAAAGTAGAGACCACAATGAGCAGCATGCAGAGCGAATGGATTTGCGAACAGCAATGGGTGAGATAAAAAATAATATTGTTTTCAAATAATTATAGGCCTAAAAGTCTGCTCTGCCTGAAGATAACAGAGGCATGAGAAAGAGATGAGTGTTTCAGCCCGCTGAGCAGATTCAACCCTGCTCGTTTTAGATGCGTTGCAGCAAATAGATAGATTCACCTACCAGTCGAAGCCATTATTTTCCGACCAGCGTTGAAGTCGTTGATAGTCAAACGATCGTAAAAGCTGTGTTAGCCTAATCTTTCGAATGTAAAAGTTCAAATCGAATCCACTGACGATAATATCCTTTACGTTGATAGTATTATTATCAACGTCTAAAACAACAACGAGAAAGCACTGCCTACAAATTAGCTAATAACAGAGCAATTGGTGTGGCCTAAAATGAGTAAAATTGGTGTAAATTAATGGCAAGATTTGTATTGTGTAGGGCTGTATGCGATCTAATAGCGCCACTTCAAATAAAATAACCATCGATTTATTGATTCAAAGGTAGGCCTAGGATGTACAAATCCGCCCTTCAACGCTTTAGGATCGATGCCAATACTCACCAGCTGTGACGTGCATAATTATGAAATAATTTATTGTAGCTAGGTCAAGGCCATCATAATAATTATTATATTATGGAACGCATAAATGTTGTACTGGGAACCTGGGATTTCCCAGTCTAGGGAATACCTGAACATCTGAACAACAAAAGCAATAAATAAATAGGCCTACAATGTCAAGGCCACGCTTATCCATGGTGCATTGGTGCACAGGGCAGATGTTGGCTGATTGATACCAGACGGAGAACAAAGACGATGCATGAAAAGTCCAGTTTCGGTTTTGTATTTCCAGAACCATTTCGTAATTTTTGCAAAAAATGCGCTTACCATCAACCAAAGGCTATTAGACTGTTACGGCAAAAATAATACGAATCGTGGAACTAATGTTCCAATGAAAACGTCCAATATTTTATTGAAGACGGAAAAATGCGGACGGCATATGAAAATACACCTACAAACTTACAAAGCGGTGTCAAAGCCTCCAAACCAGTGCTTAAAGTTTGGAAAAATAAGTGCCCTGACGCCACATACATTTCCAAAAGAAGTGCCTGGACGGTCCTTACCTTTTCAGGCTGTGCTGGGCAGTGTGGGCACTGCTGGCAAATAAGTGACAGGACGGCTTTGAGATTTAAAAATAAATGCATGGACGACGTCCATGACCGTCCAGCCACACGTTAAGCCATGCACCCAACCAATTATAGCCCATATCATAGTATGCACACCAGCCTAAACACTGTAGGCCACACGTCTGCAAGCAGTGCAAACGTCTGTATGACAGCATTAGTTAAATAAATAATAAGCGGCCAAAACACTTATTCGACACTTTTTCATCTGTAGCCTACCATGCATTTTCCTTCGCAGTCAATTTGCGCCACAAAATGTAACTTTTCGACGAATTTAAAATTGATGCCAGAGCTCAGAGTTTAAATTCTCTAAGGCGATTATTTAGTGTGTGTTAGTAGCCTATTTGCCTGTACGCTTAGTCAAGGGTCATCAAATTAAGGGGATAAACCATAACCAGACAAGTATAGGGGCCTTACAGGAGACTGATGTAATGTTGTTCAGCCAATTTCAGTGCAAACATTCACTCACCGTTTTTGTCTGACGTTCGCTGTTCCTTCTATCCTCCCCAATCCTCTTGCACAGACTGAAATCATCTGCAGTCAGGCTGTGCTTTTGTAGGTCTAGTGTTTGGCCGATGGACTTGAGACTGCGTCTATTCGCTTACTCGCGTGTGATTGAGACAGACGTGAAAAGATAGAGAGAATAGAAGATAGGCGCCTAGAGAGTTGGGTAGGCCTATAGATAAGAGACAGGGAAATAGTCTGACAGACAGGCAGACATAGTCTACAGACAGATATAGACAGACTTACAGACAGACAGATTGATATTCATCTCGTCGCTTTGAGTTGTTGATTGTACAACGATTGAACTTGTAGGCTATGTTTATTTGAATAAATTGAAGGCATGCTTTATGCAAAAGGTTCATGTGATTTTAAAAGACAAGTAACATAAATATTATTGCTTGAATAATTCCTGACCAGGGATTCCTACTGTAACAGTCATTGTCCCCTTTTTTAAATTGCGTCCACAGACTGATAGGTGAAAATATTGTTGGCGTATTTATCAGAATCAACAAACACACTAAAAGAAGCTTAAATCTACTGCTTAAATATATCTAACGATAGAGAAAACCACTGATCATGTTAAAAAGCCAAAATTTTGATTAAATTTCTTCAAAAAATATTACATAAGTTGCCTTCAGCTAATCGTATCGAGAAACGATTCATCTACTATAATACAGTTTTCACATTACCAGGGAAACAGAATTTAAATTTAAATTACGAATTAATTCGTTGAAAACATGTAGACCAAGAACGAGCAGTTGACAATCAACTTCACCGATGACGATTATAATTGTCACAAAGTGTTATTCTCTGGATAGAAATAATCCTGAAGCTCCTTCTTTTTGATGGACACCAAAAGTCTATGAAGAACATCGCGAAATCTCTCCTCCACTTTCTCGTCACTCCAATCTCGCTCGATTTCCATTTCCCAGAAGATTGCTATTCGAAAATGACGTTCGCTTAGGTGAGACAAACTATGTTCACGATTCCGAATGGCTTTAAGTTTGCTCAAAACTCTTCTTCCACATTCACTTATCTGAAACGCTTTCCAATATTTGTTCCTGACCGGTGTGAAGGGTATTTGGACCCATGCATTGGTATCGGATACACCATAAGGCATTGCTGCGAAGAACCCATCGCCAACTTCATACACAGGTAGTATATTAAACTCTAGATCGATGTTGGGCATAGACCTAGGTCTACATGTAAGTACGATGTTAGAACCTTTCAGATAAACACTTACATAATTTTTCAATAATGTGGATTCATTGATTAGCTTCTTCATTTGCTGTCTGATGTATTCCGCCGTTTTTCTAGTGTCTGCCAAACCAGAGCTGTGCGTCATAGATTGAAGCAAACTAGTGCCAAAAAATGAATTGCAACATTCAAGTCGAGTTACTCTGGGATTATACTCGGCAGCACGTACACGTAGGTTATTCTTGTTCTTGTTGATAACCATTATTGCATCAAAGTCATTTAGAAATTCGTCTTCATTTGAACAAATTCTATAGGCTGTTATGTCTTCATAAACTGGACTACTGGTCATTGTCCTGTAATCATAACCGAATAGTTGTTTCTCGATTTCAGTCCTCAGGCCTATGTGTGGTGTCAATGACCTATGACATAGGCCTGCATGACATTGTAACGAAATAGATTCATGACGCAATGTTTGAACGGATTCAATCTCATGTTTCTTTAGCATGTCGTGAGTTGTTTCCATCGTATGGAATTTAAGAGCCTTAAGCATTTTTCTTTTGCTTCTCAATAGCTCGTCAATTCTGTTTTCCATATTAACGATGCAATCATTTGTCATGTTTTCCAACAGATTGATTTCAGGAATAAAGTTAGTCGGCAGTTTCTTCCTACTCAGACAATACCTCGAATATTTAAGAACACGGATCAATAGTTTGTCGATACTTTCATTCCAATTCACGAATTCCAGCTCTTCCTGCATGTTAAGAAGAAGCGTTTTGAAGTGATAAGAAGTCAGCTGATGAAGACCTGGTTCTCCGTTTCTCAGAGCCTTTAAGATACGGAAGACCATCTTCAGTCCCTCTGGCGCTCGTCGTATTTTCTCCGTTTCTTCATAAGAGTATGATCTTCTCCAGGCTTTCTTGTCTGGAACGTCATCATAATCGTGTGGTAGACCGACGTAGACATTTCCATCGACGTAAACAGCAAGAACAATATCCAAACAGTAGTACAACATCTTGTTTCCTTTCTCCGGATATACATCAATTCTGACGATTGGTCCGTCACGTCGTACAATTACTTCTTCGTCTTTAAACAGGGCAGTCGCAATATCTTTCAGTTCGTTAACAAGCATATCGCTCAATGCTTTAACATCCAGGTATTTTCCACCTGGCAGATAGCACAGTTTTAACGCCTTATCGAAGCGTGAACAGACAGACGCCTCCATTGCACCCCTTTCAAACTTCAGCCAAGCGTAACCCTCTTTCTCTGAAACTGGTATAATTTTGAGTTCGTTTTCAAAGAAATAATTAACTGCCACGAGTCTTTTACTTTTACTGCTATCTAGTTCCTGAAGGTTGATGAAAGTGAGGCGATAACTGCTTTTTCGTCCAACCAATGCTTCTTGGAGTTTCATCAAGTATTCCTCTGGCAGTGGCAGGCATGTTCTGATGGATTCTGGTACGATGCATGACCCTTGGCAGACCCCTTTACAACTTGCACAATATCCAAACAGTTGCTTGCCAAGTTCATTGGCAGCTGAAACCAAACCATTCATGGCAATTTGAATAGAGACTGAGACGCTACTTTCGGAATCAAATAATCGCCGCCATGTTATGGAATCTGTAGTTCGTTTCTTCTCTGGTTTAGCTACAAATCTCTTTATACCGTCGCCATCACAGATCTCAAAAGTCGGCGCAATATCCACAGAATAGGAAATGCTATGTTTACCTTTCAGCTCTGAAATAACATCCATCTGGATTGCAGTTCCGTGTTGTTTAGGACGAAGGTCGTAACCTGGAATGGGTTTCGTGTTCATCCATCTTTGTAATTCACCAAAAAATGCCGCTGTTGCCTTTCCAGCATCAACAATGCACATGTCATTCTCGAAGGTTAAACATCCTGCAAAGAATTTATGATTGATTGATCTGTAGTAAGCTGGAGATTCTCTGCTTCCGTTTACCACTTTAAGCATCGCGTAACCATGTCTTCCTCGCATCTTCACGGTTTTCAATTCACACCCTTCCGGGATTTTCAAGACGAACATGACATCAAACTCAAAGTCGTCCTCTTCTTTGCTCTTCACAACTTTGACGCCTTCGTAAGAGCCTCCGATTCTTCTGATATCAGTGCAAAAGCCAATGTATTTGAAGAATTTGTCCATGACACATTCATGAAAAACTCGGGATATCTTCAAGTTTTCTGGTGGCATGGCATAGATCGTATCGAAATTTGAAACAGCATGACGAAACTCCTCGCTCTCCTGCCAATCTGCCGACTCCGGATCTAATAAGATAAATTGAAATGACGCATTACTAGGTTAACTAAAGAACTCTTAGCCTATAATATATAACTAGACGGATCTTCCGATGTTGAGCTGTTCAGTGAAGTTGAAAGAGCGGAAAGAGCACAAAGTAAGAGATTAATATAAATATTTATGGGGTAAGGTGTGGACACTGTGGAGCAATGTAAACAAGTCACGTCATCAAGCACGTCATTTTGTCTCCAGAAAACTGTCCTTCATATCGGCCATTTTTCTGACCCAAGTTGATTCTGCAGAAATGGCCCGAGGTTAACAAAGTGACTACTCCGCTTAGTGAGGAGGTTAAAGTCCAAAAACGCAGTGCATTGTGCATCTTGTGGATAAAAGCAACAAATTTTTACAGCTTAAAGACAAACATATTTTAAAACTTTTCAGCCAGAGGCATCAAAAAATTCAACTGGAAACATACTTAAACAGATGGTTGAAAGTATGCTAAAAATGCACATGCTCCAGAGTTGATATGCAGCTCTAAACTGCACTTGGATGCAGAATATGTGGTCTTTTGACAACATGAAACATTACTAATCTGATTTAAACAATACACATTGTGGAACAATCGATACAGAACAAGTATACTATGAAAGTATGCTAAAAATGACATTCCAGAGCTGATATGCAACTATTTATAGCACTAGAATGCAGAATATGTGGTCTGTTGACAATATCAAACGTTACTAATCCGATTTAAACATTACACAGTGTCAGACAATTGATACAAAACAAGTACACTATGAAAGTATGCTAAAAATTCACATTTCCAGAGCCGATACGCATCACTTTATGCACATAGATGCTGAATATGTGGTCTTTTGACAGCATGAAACATTACTAACCTAATTAAAACATTACACTATGCATACTTGTGTGGAACAATTGATAGAGCACAAGTATACAATGCAAGTATGCAAAAATTCACATTTCAAAAGCTGATACGCAACTCTTTATGCACATAGATGCAGAATATGTGGTCTTTTGACAACATGAAACATTGTTAACCTAATTAGCATATAATACTGTTCACTGGCATATACAGTATCTTTGCACAGTATCTGATGTTAACACTATTCTTAACCCAAACCAACAAACATGACGTTCAACAAGACCCTAACCGCAAATCACAATGCATAACATGACCCAAGACATCAAGAGACGCTTAAAAGCGAATAATCAGTTTTAGGAGAGCAGGTTTCTTCACTTTCGAACTTCCTATTTGATGGTAATATTTACTTAATATTTTAAATTATAATTATTAACTTTTTACCTATTAACTTAACCCTTTTACTTGGTATCTCGTGTTGATTACTTAATGAGAGCATTGCATCATGGCAATGATGCTGATAAGTCGCAGCGCTCTATTTTAGCGATTTCTTGGGCGGCCATACCGTTTACATGGACAGGCCATAGTCTGCAAAATTAAAATTAAAAGTATTCATGCCAAATCCGAATAGGATTGATGGAAAAATACTTATGCTGCGATAGGAGAATAATTTAGAACGCTATTTAAGCGATACATTACCCACACTGCACGTTCAATTAACTGGCAAGTACTGAGACTTCCGAGTCGATTAAAAACACTGGCTAAACATCGCTACGTTATTCAAATTCTAACCTTCCAAACACAACTGTTCAAATGCATGCACATTTACATAATCCATGTTCAAAAATAATAATGTTTTTGCGCACAATACGAGCGAAAAACAACTTTAATTTATTTTTGTTTATAAGTGTTCAGCCCAATCATCGCTCATGAAACTAGTTTTCAAGCCTAGCTGTCGCACAAGGTTGGCTCTGTAGATCGAAAATAGCCCAATAAATTCGCCCAAATGGTCGATCTAAGAGCAAAAGTAACCGAATTTTTCGGACATTTTACTAATTTTTTTAGTTATGTTCCGGATCGAATTTATTTATGCCTCTGGCTGAAAAGTCTTAAAATATGTTTTTCTTCAATACAAAAAAGTTTGTTGCTTTTATCCACAGTTTGCACAATGCATGAGCTTAACGTCCTCACTAGCTACGTCAAATAGACTTTTAACAAAGTAACTACTCCGCTACGTCAAATAGACTTTTAACAAAGTAACTACTCCGCTACGTCAAATAGATTTTTAACAAAGTAACTACTCCGCTACGTCAAATAGACTTAAATGCATTATTCTAGGCCATAGGCCTATCAATTCTCAATTTTGACGAGAACCTGAAGATCCGTGAAACCGTAATACGTAATACTATTTGCTAGACTTCACTTGCTAAAATGCGCTGTCAAATAATTAAGTCATACAAATTTGTTGAAATACCCATACTGGTATTTCAACAAATTTGTCTGACTTAATTATTTGACAGCGCATTTTAGTAAGTAGAAGTCTAGCAATTGCAATTAATAGCTTCTACGACGCCGGTGTTATTACGCAAAGTAGCCTATTTAACGATGGTGCTTCAACACCAAACCTTACCACGTGTCAATAAAAATCCAGCAAATCAGTCGGTAAGGAAGAGAGGCAGTTTAACGAAAGTGGTTAGCCTAATATGTAGGACCTATGCATGCATTATTGTATGGTGAAAAATCTGGGATAGTCATATGTATGTCGCGACACCCCTTTTCGGAAACTGCCAGGTGTTTCCAAACGAGGTGCCACGCTGTTGGAGCGGCGTCCTTGAATTGAGGGGAACCGAAGATAATGCAAAATAGGCAGGGTCAGCAGTTTCTACGGTATGCACCAGGGCAGAGTCGTTTCCTAATTGGCCGTAATGGAGGGTAGCTTCCACCACTTCAGGCCGGGGTTGTCTTACACAGGTACCAAGGATAGCTCGAGTGGAAGGGACATACAGTTCAGCGGCTCTCGGTCTGAGAGCAACGACTTCATTTGCATAAAGGTCGTCAGGGTTCGAATCCGCTCCAACAGGTTTTTGGGTCCCCCTTTCCTTTAGTGGTGTTACCACTTCCCTTAGCCGTTCCGAAACTACCTCACCTTCCTTCGAAGAAGGGATAAACTGACCTGGGCGTTCATGCAATTGACTTATCTCGTTATTTAGGTACTCTATCTGAGAATCATGGCGCTCCATAAATGCTGCTAGTGTGCCTGTGAAGGACTGTAGAAGTTCGACGACTCCTGTTTTACTCATCCCCTCGGGGTCATTATCATCCGGGGTTTCTCCTTCCTCATTCTCTTCCCTATTCTCCTCCACCTCGTCTTCATAAGATACCTCGGACATTTCAGGGTTACCTTGAGTCAAAGTAATTCAATTCTCGTTTAGATTATTTAATTAAGCAAACGTATCTTAACTGCAGTTGACCAACTTTGTCAATGTTTAACAATAGTTGAAATTAAAAGCAATGTTCTCGTACAATGTTCAATATTCAATATTCAGAGTCTGCTCCGTAAGATTTAACTACACACTTAATTATTACACGTTTCTAATACATGTCCTAACTTTACTCTGATTATTTAAGTAAAACACTTTAGACTTACGAAGGTTAAATCTTATATCAGTTTACAGGCGTGTTTCTCTGCTGAAAGGATTGTTCACTATTTTCTAATCAATTTATACTCAATCAGTTATCTAATTAATTATTGCAGACGATCCATTTGTTGCTAATTATCTATCAACACTGCATACAGCCAGAGTATTATTCACAGATTACACTTATTCAAGTTTCTCGGTTAAGGAATCAGATAAAGAAAAACCACAGTGATACTTCTCTACCCTCCAGCAAAGCCGTGTATACACGGCTTTGCCCTCCAGTAATTGTTATCGCAGCGATCGGCAATGACGACAATGGCGGTCACAAGGGATCGTCTACCAGAGAATTTACCACGGAAGAATTTCAGTTCTATTTCGTCGACAATTTAGCGTAAAACTTCCTCCAGACTCTACGGTCTTACCCAGAAGTGTCTTCAATATCTCGTTCGTCCGTTGAATTATTAAACGAGTTATTTCAATGAAATTTCTCTCAGAATTCTTCTTATTTTTATCAACAATTTCGTCGGCACGAGCACGGAGATGTTGCACCCTCGAAACCTTTCCTCCGTCTGCCGATCTAGCTGTTTCCAGCCAACCAGAGACGACGTCACGTGACTCGTGAGAGTCCCGTGACCGAGGAGGTCCAATCAAAACGGTTGCGTTGCCGCCGATCTAAAAATAGAGTGTCGCAATGCAATATTCTCCGCTAAAAAGGATTACTGCTCCGGCGGTCAGTTCCAGAAAGGGGTTAAACTCCGAGGACCGCTCGCAAATTTAGCAAGGCCGCGAATCTAGGCCGCAAATCGTTTTAGGCCGCAAATTTATAATTAACGATCGGAATTTCCACGATCGTTACACTTCCCCCCACTTAGTCCGAAATTTTCCACCATAGAGGAAAATTTATCAGCTCCTGCTGATCATAACCGAGAAACATTATGCAACGGTACCGTAGAGGATACCATAATGTAAACAATAACCAAACCTCAACACAATCAATTAAAGAGAGTTCGCTAGATCACATCAACTGCAATTACAATATGGCTAGAGATGTACCACATCTCAAGTATATCTCACAAAACGTTGCAGGTCATTGCACAACTAAGAGTTCGCAAAAGGTCTATCTCTACACGAAACGCATGAACACACAACAGCTTCTATCACAATTGCAGCGAATGATTCTACTATCAGTTATATCTTGAGCGGTACGAGGTGACAGCAGCAACTGATCAAGGATAATAGCAAAGCATGACAGGTTAAACAACAATCATATTAATACTATAATCATTATTTTTCATCCAATACCATCACTTGCTCGGGACCACTTACAAGGATAAATAAATGTCTTCCTAAACACTAAAAGGTCATGTCCCGGCACCATATTCAGTAATATTATCAATCAAACAGCACAACATATCAAAGCATATCAAGAGCTACAGCACAGGACATCCTAAATGTCAAAGCAAACATTTATCCCATCACTCTGACAATTCATTCGCACACAGCATCTGCAAATCCTGTTCTTAACCAGTCAGACCACACTACTGCTCAAGTATTACTCAGGGCTAGAAATCGACAACACTTTTAACTAATGCTGTATTCCATTTACACCACCCTTTCAGCTACTACATACAACCACCAACGATTGCAACTAACTCTTTTCTGAGCATTCATAAACATGGGCAGTCAGCACATCATCACAGACAGAACATATTACACTTAGGCTGAGACTACTAAACAAAGGCTTTCTGTTTAGCTAAGCATTCTTAATACGCACTAGGGCGGCATTATCCTCGACCTATGCAATAATTTCTCCACGTCCCCCTTCCAAGACGGAGTACAACAGAGCAGACCACCCGAGGCAAGTTAAACAAAGGGATTTACTGTTTAGTAAAACATACCCAAGAAACTAACAGGTTTCTCCCTGACCTAAGCTATGACCTCTCCATGTCTACCTTACAAGACGGAGTACAACCGAGCAGAACAGTAACGCTAACTAGTAAACAAAAGGATTTACTGCTTAGTAAAGCATACCAAAGAAACTAGGCCGTCTACAGCTCACAACTCTACACCAGGTCATCTGTCTCACCTCTCATATAATCTAAACTGACTGCGGAGGCATTAGACTACTCACAAGTCTACAATCTGTCCTACTCACACTCTACTCGGAACTTACACATATCACACAGACATACTAGATCCTTTCACACATCCTAACTACACAACTCACTAATCAACATCCAAGACTACTTCTACTAACTGCTACAAAGGTCAAGCTACTCATAATTCAATATGCTAAATAATACCTTCCTACTTTTATGATTATGCACATTCAACTTTAAAATACATTCACCACAGTTACTGAGCTCAGCTACTCATAATCCACAATACTGAAAATCACCTTATTAATTTCCTATTACAGTTATATGCAAATTTAACCTTAAAACTGCATACACAACATTTGCCCTTTTTTTTCTGTGGCAACAACAACAGAAATGCAATGAAACACGCAAGTAAGCAACCTTATCCCTAAGCGCGACTGTCATAGGCATATCAATGAACATAAATAATACTGAACTACAGTGCATCATCATACATCAACCAAAAGAGAGGAGACTCTAACCTCTAAGCTATTACTCCGTCGCCATTATGCGACTCATATCAGCATTTCTACAATCATACTTCATTTACAATAACTACTAATGTGAGCGCTACATAAAAATTCAAATACACAAAACAAACACAAACAACTTAACTAACAGCCCATCACATTACATCACATTACCTCCTATACACGGGCCCATACCCATGGTTCCTATTGGGGCTCGAGCGCTGTATAAACCTTCTTGCAAATTCACAATTATCTTGCACATGTTTAATCTGCACAGCCACACAATCATCTTTATTCAACAAAACATCAGCAATTTGCATATTCTCTAAAACTAGACTGATTAGCTGATGATTCTGGGTGACTCCAGTGCTTTCGCTCTCGCCGGCTCGATGAGCGGAGAGGACGAATGGAGGATGCACATCCCCATCCTGTTGATGCTGGGCTACCACCTTGGCAGCAGAGACTTGGAGCGAAGATTCCGTAGAGGAAGTTTCTGGCGTCGCAGATTCCGGTTGTTTCTCCACATCTTCCTGAAGATGGGTTCCTTCCAGGCGATGAATTCGTTCGAAGTTTCTTTCCTCCTTCTCACCATCCGGTGCAGCCAGAGTGTCACGAGTTACCACGATTCTTCTGCACAGTCCAGAGCGAGGTTCGCAATGTACCGAGAACTCGTTCAGTTTTTGTTCTCCTTGCGATGCGTTGGCTGAACGACCAGAGCCAACCCGAGAAATGTACCCGAGCTGATCGCACCTATAGCAACGGCGATCATTTCGGATTACCCTCTGGAAGCGGTTCTTCGAACAACGATTCCACTGTTGATTGCTGGAACCATTGTCTCCCGTTTTTTGAAATGTTCGTGGCGGTTGCCACTGTCGAGATTGTTCATGAAGTCGGTCCAATTTCACTTGCGATGTCATTCTTCTATTTGGAAAATTTGAAGATTCAGATTGTAGTTTCCCAGCAGGTTCTTTCTTTTCACTAGCAATTTCTTGGACTGCATTGTCGGTTGTCGTAGATGAATTCTGTGGAGGTTCTCTGAGTGTCTGCAGCAGGAGGCGGAGCAGTTCTTCTTGATTCCAGTTCTTACGATGCTCATCGGATCTGATTTCGCTTGCACTGTTCAGTTTCACAGCAGTAGCACTGTTCGATTTCACCACAGAGTTTATCGGAACTGTTTGTGTCGCTGACGATTGCACAGATTTACTCAGCGTCGAAATCTGCTCACCATGAGCGGTTGGATCAGCGACCAGATGCTGATATGGCGTGTAAGGCATGTACGAAGGTTGACTGGCCTTCCACCGTTGATATTCGCAGCTTTGTGTCACGTGGGTTTCCGACGACAGGTTCGGTGTCGACATGAGCGGCTGACCGGAAGGAAGGGTGAGCGTAGATATTCGTGGAGCGACGCCAGAGGGCAGGAAAGGTTTTTCGGAAGCCATGACGTTGAGCGACGAAGGGGGAAAGGTGGTAGCCCACGAGATGGTTGTCGTTGTCTGACCGGGATGTGCACCTCGAAGCACCAGATGATTTTCCCTCAGCGATGATGGGTCCCCATTATCTGAAACTAACAGTCGTGAGTTAGTACATGCTTTAACATTATTTTGCCCTAAAGCTACCGCATGGGAATCGAGTACAAGATTATGCAAAGGCCGCATATCTTTTATTTCAGAATGCTCGCTATCCGATAGACATTTTTCAGTTAATTGATTTCTTAATTGCATTTGTTTATTTCGCATGTAATAGTCAAAATCAAAACCTTCATATGCAATTCTCATATCATGATCATACATCCTTTGAGTGTCTACATTAGCATCATCAGTTGTAGCTCTGGTGCTAAATATCACTTTTGGTCGAGCACCATAGAAATTTTTTGTATCATTTAGTTCATTTATTTCTCCAAGAAAAATTCTCTTTCCATCAGCACCTGCACTAATTCTGATATCACTTGCTACACCTGAGCTTATCTTAACAGGACCCTCGGTATCCGAACTCAATTCAACCCCACTTACTCTGGTATCACTTGTCGCGACCCCCCTTTTCGGAAACTGCCAGGTGTTTCCAAACGAGGTGCCACGCTGTTGGAGCGGCGTCCTTGAATTGAGGGGAACCGAAGATAATGCAAAATAGGCAGGGTCAGCAGTTTCTACGGTATGCACCAGGGCAGAGTCGTTTCCTAATTGGCCGTAAGGGAGGGTAGCTTCCACCACTTCAGGCCGGGGTTGTCTTACACAGGTACCAAGGATAGCTCGAGTGGAAGGGACATACAGTTCAGCGGCTCTCGGTCTGAGAGCAACGACTTCATTTGCATAAAGGTCGTCAGGGTTCGAATCCGCTCCAACAGGTTTTTGGGTCCCCCTTTCCTTTAGTGGTGTTACCACTTCCCTTAGCCGTTCCGAAACTACCTCACCTTCCTTCGAAGAAGGGATAAACTGACCTGGGCGTTCATGCAATTGACTTATCTCGTTATTTAGGTACTCTATCTGAGAATCATGGCGCTCCATAAATGCTGCTAGTGTGCCTGTGAAGGACTGTAGAAGTTCGACGACTCCTGTTTTACTCATCCCCTCGGGGTCATTATCATCCGGGGTTTCTCCTTCCTCATTCTCTTCCCTATTCTCCTCCACCTCGTCTTCATAAGATACCTCGGACATTTCAGGGTTACCTTGAGTCAAAGTAATTCAATTCTCGTTTAGATTATTTAATTAAGCAAACGTATCTTAACTGCAGTTGACCAACTTTGTCAATGTTTAACAATAGTTGAAATTAAAAGCAATGTTCTCGTACAATGTTCAATATTCAATATTCAGAGTCTGCTCCGTAAGATTTAACTACACACTTAATTATTACACGTTTCTAATACATGTCCTAACTTTACTCTGATTATTTAAGTAAAACACTTTAGGCTTACGAAGGTTAAATCTTATATCAGTTTACAGGCGTGTTTCTCTGCTGAAAGGATTGTTCACTATTTTCTAATCAATTTATACTCAATCAGTTATCTAATTAATTATTGCAGACGATCCATTTGTTGCTAATTATCTATCAACACTGCATACAGCCAGAGTATTATTCACAGATTACACTTATTCAAGTTTCTCGGTTAAGGAATCAGATAAAGAAAAACCACAGTGATACTTCTCTACCCTCCAGCAAAGCCGTGTATACACGGCTTTGCCCTCCAGTAATTGTTATCGCAGCGATCGGCAATGACGACAATGGCGGTCACAAGGGATCGTCTACCAGAGAATTTACCACGGAAGAATTTCAGTTCTATTTCGTCGACAATTTAGCGTAAAACTTCCTCCAGACTCTACGGTCTTAACCAGAAGTGTCTTCAATATCTCGTTCGTCCGTTGAATTATTAAACGAGTTATTTCAATGAAATTTCTCTCAGAATTCTTCTTATTTTTATCAA
Organism: Lumbricus rubellus; assembly: GCA_945859605.1. Lineage (NCBI taxonomy): Eukaryota > Metazoa > Annelida > Clitellata > Crassiclitellata > Lumbricidae > Lumbricus > Lumbricus rubellus. Next base: position 851,987 of record OX243828.1, read on the forward strand.
CAATTTCGTCGGCACGAGCACGGAGATGTTGCACCCTCGAAACCTTTCCTCCGTCTGCCGATCTAGCTGTTTCCAGCCAACCAGAGACGACGTCACGTGACTCGTGAGAGTCCCGTGACCGAGGAGGTCCAATCAAAACGGTTGCGTTGCCGCCGATCTAAAAATAGAGTGTCGCAATGCAATATTCTCCGCTAAAAAGGATTACTGCTCCGGCGGTCAGTTCCAGAAAGGGGTTAAACTCCGAGGACCGCTCGCAAATTTAGCAAGGCCGCGAATCTAGGCCGCAAATCGTTTTAGGCCGCAAATTTATAATTAACGATCGGAATTTCCACGATCGTTACATGTATAGCCTAGCCTAAGTCTTAATGAACTGCTTATCATTTAGATAATTCTTGTATGCTATAAGTGAAATCGTGAAGAAAATTGGAAATTATTTTAATTTTTGAGCATTATAATTGCGCTGTGTAGGCTAAGCCTAAATGTTGCTCTGTTACTATTCTTGCAAATTATGGTTAGTGCAGTTTATAACTTATACATAAGAAGCATTAATTTTTATGAACGTACTGTGATAAATCAAATCATATTGTTAAACTTGTCAGCTATAGCCTATAAATATAGCAATAAATTTTGCTGGTTATTTTACTGATTTGCTGGATTTAGGCCTACTGGTTTGCTGGATGTTTTTATATAGATAGATATTATAATAATATTATAATAGATATTATCTATCTCTCAGTTTGAATTGTAATTTATATTCAAGACTTCCGCTTCCTGCGACGTCTTCGACTTCCGGCTCCTGCAACGTCTTCGACTTCCGGTGTCAACACGCCTTCGACGTCGACGCCTCCGACGTCTACGCCCCCCGACGTCTACGCTTCCCGAGCGGGCCTACTGTGGTTGCCGTGTACAGCTTAATAAATGTCCGATTGTGCGCATGTCGGAAGGCAACTTACTTACTTACTTATACTTACTTACTTACAGTGCACTTACTTTCGGTGCAAAACTGAGTTCTGGTTGGTTTTAGCCTACTTTGTCATCCTCGCAAGATGCTGTAAGGCTTGTAAGCTTATATTTTAAAACATAGCTGCCATAGTCAAGTGAAGTAACAACAGCATAGGCGTAGGAGACGGGGGTCCAGGGGGGGCAAATGCCCCCCCAAATTTCGGGCAAGTCTGATTTTTCGGGCAACCAGACCCGGAAAAATAAAAAAGTTTTTAAACAAAATTACTTTTTTTAATTTTTCCGGGTCTTTTTGCCCGAAAAATCAGTCTTGCACGAATAAAAAAAGGTCGTTAGACCTTTCGGGCAAAAAGTAACGGAAAATTTCAGAAGATTTCGGCCGGATGACTAAAAAAAGGTCGTCAGAATTTTCGGGCAAACGTAACGCAAATTTTTCTTAAGATTTTGGCCAGATGAAAAAAAAATTTTCGGGCAAAAGTCTCATTTTTGCCCCCCCAACGTTGAAATCTCCCCTACGCCTATGAACAACAGTGTCGCGATACAAAACTTAAATTTCTAATATGTCCATAGTTTGGCTCTAAAGATAATTTTTATGTTAACCTGTTGTTGATGTTCGATTCGTCATTTCTTCTTGAACTAAGACGATCGTCTGAAGACTGAATCAAGGCTGTACAGAAAATAAACATAGCCTAGGCTTAAGTTTTCTCAAACTTACTTCAAATCTGTTTTATTCACAATTGAGTCATGGGCGTCCGCAGGAGTTTTTCTAGGGGGGCGCAAACTTTTAAATAATTGTCACATAGTCTAAATTTATTGGATAACAGTTTGAATTTCTATTTTACTACGAGAGAATCCTATAAGCTTAGCCTACGTTATGCACCCAAAGAAAGATATATAGGTTCAACTTGTAGAACGAATCGATAATCACATTGAAAATCGCGTTGTAACAATCACAACCAAATAATTTAAATTTATGTGTAACTATGCGAAAAATCCAGAGGGCGCACTTGCGCCCCCTTGCGCCCCGCTGCGGACGCCCATGAATTGAGTCATGTTTCAAAGCCTATTAAGAGCAGAAAGATCGGCATAGACGCGGATTCGATTCCCGCTACAATCACAAAGATCGACTCAGCCATTCATTCGCTAGGTGACTCTGGAAAATGAGCAGTAGAATCGATTTATATCAAGTTAGATTCGACTCCTGCATTTAGTTCTTATAGTCACTCGTTCTTGTATTATTTTTGAGATGTAATCACACCACGATGTGTCAATATGAACTAATAAACACGAATAGGCTATAAGATAATAATCGATAGGCATATAATGTATAATCCTAGTAATTCAGTACCTTCATGGATGACTCCGTAGACGTAGCCTAATGCAAAGTTGAATACTTCGAACAACTATCTTCAGAGCCAGAAAAACAGCCTATTTATGTTCAAAGTCGACTCAATAAATCTTATGTAGGCCTACACACACCAACGGCTTTCTGGAAAAGTGAAACTGAAAGCGGTATAGGAGCATCCAAACCGTATGACTAGCCTATATAGCTGCGTATTACGCACCTGTGTTTATAATTATATCTTCTGTCTTGCAACAATCCTACTGATAAAGGCCTAATCAGCAGATCTTGATAACTCATGACCTATCTACGGTGGTAGGCCTATGCATCGGTCGAGTCTATAATAATTTATTGGACAAGACCTTCACAGACCTTTGATCAGACCACTTCAAACGGCGTGCAGCGCTTCTCGCATTTAGGCCATTTCCAGCAGCAACAAATTCTATACTGGTACATTCATCAATTTGGTCTAAGGTATCAAGAGCCTGTACGACGTGTACGTTCCATAATTATATAGGTCTATTTATTTTATTATCTTGCATTTGCTGATGCTGATGATGATGATGATGGGTCTGAGAAACAAAATCAACAACAGTTTTCAATTGTACTTGCTTTATCGTACTTCAAATAACTTTGTTTTCTCAAAGACAACAAGGTAAAACAATGCCATCAAATAAATTATCATTAATATCAAAGTCGAGTCGAAAATCATAATGCATTGGACCTGTTTTCAGTGAGTAATACATGTTTAAAATATCGACGAAGTAAATGCTGCTTTTGTATGAATTGCAAATTCGAAAGTCAATTATATTCTTTGCCAATTAAAAATCTTCACAAGATTCTTAGGTCTACTTTGAGTGAGGTAGGCCCGATGCCACATCAACGGCACTGTCTATGAAGCATTTGAGCATACAAATTTATTTGAGAGCCAATTCAAAACATTATAATACTCAAACACTGCCTTGTTTTTGAAAGCAACCAATACTAAACACTTGTCAACGTCTGGTCCATAATCTGCATCATCTGAGTTCTCAAAGACTAAAAGACTAAAACTCTAAGACTAACACTGTAAACGGTTGGCTCACGGATGCTATTCATAGCGTTTTTACAATGTCCAGCAAATGAGATCAAAATACTGACAATATCATTCGATAGGAACTCGGCTTAGGCCTATGCTACGTGAATCACACGCGTGTTTTGGATCACTTCACATGTCGTGTGTATCCACGAAAACATTTAACTTAGTTTAAATATAGTGGAAGCCAGTGGAGATCTTTCACTTTCGCCAATCGCCGCCAGAGGGCCAGCGTCAGTAGCTATTGATGATGATGATGAGTTTGGATGATGATGAAAAAAATGTTTCTACTGGAGTGGCAAGTCTTCGTCAAAATCTGGGATTGAAAAAACCCGCTGTATTACAATAATTATTATTGGAAGGCTTTGGAAGTGATAGCTTGTTTATCCAGAATTTGCGCGTGAGAGAACCCCGGTGTCGTACATGTAAATGCATAATAGAGAAAAGAGTATAATGATTTGGGAAGTAAGTTGGTCACTGCAAAATTTTCCTCATTTCGCTTTCATTTGACCGAAGTCGCTTAATTCTATCGCGTAAGTAATCGACGGTAAAGGAAGGCATCTTCGAAAGAAGATTAATCTCCGGTAGAAAGTAATGAGGGATGCTTCTTGCAGCCAGACACTTCTCCAGTCTTGCCAGGACGTCGGCCAATCTCCTTCCGAACATAACTTCACTCCAGTCTTCATTGACGTCCGTTTCATGGAGAACGACGGTCTTCAGTTGATAGGAAGTGAAATTGCCAAAGTCTGCTTCACGTTTTCTAAGAACTTTAAGAACACGAAGGACCAGCTTTGCTCCTTCGCACAACTTCTGTCTCTCTTGCAAAGCAAACGATCGATGCCACGTCATCGTATCATCCGTGGGAATTGCATCGCCATCAATTGGTCTCGACTCGTACAACTCATCGCCGATCTTATAAGCTGGAATAATATGCACAGTGCAAAGACAGTTGCCCCACGACAGCCACCAACTGTCCGGGTAGACTCCCATCTGAAGAAAGATTCCACTGCGATGAAGTATCACCTTTCCTTTCATTTGCTTCGATGCTGAGAAGCACTTCTGCAGTTCATCATGGATCAGATCAACGGTTTTCTCTGCGTCAAGATATCTATTGCCCATTAATGTTCCAAGAATGCCCCAGTGTCTGAGCACTCGGTCGAAAACTGGACTCGACTCCCGACCGTGCATATAACGCAGCCAGGCATATCCGGGCATGTCACTCCTCTTCTCTGCTTCAATATCAAAACCGTTGACTGTCTGGATGATAAAGACTTTGAGATGGATGTTGTGATCCTCATCGATGTTTAAACCGTCATACGTGCTTCCTGTCTTCTCGATGTAATCACAGATACCTCGATGCTGTAGATATTCCTCGATTTCAGTCATGAATTGAGCGTTCATTGCCACCGCCTTAGACATGTCCTTCGATGGCTTCTGAATGTATTTGCTCGTGAAATTTGAGAATGAACGACGCATCAGTCGCCCTGCAATACATAACAACTCACATTCCATGTATCGTGCAACAATCGTAACTAGTAAAAACTAAAGTGACTGAACAACTGAATTCCAAAATCTGTGATACGGCGCCACACGGAATCCTTGTCGTAGGCTATAATATTATAGAAGCTAGACAGCTTTATTCAGCAACGCTATTTTACTCGTTCTTTACCAAATCTTGTGGTCAGTACTCGATTGATGCGAGCCATCGGTTGATGCATTAAGATTATAGATCGGCGGATGAAAAATTAATTTTACTGCTTTATCATAATGAGAATAGGCCTATTCTTGTATGCCACCTTACACAAGACATTTGTTTGCGTCGCAGTTGTTAATCGGCGTTACTTCCAATCACACATAGTATGTCTCCTTCAAACACACGATCTGCGGTAGGTAATTAGGGCCTAAGCTTAGCCTATGCCAAAGGTTCTACATAAATACCTGGTTGCATTGGATTACTTATGCCTGCGATTCCTCGCTCAGATCGGCCAGCACCGCTAGCGTTTTACTTACTTGCAAACTCAGCTACATAATATATACCTTACTTATAGGCCTACGTGTATGTATAGCCTATCCTCCATACGGCTTGCCTCAAGGCTCGGTCCTGGCACCGCTTCTTTACATACTCTACACCGCAGATCTATCACTCATACTCTCCCTCAAGGGTGCTTCGGCTCATCAATACGCTGATGATACGCAAGCGTTTGTTCATGGCCCGTCCAGTACAGCTGCCTCACTGGTTGCCACTATTCTTGATGCCACCTCGGCCCTAGACCAGTGGATGTCCTCCAACCGTCTCCGCCTGAATTCTGAAAAAAACCAATACATATGGCTTGGAGGCCGAGCCCAGCTTGCGAAGATCGACATGGAGCTCCTCCGTACTTTGTTTCCTGATGTCCATTTCTCTCCCACAGTTCGTGACTTGGGTTTCACTCTGGATTCAGCCCTTTCTTTCTCGAACCATGTCAACCGTGTCTCACGTACATGTCTCTACCACCTACGCCAGCTGCGAACTATTCGCCATTCACTCTCTCCGCAAGCTGTTAAGGCGCTTGTTCATGCCCTGATCTGCTCTAGGGTTGACTTTGGGAACTCTGCTTACGCCGGTCTCTCCTCACTCAACCTTTCCAAACTTCAGACAATTCTAAATGCTGCTGCTCGCCTAATTGCCGGTCTTCCCAAGTTCTCTCATATTTCTGTCTTTATTCGGGACACTCTCCACTGGCTTCCTGTACCACAGCGCATTGAGTTTAAGATTCTGACACTCATGCGCAATTCTCTTCTTGTGGTAGCTCCCTCTTATCTCCGTTCTCTCTGCATCCCGGTCTCCTCTCTTCCCGGCCGCTCTGCCCTTCGCTCGGCAACCAGCGGCCTCCTTGTCGTGCCTCGCATGCGTGGAGCCACTGCCCAGTCCAGAAGCTTTGCTTATGCTGGCCCATCCTACTGGAACCGTCTTCCTCACAATCTTCGTCTTGACCTTCTTAGTCTCTCTCTCCCTTTGCTTAGGAAACGCCTGAAGACTATGCTATTCGTTAGCGGCGGGGCTAACTAGGGTCGGGAGCGCTACTCAACCTGTGAGCGGCGCTATATGAATGTTCAATTACAATTACAATTACAATCCTCGTTCAACGACTTGAATAATTGTTTTCAGGAAAATTCTCCTACTTATTCTGGTGGATCAGTAGGACTCTGGCAGCTCTAAGCTCTGGCTGTACTCCGGCCTATATATGTGCGTGAGATCTGCTGTCCACCAATATCTCTTGTGCTGCACCTTCGCTCTGCCTCTAGCGAAAAGCTTTTGGTTCCACGTGTTCAAACCTCAACCTGCTGGAGATTGACTCATCAATGTTTTTGTATCACCGTGGTTGGACTGGGAGCGCCTCTAAGTGAACTTCTTGAATGGGTGCTATATAAATTCCTGAAATGAATGAAGGAATGAAGTGTCCATACCTTTAACCCATTGTACCAGTCTGTAGCTTGCGTATGCTGCCGTCGTAGCAAAAATTCCACCGACGATCACCATTCCTGACATCTTCTAGCCGATCAATTTTAATCAGTGACAACTATCATTAAACCTGCTTACTACGTTAATTCAATAGACAATAGTTTTACCTTCGTTGTAGCCTACTAACTCACGCGCTCTTTGAACTCGCAGAATTCTTGTAAACAAAAAATGCGTTCTTCCCCTATAAGCTATTTATAGCGGGAAATTTCCAACAGAAAATTTTCCGCTGACCAGCCTGGTTGGCTGAAGCTATGGATAGACAGACAGATCATTGACTGAACGAAGCCGTTGAGCTCAGCCGCTGTCAATAATAATTAATTAATGCATTTTAATCCAGCTGCAGATTATCGTCATTGGAATCTTCATCAAATCACGTTGATACAATTCACGGCAGCCAAAGCCAAAACTACGCGACAGTAACATTCATCGGGCGAATGTAATGTACGGTAAATTATAGAAAAATCTCCGCGACCACACTGGAAGACCGGCTTTTTCACCGCGCAAGAATCCGTCTTGTTGGTGAGAAGGCTAAACCCTGTCTTATCGGTGCTCAGCGGTCTGCGATAATATTATGCTTATGCTTGCGCCGTGCATTTCGGTGAATTTCTCTAGCGCTGTTTGGTTAGAGCTCATCTAAGACAATCTGGAAAGCGCCGTCGCGAAGCTGGAAAGTAACGAAGCCGACAAGTCCAAAATTCCGCCGTCCTTCTCCTGTAAGTCCTCAGAACGGGACGCACCATCTGCTCAAAAGAATATCGTGTATGTAGGCTAACTAGGCCTATACACTAGCTTAGGCCTAGGCCTACTTGAAATATTGATTTTTAACCTGAAAAGACAGCCACACATACACAATACTGCTCATATCACCACACTTAGTAATAATGATGATAAATAATAGCCTACTTTTAATTACTGTAATATTCTTTAGTGCAGTGGTGGCCAACCTTTTGTACTCAGTGTGCCACAAACTATCCCCCGTACCGTCCGCGTGCCACTACATATATAGCCTACATGACAAGAGGAATTGTAACCTGTTCCAATTTAAAACTTGCACTTGCATAAAGTAACTATAATATATAATTTATTAAGCTTATATAGCCTATTATATATATAAAATATATATATATATGAAAATTCGGTATTCGGTCTCATCACAGCGTGTGTCCATGGCTGCAATGTTTGACATTATTATTATTGCTTAGAATTTGAACCTTTACAAAACTTGAAAAAGACTTTACTCGCCATCAGAATGAGTTTTCTTTCATGCTGATGTCAGACTTAACTCGAATAGCCTAAGTTTGACCATCATTATCAATTCATCAGTTTTTCTGGCAAACAATGACTGTTCTGCCTAAAGGTTCTTTCTCTAAAATTAGTTCTCATAGCTTACCTAGGCCGGTTGTTTTCATTAGAGAGATCCACTGTAACTCACTGAAGTAAAATTCAATGTTAATTATTTATATGCATTCACCACAACTGTTGCAGTACACGTCAAATAGCAATGCTAAAGACATAACCAACATCAAAAACCTGTTATTTTGAGAATATCAAGAAGTCTCTTCCTTTGTTTTAGGGGCCGTCCATAAAGTACGTCACGCTATTTTTGACCATTTTTGACCCCCCCCCCCCTACCCCCTGTCACAAACTGTCACACTTTCTCGGACCCTCCCCTAAAGTACGTCACACTTTCTCGGACCTCCCCCCCCTAAAGTACGTGGCACTTTCGAATTTTTTTGTAATTAACACCTTATTCAAGTTTAATCTAAAATACACTTCACTATTAAACTGTAAAGTTTTCACTTAAAAGTACTATCACATTATTAAAATGACTTTGATAGTAGAATAGTTAATTGCAAACAGTTGTCACAGTAGGCCTAATTCATTGAAGCAGTAACTCAATGTAGACTGAATTTGAACACAATATTTGCAAAAATTAGACTAGACAATTATATAATACACATCATTAAAAAAATAAATGTGTGACGTCACACATGGCCTGACCCCCCTCCTCCCTGTCACAAACTGTCACACTTTCTCGGACCCCCTCTCCCCCCTGGAGCGTGACATACTTTATGGACGGCCCCTTATCCTGCAACCCTACAGTGGGGTGAAACTCAATTTCTTATCTCTGAATGGATGCTGTGGAGAGTGTGGACTTTGACCGTCAGTCGACTGATGAGCCTGCCTCATCCCACTTCGAGCGCCTGTGCTGTGTCTGTCTGCAGTTATTTAACCTTGCCCTGGTCACTGCAGCTATGGAGTTGTAGCGTTTGCGTATAACTAGACGCTACGGAATTTTAGTTGCAATATTATATTATATATTCTTGAATTCTGCATGGCATTTTCGGGGTCCATCAATTATATATATATAATATTATTATTTTTGGAGCTGCATTCGGTGACCTAGATAATATTGGTGACCTAGATTTTAATGTTGAGCTCGTGTGTTGCCGACAGGGATGACGTAAGCGGTCGCCATAGCTACCAGGTTATTGATCGCTTCTTGCATACGCTCAGCGAATGGAGGGTCGGCCGAAAAGGAGGAAGAGGAGTCGGCCGATATGACAGGCGCAGCGCCAGAGCAGTACAGATAAACGGATAGGCAGACGGACGGAGCAATACGCCCTGCTGGCCGCTGTCATTGAATGCATGTGTGGTATCTTTCCTTCACGCTGTACGAGGTGACCTGGTCTATTTTTAGCACGGTTGACTCAGTGCAACTCGTGCGTACGTGTCAGAGCAAGAGGAAGAGAGAGAAAGACAGTGAGCTGCAGACAGACGCTTAGAGGGAGATAGGTGGTCGCAGCTGCATAGGAATTCAGCGCGCTTTATCTGATCACGCGGTACATGCGTGATCACGGCTCGTGCAGTGTCTTCTGCGCATGCGTCGCGTTCCCTCGAGCCGTGGCGATAAAGTCAGGAACGCGCAGCTCACAGGCAGATTCACGACGGACTCCGACGAGGATAGACGTGTAGCTCTGGAGAGCAAGTTACAAAATCAGAGTTTGATTATTTTAGAAAGATAATAGTTTATTTAAGTCAGCTTGGATTCGTCGTCTGAGTTATTGCGGTGTCACGTTTGTTCTCCACGGATTCTGTACAAGAATTCTAAAAAAACCGGCAAGGAGCCGATTCCATTGCGGTTTTGTGTTACGAGCGAATCGTCAGCGCTGTGGTTCTGTTTCGCATCTTCGTAAAGGAGTTGAGTCTTTCGTTCTGTTTTTTTCGATCTTTCTGTCGTTTGGATCGAAACTGCTCGGGTTTTACGGAATTTCTTCTGTCGTTGATCTCTTCTGCGCAATTTGCCTATGGGCGTCAATCTATTATTTAAATATCTTTTCGTGGATTCCCTGTTCTCGACGTGTTAACTCGGCCTTACCGTCCTGTCAGCGTCGATTGTTGCGGATTCCTCTGAGTCACTTATCGTCGACGCACGTCCTGGATTCGACGCTCCATCTGCGCCTTTCCTCGCATAACGTCGGCCTTGCCCTGTGTCTCTAGTAGAAGGTACAGTTTTGCTGGGGTTTTCAATACGAAACTAAATTGATCTTTTGGGCAGAGAAATTAACATTGGCATCTAAGTACAAAATTGGGGATTCATTTTGTCTGCTCCGATTGAAGTCTGTTTGAATTGTGTTGCATATTATTATCAGTTGCTCTAAACTGTAAGCTGTTGATTAACATTGTGAATAATTATTAAATGTTTCTGATAATAATAAGATCCATTGATTAAACTTTCGGATTTACTTCTTGCTAGCGTTAGGATTTGACATAACCAAAACTTCTATAGCGCCATGGATAGAAGCAGAACGTCAACTCCCTCGCAACCTTCCAGACCACCGTCTGCATTTGAGATGGGAATATTGCTAGAGGCAATGCAAACAAACGCTAAATCTATAAAAACTGATGTTCAGGATGCCATTCAGTCTAATGCTAGGTCCACACAAGATGCAATACAAAATAATGATAGAAATACCCAGGAGGCCATTGCCGTCGTACAAAGCAATGTTGAGGAGGCTATCTCTGTCGTACAAAGCAATGTGGAAGAGGCTATTTCTTCTGTCCGAACGGATTTTCAAGCTAACGCTATAAATACACAGGAGGCAATTGCCTCGGTACGGGATAATGTCAGAGAGGAAATCTCTGCAGTACATTATAATGTCAGAGAAGCTCTAACGGAAGTCGTGGCTCGCATTGAACGTTTAGAAACGACGCCCAGGGCATCTCCGAAGCCGGTTGCAGGTTCGAACCCAGGAGCAATATTTCCCTTTGGTACCACCGCGGATAGACCTTACCACTCAGCCATCGGCCTGGGAAGAGCTTCGGGGGCTAGGCCTAAGGACCTTTCACTTCCGGTCAACCCCGGAATCCTACGCCGGAGTGAAAGACTGGCCAGTAAGGCCCCAGTTTCATACGGAGAGCTAAGAGGTCGAGATACCTGGCCATCCCGAACCCGACAGGATTCGAACCCCGAAGCTACCGCCTCCATTCCTCCGTCTATATCTCTGAACTACGACCTGCAACCGCACGCGGCCCTCTCACACGTTGGACCGGAAGTGGCGACTCCGGGAGTGTCCGAGGGGGCGGGCGTTACAATTGGTCCCAGTGAGTGGGGTCGAAATAGTTCTGGAGATTTAGGTGGAGAGAGGTTAAGACAAGAATGGAGGAGGCCAGAACAGCTGAGTGAAAGGGCCATTGCTCCTAGCGATAACTGGGGTTGGATTAGTCCTAGTGATTTTTTCCCAGATGGTGTAACAGTTTCAGACTGGGCGTTCGCAAAAGGAGGATGTGTTCCGGCCTCCGTACAAAGAAGAAGGGAAAGGGAAGAAGCTGAGAGGAAACTAAAAGAAAGTGAATTTGCTGATAATGTTGAAATTGTGTCTGATGATGGTAGTGTAGACATTGAAGTTAGCAAAATAATGGAATCTAGACCTAAAACTGTGAAAATAATTGATAAAAAAATGCAAGCAGCACAGCAATCGGAGTCTAGAAATTTTGAAATAAATAAACCGATCGCAAATAAATTATTGTGGGAGGGGGGTGATAAGGTCAACCCAGTTCCTTTGGCCTCTTCTTCGCCCTCTCACGTGGATTATCCTCGACCTGATCCGCAATGGAGAATGCATGAATCGTTCGTGCATGCGGATCAGCCAAGAACGGAAGTGATGGCAAATCGGATCGACGCGTTCCAATCAACGTCGGGAATGCCGATCTACCACTCCATGCCGACTTCGACCATGGTTGGTCGAGACTACGCTCGACCCGATCTTCGACCCGACTTTCGACCTGGTCCATTGCCTACTGCAGCGGTCGACGGGATGCAACCGAGCGCTCGTCTTGAGCATCCGTACATGTCATGGATGCCTGCTTCGACCTACGCTTCGAACTACGCTCCGAACGCGCTCTACAACAGCATCGACAACCGGGTCTGGCTCGACCCGCTTCGCTGTCTCGACCCACCGCGTCCCAGCGACGTCGCTTTTACTCGGTGGCCAACCGTCGTGGAGTCGGCAAAGATGAACTCGTGTCTCGGCGCCCAGAATTTTGGATTTAGTCGTGACACAGAATTGCCTCGTCAAACGCTGCTGAAACCGACATATCTGGGGAAAAGCGAAATAACAGGCGATGGTACAGCGACGATGTCTGCGGTTGGTGAAATGAAGGTGCTGCCGCCTGTCAACGCTTACGTCGGTCCTATCAGATCCGTTCCCATGACATCAGTTGCGACACAGACCACACCTGGTGACTGGGAACTTCCGATGAGTAGCATTCGTGGAACAAGCAAGGAACCGGAACCGACCCCCTCTACGACAGTTAAAGCGGCTGAGGTCAAATCGTCGTCGGCTTGGCCTCCTAGACAAAAGCAATGGACGAAACTCGGTTCTTTCAGCGGAAGAACCGATGTGGAGGTGTTCTTGCGCAAATTCGCCGTCTGCGCAAGGAACAACGGTTGGACGGACGAAGAGAAATTAGACCAACTGGTGGTTTCCTTGGTGGAACCGGCGACCCATTTACTGGCCGAATCTGACAGCTTGGATACATGGACGGCGTTGGTCCAGCGACTTCGAGAACGGTACGGTAGCGCCGAGCAGCAGACCCTGTTCCAGACGCAACTTAGCACCCGGAAGCAGAAAGCCGATGAGGATTTGGGTGACTTGGCGGATGATGTTCGGCTTTTGTCTTCGCGAGCGTATCCTGGTTCTTCGACAGTTCACCGTGAAGCCATTGCTATTCGAGCATTCGTGGATGCCGTGAGCGACCGAAATCTCGCTCTGAAGATCCGTGAGCGAGAACCGAAATCTCTCGACGAAGCGTACAAAGTGGCGATGCGGCTGGACAGTTATCAGAAAGCAGAAGCGAGTGGCCACGAACAGCACGAACGACGACATGGACGGGTCAACGCTGTTAAAGAAAACGAGGATCCGATAGTGGTAGACCTGAAACGGCAGATGGAGAGGATGAATGGAGAAATAGAGCAATTAAAGAAAGGGCGACAACCGCTGTCAGCGCCTCAATACGGAGACTATAATCGCGGGTCGTGGAGAGATCAGAACGGTTCAAACGGAAATAACTGGCGGAATAACCAACGCTGTTCGATCTGTAATAGAACAGGCCATTGGAGTTCCGCCTGCTGGTACCGACAGGCGGCGGGACCGGAAGTTGGACGATCTGAGCGAAGATGTTACGAATGTCACCGGATTACAAATCATGTCGCGCGGGATTGTCCATTCCGACAGCAGCAACCGAATCCACCTGGCGACAATCCCGATCAACCGGTGGGCGATAATCAGGACAACCCTAGCACTGGTCGTGTGTTCGCCGTACGCGCGCCCACCCCAGATCATCTCCAGGACCGGTTGGATCGGTGGGAACAGTACGCACCACTAGAGGGGCGCCGCTGGGTCAGTATGAGCGACAAAGCTCCTCGGTTGAAGTCTTGTCCGCTACCCGATGGGTAGAACTGACGGTCAACTGACTGACCTTTGTGGTGACCGTGTAATGGCGGAGATTCTGAATGCAGAAGTATCTGTAACACTTTTTTTGGTTCGATTCTGATGAAAATGAGTTATTTTTTTTACATGTAATGGTTTTTACATGTGTGAGTTACTGTGTAAGAGCTGTAATGTTGTATTGTAGGTTGACTGAACTGTGTGAATTGCATAGATTAACAATTGCCTTGCATTGCATTATAACGATGGACAGGTTTTAATTTTGCTTCGGATGATACATATTGTGGTTTGGCGCTATATCAATTAGTAGGCGCTATATGAATGATTTTCTGACCTGAGGAGATATATATGTTATAATGGCTAAGGTCGCCTTGTTTTCATTAAGGCGTTGGCTAGGATGATAATAATTGTGTGACCTTAGATGTCCTGTTTTATAATTATAATAATAGGCTTATGTTTCGCTGCATATATATAAATAGCGTGATTAATTAATTCATTCATTATTAGGTTTTGATGCAGGGATAGGTCTACATAAGATTTCGTGGTCATAGCATAGCAGTTATATAATAATAAGTGATAGGTGCATTGATGATGATTTAAAATGGCGCTAGGTAAATGTTGCATAGGCCCCTCAGCGTCTTACTGCATCGCCGAAGACCGGTGATTTTTATCTGGCTGGCAGCGATAAGATGGTATATATAATTATATATATAGGTTGCATGAATAACACTGAAACATAGGCTATAATTATACTATGTTCTGCTTTGCTCAGCTATTGTAATTATATTAATGTACATATCGCAAGGCGCCATATAAATATAGGTTACAGGCCTAGGGTACACGCGATTATTGTAGGCTTAAGGTAGGCCTATAGATGATAATAATATACTGTGATTAACGGCTGATGAGCTCATATAATCTTTAGACGAAGATGTTTATAATAATATAGTAGGCTTGAATGACTTTAACGTGCATAGGCCTATCTATATATATATATATGTTTTAGTTCAGAAATAATAATAAGTATTAGCATAGATAAACTAGAGTGGATAAATATATATTCTCTTTTCGTAGGCCTACCGGTTATAATAATATCTAAGGCATAGTTGACTATAATATTTAATTGTAAGCCTACTGTGGATAAGTCGCTGGATTTTATATAATAGATATTTCGCCGTGCAAGGTGTACAATAATTTTGTGGTTTGGCCTAATGATTGAAACTGAAAGTCTGATTATATTGACGGATGAGTATAATAATAATATTGTGATGTAAGCCTTAGCATAGCGATTTATATTATTAATTGTAGAGCTGGTAGCCTATAAATTTTGCATTAATTCCGCAGGACGCAGTTGAATTTGTAATGTAGATTTCGTCCTGTTATTATTATTATTATTATTTGTTTTTCATTATCCGCTGTGTAGGATTTTTCATTTGTTGCAATGAGTGATTTACTTTCTGATTTGTTTATAAGTATTATCGGCATAATAAGGCTATGTGTACGGTGACATGGACTAGGATTAGGCCGTTTTAGTCAAGCTGCCGGTCTCACGCTTCTTACATAATTATGCCAACTGTAAGGGGGGAAGGGGTGCAAGGCGCTCTAATTAAGGCCTCAAGGGAAGCCGAGGATCTTCGACCGTGATTTTCCCACGCGCTGTGTGGTCTGTCTCTGCTGTGTACATGCAAGATGGACTCCAGGCAGATGATGACGTAGATACAAATATTCATGCTAGTCTAACGCTTATGATTAAATGATAGACGAAGAATAAGAAGACTGTGGATTAATATTAATAATAGTATACAGATTCATGCATAGACTGTAGGCCTATTTTTAATTTTAAAATCTTGTTGGACCTTTATAATTTCTTGCATAGGCCTATATTACAGCGGGCTGCTTGTAAACATTGCTTGCATGGCTTAAGCCGTAACTTACTTCAGTTTGCGTTATTAAAGGTGGCCTTTTAATAATTAGGATTAATTAGGATGTGAGTAGGTTTAAAGGATGCCTATTGTAGCCTATTTGTGTCGAGTTCTTGTGGGCCTAATGACGAATGTTATATTAATACCAGACCTGGGCCTATATTAAAAGCAAGTTATGCTGGGAATTTGATGGTGACTTTCGTTGGTAAGCAGACAGCCAGATATAATAGTTGTGAGTTTCGCGGAAACTTAATTTAGCTGTGTGCTTCTTACGGTCTACGGTGTTATATATAGGCTGAAATGAAATCTATACGGGGTCCTGCTCGGATTTGATAGCAGTGTGGCTTCGTTAGATAAGTATCTGCCTGTTAGTGATATTAATGAGTACGAGACTCGGATGTCTTGTTATAGCAATGGCGTTGCTTGACTAAGGTGAAACCGTTTGGTTCGTCTATTAAGGTTGGACGCGATACCACGGCGATAAACCTATAAGAGTCTTGCATGAGATGACGTCATGTGTGATATATTATGGTATGACGTAGGCCTAATCGTGCAACTAGTTGTATTGCTGTCTGTGAATTATGTTGGGGTTACCATTTAATTTTCAGTATAAATTGGAACTGAAGAAAGTTTGTGATAAATACAGGCCTATACCTATATGAATACCTATGTGGAGCTATATAAATTCAGAACTTTTATTGACACTCTAGACTAAACTATGAATCGGATGAACCGATTAGTGCTCAACGCTTTTGCTGCCGCCGTTACGATTGTGCGTCGCATATTTGTTGATTTATGCATTTAATGTTTGAACTTTTGCTGTAACAGTCGGGACAGACATAAATTGTGGCCTTACTTTACAATTTCAGAGGCTGTTTTACCACTTAAACATCGTCTGAAATAATTTCCTTGGGCGGGGAGAGTGTAGCGTTTGCGTATAACTAGACGCTACGGAATTTTAGTTGCAATATTATATTATATATTCTTGAATTCTGCATGGCATTTTCGGGGTCCATCAATTATATATATATAATATTATTATTTTTGGAGCTGCATTCGGTGACCTAGATAATATTGGTGACCTAGATTTTAATGTTGAGCTCGTGTGTTGCCGACAGGGATGACGTAAGCGGTCGCCATAGCTACCAGGTTATTGATCGCTTCTTGCATACGCTCAGCGAATGGAGGGTCGGCCGAAAAGGAGGAAGAGGAGTCGGCCGATATGACAGGCGCAGCGCCAGAGCAGTACAGATAAACGGATAGGCAGACGGACGGAGCAATACGCCCTGCTGGCCGCTGTCATTGAATGCATGTGTGGTATCTTTCCTTCACGCTGTACGAGGTGACCTGGTCTATTTTTAGCACGGTTGACTCAGTGCAACTCGTGCGTACGTGTCAGAGCAAGAGGAAGAGAGAGAAAGACAGTGAGCTGCAGACAGACGCTTAGAGGGAGATAGGTGGTCGCAGCTGCATAGGAATTCAGCGCGCTTTATCTGATCACGCGGTACATGCGTGATCACGGCTCGTGCAGTGTCTTCTGCGCATGCGTCGCGTTCCCTCGAGCCGTGGCGATAAAGTCAGGAACGCGCAGCTCACAGGCAGATTCACGACGGACTCCGACGAGGATAGACGTGTAGCTCTGGAGAGCAAGTTACAAAATCAGAGTTTGATTATTTTAGAAAGATAATAGTTTATTTAAGTCAGCTTGGATTCGTCGTCTGAGTTATTGCGGTGTCACGTTTGTTCTCCACGGATTCTGTACAAGAATTCTAAAAAAACCGGCAAGGAGCCGATTCCATTGCGGTTTTGTGTTACGAGCGAATCGTCAGCGCTGTGGTTCTGTTTCGCATCTTCGTAAAGGAGTTGAGTCTTTCGTTCTGTTTTTTTCGATCTTTCTGTCGTTTGGATCGAAACTGCTCGGGTTTTACGGAATTTCTTCTGTCGTTGATCTCTTCTGCGCAATTTGCCTATGGGCGTCAATCTATTATTTAAATATCTTTTCGTGGATTCCCTGTTCTCGACGTGTTAACTCGGCCTTACCGTCCTGTCAGCGTCGATTGTTGCGGATTCCTCTGAGTCACTTATCGTCGACGCACGTCCTGGATTCGACGCTCCATCTGCGCCTTTCCTCGCATAACGTCGGCCTTGCCCTGTGTCTCTAGTAGAAGGTACAGTTTTGCTGGGGTTTTCAATACGAAACTAAATTGATCTTTTGGGCAGAGAAATTAACATTGGCATCTAAGTACAAAATTGGGGATTCATTTTGTCTGCTCCGATTGAAGTCTGTTTGAATTGTGTTGCATATTATTATCAGTTGCTCTAAACTGTAAGCTGTTGATTAACATTGTGAATAATTATTAAATGTTTCTGATAATAATAAGATCCATTGATTAAACTTTCGGATTTACTTCTTGCTAGCGTTAGGATTTGACATAACCAAAACTTCTATAGCGCCATGGATAGAAGCAGAACGTCAACTCCCTCGCAACCTTCCAGACCACCGTCTGCATTTGAGATGGGAATATTGCTAGAGGCAATGCAAACAAACGCTAAATCTATAAAAACTGATGTTCAGGATGCCATTCAGTCTAATGCTAGGTCCACACAAGATGCAATACAAAATAATGATAGAAATACCCAGGAGGCCATTGCCGTCGTACAAAGCAATGTTGAGGAGGCTATCTCTGTCGTACAAAGCAATGTGGAAGAGGCTATTTCTTCTGTCCGAACGGATTTTCAAGCTAACGCTATAAATACACAGGAGGCAATTGCCTCGGTACGGGATAATGTCAGAGAGGAAATCTCTGCAGTACATTATAATGTCAGAGAAGCTCTAACGGAAGTCGTGGCTCGCATTGAACGTTTAGAAACGACGCCCAGGGCATCTCCGAAGCCGGTTGCAGGTTCGAACCCAGGAGCAATATTTCCCTTTGGTACCACCGCGGATAGACCTTACCACTCAGCCATCGGCCTGGGAAGAGCTTCGGGGGCTAGGCCTAAGGACCTTTCACTTCCGGTCAACCCCGGAATCCTACGCCGGAGTGAAAGACTGGCCAGTAAGGCCCCAGTTTCATACGGAGAGCTAAGAGGTCGAGATACCTGGCCATCCCGAACCCGACAGGATTCGAACCCCGAAGCTACCGCCTCCATTCCTCCGTCTATATCTCTGAACTACGACCTGCAACCGCACGCGGCCCTCTCACACGTTGGACCGGAAGTGGCGACTCCGGGAGTGTCCGAGGGGGCGGGCGTTACAGAGTTACAGAGGTGGCTGAGATTCGCCATAGACATCTAGATATATTACACTAAATATATACAGGAGCCGTTGGATTCGCCTAAGAGATAGCATTGAAAACTAGCAGATCTTGTATAAATATTTTTAAAAAATTCCATGGTCCTCCGTGCAACTCATCATAGGCCGGCGTGCCACAAGTGGCACGCGTGCCGCAGGCTGGCCACCACTGCTTTAGTGGTTTTTACTTAAATGACAGCAAAACAACTAAAAATGGGTTACCATCACACTTAGCCTATCAATATAATGATAAAATTATTGCTTCCAAGTTCCAACCTTGGTAGTTTTTGCAACATATTTAAAAACCTAGATTACAAGTGCAGGAAATGTCTTGCAAACTATGTCCCTTAGTATTATTATTGTTATTGTTGCCACGGTAGTGGTGGTGAAGTAGCCTAGGCTACAGTGAACCACGGGTTAGCCTATATAAAGTCCTATATTATATACGGCTAAATGGAAGATCCTGCGTGGTCGAGTGGGTTGTAGCCCGCTCGCCGCGCCGGCGGCCCGGGTTCGATTCCCGGTCAGAGATTAATTTCTCGGATCTTTACTGCGGGTGACTCGGTCGCAATATAAACGTGGAGTACGAGGTTGTTCTCTGCCTCCGACGCTGATCATCTTCGATATGAAAAAGAGTCGTTAAACCCCAACATTTAATTTTACGGCTAAATGCTTTAGCACGAACTTTAAAAATGCAAAGCAGAAAAATGGATTGACAACTTAGGTATTTTTCAAAGACGTATCAAAAATTTAATGCAATCTTCGCAGTTTCACTGTGTGCATCGCTAACATCATTGGTGCTTTAGCACACAGAAAGTTGTTAAAAACTATACAAAGCAACATTGGCTAAAATAGGCTATGTGTAAAAATTCCAAGGGATCAAGTGCCCCCTTATTCTTATGTTCTCAGTTCTGGCGGCAATGGAGGCTTGCCCAACACCGACATTTCTTATAGCCTAAATAATATGGAACTTGTTGCGACTCTATAAATATCTTTGTCCTGAATGATTCGTCATTGGATTCGTCATCGTCAAACCAGATAAACTCAAAGGTTTCTTTTAAACTTTAGATATGCAATAATGAAAATCTTGTTTCATTGCATCTTTATATCGCGAAGACTAAGCCATAGATGAGTATTATAGTCTATAGTCGAATCACAAGTTCGCCTAATAATTAAGTCCCAATGAAGATATCAACTGAGTTCATGTGTTCTGAAGCGCTTTACTCTAAATTTAAGCAACTGTTCTGTAATTATGCAACAGGTACATATAGGCTAATTGATCAAACAGATGCACTCGCATGCAGTTAATCTCAAGTTTTTCACGGTTTCAGAATTTCCATGAACTTGTTTTCATTCAATCGAATGCGCTTGATTCTGTCGCTCATATTTCTCAGAGAGGACAGAGACACTGCGGAAAACAAGTTCGTCTCTCGATAGAAGAAATGCGGAAGGTTTCCGAAGGATAGACTTATTTCCAGTCGACGAAGGATGCACAAGAACCTCAGCACTAGCGAATGATCGCTCCAATCGTCTTCCTCATCCAATTCATAACATAAAACCGTCTTAAGATGGTAGGAAGCAAGAGGCGCTAATTCAGGTTCGCGATTACGGACGACCATAAGGGCGTGCAGGACACTCTTCGCACCCTCAGATAGATTTTGGTTCTCATAAGTGGAAAAAGAACGTATCCAGATATTTGAACATAATAAAATTCCCCACGAATGCTTAGAAACGTATAGGGCACCACCGACTTTGAACGCTGGAACAAGGTCGACTGAATACAAGCGCGGACCCCAGAACAGTACTCCTCTATCCGGATATACATCCATCCTTATGGCCATCCCATGTCTGCTAAGCATCACCTTCCACTTCATCCGATCTGAGCCATTGACAACCTTCTGCAATTCGTTGAAGAAGAAGTCAATAGTCTTGCCCGGGTCGACGTATAAGTCACCACCGAAAAAATACCCGAAGAAATTCCAGTACTCCAATACCTTTTTCAATTCCGGACTTGGCTGTTTGCCTCGCTTTAGTCTCAGCCAGGCGATACCGAACTCAGCGAACTGTCCGAACATGATGTCATCGACAAACAACTGCAGATTAGCTTCATGCTTGTCGATTACCATCAGGACATCAGGCTCAAAGTCATCATCATCGGTAATCTTTCTGACTTTTTCGGTGTACTCTAAGTGGTGGCAGATGCCTTTGTACTGAAACATACTTTAAATTTCCTTCATAAAATCTCTGTGAATTTGTTTTGCTCTGGTCAAGGACTCTTTCGGCTCACGCACATACATTGTACTTGTCCTGGAAGTTTTTGAAGGCTAAATACAACTCCCCTGACGCTTGCAAATCTAAAATACAAAACGTGAACGTGATTTTGTACCAGTCTGGTTTAAACGATGCAGCATTAACATCGAATCCTTGGAGGATAATTATTTATATGCAAACTAGAATTCTGAAGTGAAGAGCCCTTTGCAGATCCAGTTGATTTCAGTGAGGACCTATAGAGCTAATTATACCAGAGCATAGGGCTATTATAGTAGGGCTTCGGAGGTTCTTCAACAATAAGCTACGAGTCATGTATGCGCCTGACTCTTTGCATCTTGACCTTCCGCCTACTTTGTTTTGATTGAGTGCTCGCGAATAAGCTGGTCCCCGCGACATCCGCGGTTTTTGTGGGCTCTTTAGAAATTCAGAGTTTACGATTAACGATTTTTCCTTCGTGGCTTTTAAAATTGCCACTAAATAATATCAGGATGCGGCAGCAAAACGACCTAGGAAACTCTACGCCTGAATATATCGGCCTGGACTTAGAGCGCGTACGTGACTTGTTACAGTAGCTTATTCTTGAAGAACCTCCAAAGCCCTAGTAGGCCTAGTTAGCTTATGCTCTGGTATAATTAGATCTATTGGTCCTCACTCTTCACTGAAATCAACTGTATCTGCAAAGGGCATTTCACTTCAGGATTCTAGTTTGCTCATAAATAATTATCATTCAAGGATTCGATGTTTGCATCACGTTTATGGCGCTCTAAAAGATTACAGAACAGTTCGATTTTTTTACGTAGGCCTAACGCCTTCTTTCAATTTTGTAACCAACTTATTCATTAAGCTTAATTCCTTTAGCGGCTGACCGGCACATAATCGTATAGAAAATTAACGATTATAAATTAATTTAGGGCCTATAATCGGGGTTGCCGGTAAAGGGGTTAACACAATTTTCGTAGGCATTTCTAAAGTCAGCAGAATGATGTAAAAAAAGAATATAGGCCTTAAGGATCAGTCTGAATTGGCCATTTTGGTCAAGTTGCGAAGGCACAGCTAGAAGAGGGAGTAAAACACTTTGTGACGGTCTACCTATTTATAGACCCTTAGTCTAATGGACTGGGTTTTTCCAGGTGGTCTACAGCCTATCTGAGATATCCAACGCTTTCACTTTCACAAGTGGTGTCTTATTATTATAATAACAGAGTTAAATATTATTATAGTTGCTGCTGTTAGATTACAATCGATAATTATAATGCTTGTATGCTTAAGTAACTCTTAATTGAATCTACCGATGCGCTATAAAACAAGTGTCTCACTGTTGGTCCTTCCGAAACTCTGCGGGTTGTTTAGTTCTTTTTTCAATACGCTGAAGCCATGAATCGACTGCAAAATGTATAGAACGAATATTCTGCATAAGCTAAGCATCAAAGGTTATTTAAATCTTACCCATTGTAGACTATGTAGGGGTCTTTCCGGTCAATAATATTGTCGCATGTCGCTTAGCTACTCAATTATTATGATACCCAGGACAAGTAGGCATATAGTTGACTGTAGGTCTACCTTTAGGCCAGCAAAAAGTTACAGCACTGAAGCTCTATTAACATAATCTGTTTTACTGTGATGTTATTATAGAGTGCCTATCATAGGAGTCATTGGCCAATGGCCTTACGCCACGACGAACTCATTTAAATATGCTCTCATATCAAAATAGATCTATGCGTCATGCACATGTATAATATTACGTAGGCCTATGTATGCATGTATGTACATGTATGTATGTATGTATGTATGTATATATGTATGTATGTATGTATGTATGTATATATGTATGTATGTATGTATGTATGTATGTATGTATGTATGTATGTATGTATGTATGTATGTATGTATGTATGTATGTATGTATGTATGTATGTATGTATGTATGTATGTATGTATGTATGTATGTATGTATATGTATGCATGTATATGAGCATGTATGTATATGTGTATAAATATAATACAATTTCTAAGACATTTAATACGTTTAAATACACCGCAGGTTGCCTTACTCTCTTGTAGGGCTGATCTTTTAGATGTTGATCTGGTTGCTATCGTGAGGTCTACAGCTGAGTGTCGGAGCGCCGTCCATTGATGTCTTTTTGCCAGGTGCAATAACAATACATCAGCTTTAAATGTCCTACAAGATGTCGCTCTAGAACCCAAACCATTTTCAGGCTAAAGACACGTCCTGATGATCTCTTTGTTAAGGCACAGAGGCAGCCTGTGGTAGACACTTAGTGTGGGCTCTATTCGGATTTTAAAGAATTATGAAGAACATCGGGATATTAAAATTGAAATTTCACTACTGACTTTGGGTATTAACCGTAGCATATAATGTAATTATGGTGGATAAGTGTCTCAAGTGTCTTGATGCAGCAACTGAATCATTTGGCCTCTGTGTATCACTCGGCCTTTGAAGGACCCACCGAACATCAAGATCAAATTCTGTCCAGAGTTTAGATCTATGCAGGTTCGATACATGTCAACATTGCACCTCATCTTATGGTAAGCAGCGACTATTGTGCTGGTGCCTTTAATTAACAGGTTCAATTATTTTATTTATTTCGGAAATTTATATAGCGCCTCTTCAAGGTAGGCTACTCAGAAGCGCTCCTGGCCCAACCACGACTAAATAAAAGTCTTTAGGTTCTTAAGGAACAGAGCGGAGTGACCTCTGGGAATTAAGCGCAATGCAACAGGAAGACCATTCCAGGGGGTAGGACCAGCAAGGCAGCAACTGAAAATGAACGACGCTGTTTAGGCTATCTATCGGCAAACCGCCGAACAAAGCCAAAAGCTACGTACCTACAATGTAGGCTACTGTTACAATGTAGGCTACTGTATAATCAATGCCGAACTAAAAATGCGCGTTATGAAATTGTGTGGAGGTGTCATGTCTTCAAATGAATATTTATAGTTCACAAGATAATTATTATAGTCTGTCAGACATCGTTAGCTACAATGTCATGTACATTGGTTCGTGACTGCACGCATGCTTCTAAGCGCTGGCCAGGTATTAGAAAGTATCTACCTTGTTGAACATTGGAACTACTGCCAGTGTTCTATTTGTCGCAATGCAGTCCATTGAATTGTAGGCTACGCATTGCCTGCATCTGATATGCAGCGCTGCCTATATGTGACATTGCACGAAACGTGTTGAGCCATGTTTTAAGGCGGCTCGCCGAGTCTCCTTCCAGAAAACCGAAACCATGGGGTATAGTTTGTCTGACCAACACTCATTCTTATTGCATGGGTTTTTGGAGATGCTGAACTGGTTGGATTTTATGCGCTGTCGTTTGATGGAAAAATAAAAAAAATTGAAATTGGCTATAAATATAGGCTACGAGTTACAAATTTAATCGATAATCGATATTGCGATGGTTTTCTTTAGTTGTTTCATCCATTCTTCTAAAATAAGTGCAAAAAGGGTGCTTTCTAAGTTCAATTTTTCATTTAGCCTAATACACTTTAGAAAGATTAGGCGGAATGACAAAACCTCTATTTCCGTCTTAACGAGTAAGATTAACATAGCGCTTTCCATCTAATTAAAGCGTCAGTTAATGTAGGCAACGTATAGGCTAAGCTTAGACAAAATCACTGGAGCTGTTCCGGCACTTATAGGCTATACATACTATATTGTCTTATAGACTAACCTACCAACTTTTAAAAATTAAGATGCCGTGTTAGGATTTGTGTCTAGGTTCAAACACCAACAAACAGCATGCTAGCTCGCTGATATGATTTCCTATAGCTACAAAAGACTCAAGTCGCATACACAGAATTGGCAATAAAGTCTTATTCACACACAATTCTTAATATAGATTTGTCTATTAATTTTAAAGTAGGCCTATACAATCTGCTCTACTCTGCTTACAAAATTATGAGTCACGGATTGACTAGAGACGTCTTAACCTGATCCGATTCTATCTATCTATCTAAGCAATTTATATAGCGCCCCTTCAAGGAATCTACTCAGAGGCGCTCCCGACCCAGGCCCGGTCAAAAAGAAAAGTCTTGAGCAGTCTATAGAATGTGCCAGAGATGTTCCGAGGTTGGGAACGCAGGTTAGAGGGAAGGTCATTCCAGAGGGAAGGTCCATTGACCGAGAATGCCCTATTCTGCCTTGTGGCTGTACGGGCGAAGGGAACCATAAAGTCGCCTCGAGAGGCCGAGCGCAGAGATCGGCGACCCAAAGTAGTTGAGGTCAAAGTGAAGAGCTCACGAAGATAAAGAGGTGCTGTTCCCAAAACGCAGCGCCAAGCAAAGGAAATAATCCGGAAGTGGATGCGGGACTGAATGGGAAGCCAGTGTAGGACATCACGAATGTAGTCCGAGATATGACCAAACTTAGGGACACCACCCACCAAGCGTGCAGCCGCCCGCAGGACCCCCTCCAGACCACGCAACCGAACCCAAGGAAGGCCAAAGTAGAGAGAGGAACAGTAATCCAACCGATTAACAATGATTGTAGAAACGTAATGTTATTTTTAATCTTAATATCAATAAATCAATATATTATTATTATATTAGAATATGAAATTGGTGAAAGATAGCCTCTATGCGCTGAAATGGACAGTTTATTTGTTTATTGTTCGCTCGGTCTTTAGGCCTTTGATGTTGTTGCAATGATCAAGTGATGTGATAGTCTCCATGCGCTCGACTCCTGTAGGGCCTATGTGTATGGTCGCCTTCTTTCTTCGATGGTCTAACTGGCGAGTTGTGTTTTATTAACAGTTTACAATGCCATTGAGATAGACCTATCAGTTTCCAAATAAAACGGCTTAGAAACACCCAACATAGTTCAGAACTAGGTTTTCATAATTATAGGCTACTAAAGAGAAAACGATATTGAAGTAGGCATAAACAAAACACTATTAGGCCTATGTGCAGAACAGTTTAGTTAATTTCAAGATTTTATGACTTCAGAATTTTCATTAGCTGACTTTCATTTCGAATGCGCTTGATTCTGTCACGCATATTTCTCATGCTTGATGGAGTCATTTCAGCAAGTAGATTGATCTGCGGAATAAAGTAATGCGGAAGATTTTCGTGGTCCAAACTATTTTCTAGTCGACCAAGAACACTCAAGAACCTCATGACTAGCGAACGATCGCTCCAGTCGTATCCGTCGTCGATTTCGTAGAATAAAGCCGTCTTCAGATGGTATGACGTCAGACGAGCTAGTCCTGGTTCTCTATTGCGAACCACCTTCAGTACACGCAGAACACATTTTGATCCTCCAGATAGTTTTCGCTTTTCCTCAATTGAGAAGGAACGTCTCCATGTCAGCTCATTTGGAACCTCTCCCTTCACAGGCTTAGAAACGTACAGGGCACCGCCGACTTGGTACGCCGGAACCAGATCCACAGAATAGAGGCGCGGACCCCAGAGTACCACCCCACTATCCGGGTGAACATCCATCTGAACGGCTGGTCCATGTCGGCGAAGCTTCACCTTGCCTTTCATCTGAGCGGATTCATTGATAAGTTTCTGCAATTCGCTGAAGAAAAGCTCAATTGTCTTGGCCGGGTCAACGTACAAGTCATCGGTTGTGCGTCCGAAGAAATTCCATTTCCTCAAGACCTTGTCCAAATCCTCACTTGGCTGTTCGCCTCGATATAGTTTCAGCAGGCCGTAACCAGGTTTGGCATCGTCATCAAGCACCTGCAGATCATATTTGTGCTTATCTATGACTACCATGACATCAAACTCAAGGTCGTCATTGTCGCTACTCTTTCTAACCTTCACTCCTTCGTATGAGCTGCCGGTGTATTCCAAACGGTGGCATATT
Source organism: Lumbricus rubellus (assembly GCA_945859605.1). NCBI lineage: Eukaryota > Metazoa > Annelida > Clitellata > Crassiclitellata > Lumbricidae > Lumbricus > Lumbricus rubellus. Next base: position 879,134 of record OX243828.1, read on the forward strand.
CCATTCCGTCGAAAAGTGTTCTCGACTTCCTGCATGTATGCTCGGTGAATGTCCATTGCTTTCCTCATGTTCTCTCTTGGCTCACGAGCATACTTGTCGTGGAAGGCTTGGAAGGCTCGATACAATTCCTCCGACATTTTCGACTTTAAAAAACGAAGTAGACGTATACCTTATTGAATTGACTAATTTTAAATTATTTCCACAATACCTGGCTACGTCCCTGGACATAATACACAGTTGTGTACTTGGTTGAGGTTTGGTCACAGCACTTTTAAACACTTGATGGTCATGTCTTTAACTCAAACAAATTTTTCCCCAGAAGCTGATATCTAATTGCAATTTACAACATGTACAATCATCGGTAGGCCTATACTTACTTCTGCATTAAAATCTAATGTAATATAAATTGACTCGGGTTTCAAAAGGACATTTGCTCAGAAAAAGCATGGAAGCCAGAGCATACAGAATTAAACTTTCGTCTTGTTGAAGAAGATGACGCGATTAGCTCTTGGTACACAAAGGAAAGGTTAACAAGACGGGATCCTTCAGTGTTTGTCAATAATATTATCTTACGACTATTATGTTCCCCATAGGCGTATGGGACATTTCAACGTTGGGGGGGCAAAAATGAGACTTTTGCCCGAAAAAAATTTTCGTCCGGCTGAAATCTTAAGAAAAATTTCCGTTACGTTTGCCCGAAAATTCTGACGACCTTTTTTTAGTCATTCGGGCAAAATCTCCATTTTTGTTCGGGCAAGTCTGATTTTTCGGGCAAGAAGACCCGGAAAAATAAGAAAAGTAAAAATTTTCTAAAACTTTTTTTATTTTTCCGGGTCTGCCTGCCCGAAAAATTCGACTTGCCCGAAATTTGGGGGGGCATTTGCCCCCCCTGGACCCCCGTCTCCTACGCCTATGATGTTCCCTACAGTTTATGTAGATGTCTAACGTTTTGATAAAATATCTGACTACGTCCATGCGTGTTTCTATCTTTTTCGTATGAAGGCGCTCTATACAAAGCGGTGACTCTCAGTTTGGACTGCCATGGCTACGCAGCGGATTCATTTATCTGCCCCACACGATGCATTGCAGCTACAAAACTACAACAAATAGACCGGTATCGAAAGAACGAAGTAGATTCTACAGAAATGAGACAAGAAAGTCGTTTCAGTCTTACCAACGTGAACAGGATATACGACCTCAATTAATCCGGTCAGATGACGTGTTGCAACCAAGGTCCGAAATCAGAACTAATACTTTCCTAGGTCTATAAAAAAGACAACACTGAACGGACATCAGCATAATAAGCCTAGATGCCAGTCCGCTGCGAGTCAAGTGCAGCCTACATGCACAGCTGAAGTGGGTGTTCTTAGCCAATGGTCGAACGCCACGCTGCATTGTCTTATCTCCAATGATCCGTCGAATTGACTAACATAGAGTTGAGACGAAGATCTCAGTCACAACCGACGAATTATTCATTCGTATTTTGCCGTTTGAGATTTTTAGCTCAGGAAACATTTTAAAAGCCACAGGTCATGGAAGATTGACCAGAAGAAATGGCGTATGCTCAGAGATGATGCCGCATATTAGGAGTGCTAGCAAAGCTGCAAAGGGTTACCTGCTTCTGGATAATCTTTACATGTAGGTTATTTTCAGTCCGGGTTTTCCCACCTGATTTCAGTTGTACAATATTATAATTTTCCCCCGTTTATTGAACAATCTGGTTGACAGACCGCAACCGGTCACAATGTACAATCATCCAGTTTAAACAATTCACAAGAACGCAGATCACAGAATACAAAAATCTTAACTATTAGTAACAGAACGGACAGCCTGCAATACATGGCGCTAATAACAGCCTACAAAGCATATCAGCCGCCCAAAGGGGGCTCGAACTCGCTACCTCTCGTGCTCTACGCCAGTGTGTTATCCATTGCTCTACCGGGCCCGCGGTAGAGTAATGGATAACGACGCTCTAGAGTCGTCTAGACGTCATTAGGTCAGCTCAGGACCTGCTTTATTGTGAAATGCAATTCCAAGTGTTTTGCCCTTCTTTATTGGAATATTTGAATGTGATTGAAGGTGCTATTTAAAGACGTGCGTTTTAATTTCGTCTTTAGAAACCATGCATACGGTCCTATACTTGCGTCCAACAATATAGTTCAACCACAACTAGGCCTAGATTGGGGTGAAACCGAAGAAGCCTCAAGGAAGGCAAACCCTACCCGCTTGCACACAGAGAGAGACGTTATGCGACCAGTGATCCCATAAGATTATTAAGGATCCAGGGTTCCCACGTGAAAGCCATGTTCCCAAAATTGGTGCGAATATTACAGAGTCAAAACACGTCCCATAGAACGCCGTTCATTGGCGTTCAAGTGAGTGCAGAGAATAATTATCCACTTAGTAGCCATAGTCAAAATATTTAATGGTTTCATCTGCACATATAGTGACTGAACAAAACTAAGAGAATTAATTCTGACTGACCCTTCGAATCTTGACCTCTATCTATCGATTTTGTTTTGATTGAGCGACTATAGATCGAATAAATAATTATTGGTTCCGCTTTTGTGGGTGCTGTAGACAACTCGAGATTATAATTACGATATGAATACGATTAGCTATTATAGCTAACAACCTAACAAGGCAGATGTATTTTTAATAGGCTACTTGCAGAAATACAGTGGAACTGATGATAAATGAGCTTCTACGCCACGTAGGCCTATTTATATCCACGTAGTAGCATTTAGACTAATCAACAGGACTGGTAACTACCTGTTGATTAGTCTAAAAGTGCCACATGAAATGTATTGATTTCCACATGTACGTAGAATGATTGTCTCATGCACAACGCCGTGTACCAGAGTCACTATGACATCGCTTATAGCAGACTATAATAGACTTGGGCATGTTCAGCCATGTTTCGATGCATCTGACCGGGTTCCCTTCCAGGAAAGTGAAATCACGCATTCACTTGTCGTCCTAATTTCATGTGGATCCCTATAATTAGGCCTATGTCTTATGGAATATTATGTTCATCCTAGTGTTGACCTGATCATGGTGTGACTTTTGGAGCGCCATAGTTAGATTCCACCCTCACAGGGCACCAGCGCAACAGAAGTTACTACATAATGTTGATACGTAAGCTTAATGCAAGAAATCTGTGATTCGCTGGTGTGGCAATCATTTCTGCCATTAAGCCAACCATCCTCAATTGCTGTAATTTGTTTCAACTATTAAATATTTTATTTTGATACGATTTTCTGATTGATTTCATGATTGTTTAGAAAGGACGTCACGCAGAGGCGATTTTCAATTCAAACAGCGTCAACTTCACACACAAAATTATAGGCCTAAGTGTAGTAATAATAAGAAGGACTTGATTTTCAAATTAGCGTTTCTGTGACCCAATATAATGGTTAAGAGGTAGGAGAGAGCGGGGCATAATGAAATATTTAAAGCATTTTGAAGTTCACTATAGTCATCAAAAATTAATAAGAAATCAGTGGTTTTTGTACTCACATTGTACAGACATTATTATAACATACAGCATAGCCTAGAATAATCTACTTAGGCATCGCCCACAATGAAGATAATAATTTTTACCAACAGGCTCCAAAATCCCGTTATGCCCCACCACTTGAAGTAAAATGGGACACCTATCCCATTATGTCTATGCTCCATAACATGCAATATTATATGATTTCCAAAAGTGTAGCATATTTTTTAAATATTTTGCTCGTTTTGTAATCTAAACAATAATTGAGACGTGAGGGGGTATTTAGAACCCATGAAATATTACAATATAAGAGATGTGGGAAAAATTGCTTTCGCATCACAGCAAGGGGCAAAATGGGATATCAGTATTCCATTATGCACAAATTTTCCACAAAATTGTAAACCCGCCATTTTGAAACAAAATACTTAACTTGTACCTACCAATTTTCATATGGGAATATGTGACTTTATATATAACTCCACACATGGATGGTATAACCTAAATTTAATATAATATAGCTCCACTGTTCCTAGACTTTTCGAATAACAGACGTACCTTACTTGGGAGAGCGTGAAAATCAACTTTTCATCATAAAAATTGCAAGACGCATCGAAGTCGTAAATGCTTTTTTGTCCTTCACCTTCAAAATAATATGCTTTACTCCAGATTGAATTTTTTTCGTATTTTAAAAGTAAGCAATTTTAAAAGTATTCCAGAAGAATTAGGGTTAGGGTTAGGGAATCGTGGAAAATGATCTAATAAGTATGTTTGTTTGAATGCTTGTTTGTTTGTGTGTGCAATTGTTACAGCGCCTCCTCAAGCTCTCTCTACTCTGTTCAAATGCTATATTCCGCTATATCCCGATGGTCCCATTATGCCACGCTCTCCCCTACCAACATAATTATGTTTAATTAGGCTACGTAAAAAGAATCTCAGCGCCATTAGAGGATCTAGCTTAATCGATGCAGGTTGTTTAGTTGTGTAGTTTGTAGACTCTATAGCAAGCTTACGTTTCATTTGGTAGTTTAGATTTGCAGGCGTCGGAGGAATTGTCTAGCTGTAGAAACGTCCAGCACATAAAATTAATTATGGCATCGATTTCCTGAAAGCAAACTATGTAAAACGTATTGCGCATTACTGAACACGCCCTTGGTAGAGCTCTGCACCGGCCGCGCCGGCGCTGCGGACATTTTGTGGGCACCGCCGCCGATTTTTTTGGGGGTCGGTGCGCCGCCGCCGCCGAAAATTTGTCGGCTCACCACCGATGCCACGTTGATTTGTTTCTTTTTGTTGCATTCTAAATCTCTTGCATGATTTCGCGAACAGATTTTTGCGTCAGTTTGAACTACTGTAGGCTAAGCTTACACCGATCTCTCCCGGCAACAACTATTTTGCGTCAATGCTATGAAACCCATAATGTTACCTATTGGTTTTTTTTATATTTTGAACAGTGCGCTTGACGTTTAAACTTTTGCTTATTTTGTGGTTCGATTTGAATTATGGCTGCAACGAACGTAAAAAGAACCACAGCTAGGCCTAAGTGAATTGCTATGCCGTGCGTGCCTTCTTGCCTGATAGTCCGACCATACGCTAGGATTTCACAGAACCGTCTGCCCTCTAGCATCATGATACATAATTTTATTATGATACATGCTACTATCACGTTGCAAAGAGATTGTGCTCTGCAATTTTTATGTAGGCAATTGGTCACGTCTACAGGTTTGTGATTCTCCATTGCCGGTCAGTTACTACCTACTTCTAATTTTTCTCACCAGTATCAAACTCACACGCTGAACGTGACCTAGGCCTACGTGAAATTGGTGATTAAGCCTTCGAACATTAATAGGCCTGTGTGACAATGGATCAATGTTAGGCAATTGGCCAATAGATCCTATTTTGTTAGCAATTTGAACGTCTGACAATTGGGATCTGATTGGGAAAAGAAAATAATTTTTCGCATAAAACTAGTGTAACTTATTGCGACTTGGGTTGTGCAGATCAAAAGACTTGTGCAAAGCAGTTAGCTTTAAAGAAGATGCAAATTTTTTTGCGTGAAGGTCGCTCGGATTATTGGCCGATAAATCAATAAAGGTAGTGAACTTTGATGAAGTTAACCACTCAGTGTGCTATGACCAGGTCAAATTAAGGAACTACAAGCACCTAATATGCTGAAAAGATTGCATGTATTCGTTCACGATAATTCTCATTTTGTGGCAGACTAAAATTTCTATGCAAACACAGTATGTATGCATGCATGTAAACCTGCGAGCATACGTGAATATGTGCATGTTTGTATACATGCATACATGTAGGCCTATGCATGTTTGTATGTATGTATGCATGTATATATGTATGTACAGTAGTGGCCATATTATTATTATGGTAAAGGCTAAAAAACCAGTTATTTTCACATTTTGCACTTATTTTATGCAATCAAAAGACTGAGAACATCATATAACATACTAAATTGCATGGCACGGCATGGCATGGCATTGCTGACCTGGCAAGGCATGACATGCCATGGCAAAGCATGGCAAGGCATGACAAGGCATGGCAAGGCATGGCATCAAATGGCATGGCATCAAATGGCATGGCATCAAATGGCATGGCATCAAATGGCATGGCATGGCCTGAAATTGCCTGGCATGGCATGTCCTGGCATGGCATGGCCTGGCATGGCCTAGCACGGCAGGGCAAGGCATAGCATGGCATGGCAAGGTATGGCAAGGCATGGTATGGCAGGGAATGGCACGGCATGCATGGCTTAGCAATACATGGCACGGTATGGAATGGCATGCATGGCATGGCATTGCATGGCAACACTCGCAAGTCAGTGCAAGGCTCTGCGCCATGGTCGCTGCAATGCTGTTATCTAAATAGAAGTTAGATTGTTAAAAAAACAATAATATTCTTGCTATTTAAATAGAAGCTGGGCTGATAAAACCTATTTTCGCATCGCACACTGAACAATAATTGTGTTTTATCATTTAACTACAGAAACAGGATAACTTTAGGTAAACGTTAGTCCAACTTCTGTTTAAATAGCAACATTTATTTTTTTACACTGGACAACAAATTTTATCTTTTTTATCTCCTAAAAACAATCTTTGACTGTTTTCTATACAAGTTGCCGTGCTGAACACGATGCTGTTTTCAGAATTTTTATATCACATAAGGTTTTTGAGTAAAACGGCATGCAAGACTTTAACTGAAATGCTCGTTTATTGCATACATTTTAAGTATACTATAATTTAATTTAATTGGAAAACAAATCTTTAGAACAGTTCTTCCTCATAATATTGGGTGCTGATGATGACTGTATCACTTAGAAATGTTGAGAAACATGAAACTACAGTTTTTCATAGTTAGGCTATTCTCTGTTCAGTTGCACAAGTACAATGTGTTATAAGAATGTTGCTAAAGTTCCATAGGTCTAAATGGATTTGATGCTTATTTACGTTTGCATTCTTTGTCTGCACATCTTGCTGCAGTGTCAAACAATTGTCAGACAACACTGCTGGATTCCAGTTTCTTTTATACCTTTTTTGCACTGTGGAAATTTCCTGGTGTTCATTGCTAGATTTGTGAGGAACTTGGGAAGAAGTTCAAGTGGAAATACAAGATGTGAATCTTAAGTGACATGCTGCATTTCATGCCAGTATGCTGTACAATATTGTTACCCAGTTTCATGCAATTTGGAGTTCTATTGTTCCCAAGAAAATTCCCCATAACATCATTCAGTGATTCCAGGCGATTGTCTCGTATATCATACATAGCCTACTCTCCACAAATGTGGCAAAACGTACATGTATCTCGTTTGATGCAACACTGGCAAGATATTTCTGCTGTCAACAACCGTCTTAAAATATATTATATCTTAAAGCTTATCTGAAAATAAGCTGGCTAACTTGTTGTGCACCTTGCATACATGTAGACAAAACCAAACTTTGGAAATGCGACATCAAACTACAAACTCATGTCAACTTCCTCAGTGAGATATACAGGGTGCGCCAAAAAAAGTAATCCCCTATAGTTTTTAGCCCATATCTTGGCGAAACATACGAATTTTAAAATGAAACTGTACAGTCTTAAAGGCAATTCATATTTACGTACAATGGTCAAATTTCAACAAAATATTTAAAACTGAACAAAAGTTATGCTACTTTTAGGGTGGTCACCCACCGTTTTTTGGCGATTCAAAAACCAAACGCAACAAAAACTAGGTCTTTTGCCAATATCTTGGCCAGAAGTAAGAATTTAGAAATGAAACTTTACAGTCTTTAGGAATATTCATATTTACACATGATGGCCATATTTCATCAAAATATTTCAAACGGAACAAAAGTTATGCCTCTTTTAGGGAGGCCACCCACCGTTTTTTGACGAATAAAAAACGTAACGCAACTAAAAGTAGCAACACGTGATTTTATTAAGTCTTATCTCAAATAACTGTTGTCAAATGAACTTGGTTGTGCTTCACAACTTGTGTTCAATGTGCCTATACTACCAGTGCCAACACTTCTTTTGAGTAGGCCTATCTAAATTTGTAAAGTTCTTGATGGACCTGTTGATTATTCTGACAGATTCTTTATTTATCAATTTGATTGTCATCTTGCTAAGTGACTTCTCAGTGACGTGCAGCTACGCTGGTACCCTGTTTCTCTTTTAAATAGTAATAATAATGATCATCTGGCAATATCAAGGCTATTTGATAACAATGATTTGAGATGAGACTTAACAAAATCGTGTTTTTGCTACTTTTCGTTGCGTTACGTCTTTGGATTGTCAAAAATCGGGAGGTGACCTCACTAACAGTGGTATAACATTTGTTGTGCTCGCAATATTTTAATGAAATCTATCCATCATGTGTAGATATGAATTGTCCTTACACCTGTAAATTGTCATGTCTAAATTCTTACTATTGGCCAAGATATTTGGAAAAATCCTAGTTTTTGTTGCATTTGGTATTTCAATCGTCAAAAAACTGTGGGTGGCCTCCCTAAAAGTGGCATAACTTTTGTTCCGCTTGAAATATTTTGATAAAATTTGCACCATTGTACGTAAAATTATGAATTGTCTTTAAGACTGTCAAATTTCATTTAAAAATTCATATTTTTGGTCAAGATATGGGCTAAAAAGCGTAGGGAATTACTTTTTTTGGCGCACCCTGTACATGCATAGGGTCTACCTATGCAGAGAAGCGGCTTTAGTGGTGCTTAAAACTTTTTCAGACAGATTCTAACCAGCATTAATGCATATGCAGACCCAAGTTTATTAATTATGCAAGACAAACATTTATGTGAACTCTCCTAAGTGCATGCCTGGACATACCTCGGTTACACGAAGCTTAGTATAGGCCTAACGTTATATCTGAAAAATGAGGAAATAAATATAAAAATTGAAGATTTCTCAAAAACGTTACGTGATGGGACCATTTCAAGGTGATTTTCGTGATCAGCAGCAGAAACTGCATAAGAGACAACTGAAAATGTTCAGGAAACCAAATCACTGTTTTCCAGTGTTATCAACCCACCTTCTATTTTATTTTTTTCGTCGATCTAGCGCCAATTTATGCATGAACATTTTCATCAATCCATCTCAAGTATTTTTACCGACATCAGAATTTTCATCAATTCATTCGAGTTTTCACTTGATCGAATGAATGCAATTCTGTCGCTCATGTTTCTGAGATTGGCCGAAGACACAGAAGAAAACAAGTTCAACTCTGGATCAAAGAAAATCGGAAGGATTCCGTTGTATAAGCATGTTTCCAAGCGACCAAGAATACCCAAAAACCTCAGAACTAGCGCTCTATCGCTCCAGTCATATTGCGCATCCATTTCATACATTAACGCATTCTTGAGATAAGAGACCAGAGGCCTCAAGTCGGGCTCGCTCCAACAGACGGACACTAGAGCACGCAGAACATGTCTAGCACCTCCTGATGGATTTTGTTTCTCTTTCCTGGAGAAAGAACGTCTCCAGGTCAATCTATTCGAAACCTCTCCTTTCAATGGCGTGGCGCTCGTGGCAACGTAAAGTACTCCGTCAACTTGGTAAGCAGGAACAAGGTCAACTGAATACGATCGAGAACCCCAGAACAGTAATCCACTGTTCGGATAAACATCCATTCGAGTGGCTTGTCCATTTCTGCTAAGCTTCACCTTCCCTTTCATATCATCTGAGTCATTGATAAGACTCTGCAGTTCGCTATAGAAGATGTCAGTTGTCTTTTCCGGATCGACGTATAAGTAACTGGCCAAACTAGATCTGAGGAAATTGTACAATTTGATAATTACAAAGTCAGTTAGGCCTATCTTTTCAGGATTGATATGTAAGTCTTCGGCGAAGAAGTTTCCGATGAAATTAGAATAACATGTCAAGACCTTGTCCAACTCTGAACTTCGTGGTTCATCTCGATTTATTTTCAGCCAGGCGTACCCAGGTCTAGTGTCATCGTGATGCACCCGTAGGTCATGTTCGAACCTATCTATAACCAGCAGAGCGTTGAACAAAATGTCATCGTTTGCGTCACTCTGTCTTACCATCACTCCTTCGTGTGATTTGCGGGTGTATTCTACATGGTGGCAGACTCCATTTCGCCGAAAAGTCCGTTCAATTTTCAGCATAAAATATCGGTGAGAGCTCTCTGCTATTGTCGGGTTCTCTCTCAGCTCTTGGCCATGGTTTTCTTGGAAACGTTTGAAAGCCATGCGCAATTGTTCCAAATTTATCCACTCTAAAATACAAAATGTAGCGCCGACGTGTACCATAAAAATCAGGTAATGCGCAGTAGGCCCTATCAGCTTCATGCATGAGCTGCAAATTATATTAAGTAGTGTGCTGTAATGAGTGAATAATAACATGACTTCTACATTTATTGAAAAGTATGGAAATGCACGAATAACTATGATAACTGCGCAATGAGAAATAACAATAAAGGCCTACATGCATTCATCCATCCATCCATCGGAAATGCCTCTGAATAGTTATTTCGAAGGGTTGCTATACATAAATTTCATAGACAGATGACTAGATTGTTGTCTATCTATCTAGTTATTTATCTATCTACGAAATTTATGTAGTAACCCTTCGAGAAACCTATTCAGAGGTACTTCTGACCCAGGTCCGGTAAAAGGAAGGTCTTAGTAAGTTTAGAAAAAGACACAGAGAGATCACGCGAAGAACCCAGGTTGCAGGGAGGCTATTCCAAGAAGAAGGACCCACGATCGAGAAAGAACGACACTGTCGTGTGCAAAGGAAGCACGCGGAACTTAAAATCACGTCTAGAGGCCGAAAGTAGAAATCGGCGACCAGAGCAAGTCGACGTTAAATTAGATAGAAAGGTGCTCTGTCCAGAACACAAGGCTAGCCGATAGAGTAGACCCTATAATGGATACGCTGCTGAATCGGAGCCAGTGGAGGACATCCCGCATGTGACCACACCTAGGGACACCGCCAATTAAGCTATAAGCCGTCGGCAAAATGCCTTCCAATGGACATGTGAAAGTCTACAGAAGAGCGAAGAGCAGTAGGTTACTTTGGTCCAATCGATTAAGAATGAAGGCGTGGATGCCAGAGCAAGAAGACGAAAGAGAGTGGTTGAAAAATCGTCATTAGTGCAAGAGATAACAATGGGAAGGAGTCAAGCAGAAGAAAGGAAAAAAGGAAAATGTAGGCTATATTAATTTTTATTTCTTTGCTTTCCTAGTTAAGCAAGGGATTTTAGATTAATCTGCCTAACTTTAAACCAGTCGATCAGCATACCGGAATACATGTATGTGTAGCCAGCGAATGCAATAATTATTGCTCCAACGAAAATTGCAACGACCAGAACGCTTCGCAACATTGTCGACGATTCAAAAGCGATTTAACTTACGCTAACTGAAAATGTTCATGCGGCACCGCTGCCTACTAGCCTACAAAGATATTTTAGGAGAGTCGCACGCCTTTTCCTAGCGCTTTAAAAATGGTAGATAGGCCTACATGTAGGAAACCAGGTTTAGGCGCAGTCACCGCTCTCTATTGATTGGCGCCATTATTGATTGTAACAGGTCTCAACATATCTATGCCATTTTCATAGGCCACAACGCCGTCAAGAATCGAAACCTACCATACAGGTTAGTGTGGTTCTAAAAAATGAAAGTGGTTAAAAAAATTTCTTCAACCCGCCTTTTGGTGACGCCAGGTGTCAGTAGGTCACAGCTGAAAAATTATATGAAAATATTAATATTTAGAACTGGCGCAGAGCTGACGAAATATTCATATTTTGCTACTGGTTTGCATAAAACTTATCTAGACATCGGTTAATGGCAATGTTGGTAATAATTGCATACAAGCTAAACACAAAATATGAGATGTGCAATCTAATTAATTTTCTGAATAATATTACCAAAGTCATGCCGGAATGAGTCAATTTTATGTATTTTTAATATATTGACTGCAAAACTTAGAAGATAACAATGTCGTAAAATTGTAGCCGAGAATATCAACATTTGCCGATGAATTTGTCGGTCATTTGACTTTGACCAAATAGATGGGTGCCGTTTTGGTTGGCTCCTAGCATAGCCTCTTGTGTTTCCCTACGACCTGTAGCAAGAACTACCTTTGTTCTGCACTTTGTGCTGGCAATAAAGAGTTCACTGTTTGCACTGAGGTGTCTACTCTACTTCTGCTATACAATTAACCACTTTAACGGATTGGAGAATTATATGGCTCTTTTGTTACGTTCGAGCTCCATTAATATCGGCTTGGATCATACTGTAGAAGGTCATCAGAGAGTTCCAAGTGTTGAAAAATATTATGAGTGATTTAACGACGGAAGTATATCATAATTATTATTGTGGAGTCCTGTTTTCTTATAGGTTCATAGAATGGTTGGATTCGTTTTAGTGATCTCACAGAACCTGAATATATTCGTTTAGGGGCATTGCCATGAGTCTCTGCTTATTTATTTAAACATGATCGTCAAAGAACGCAAGCCCAACCAGCAGCTCAGACAAGTCCTAGAAGAGAAAACTAAACGTGGATGACAAGTGGCATCTTTAGCAACATTGCTGTTCTTGTCAGTAGTAGTTAATCTTCGCTTCTGGATGTCTTTTATTATTTCCTGAGGGGGGTGCTCGGTAGTACAGTGGATAGCGCGCTGGACTGTCGACCAAGAGGTTGGGGGTTCAATTCCCCGCCGGGGCAGAAATTTGTAACGAGATTTCTGTTCCTCTAGCCGACTCAGCTATGATGAGTACACGGTCAGTGGATGATGAGACGGTGAGGGAGAGGATTGGCCACTGCCCTTTGGATGTCTTTTATTATTTCCTGAGGGGGGTGCTCGGTAGTACAGTGGATAGCGCGCTGGAGTGGAAATTAGATGTCTTTTTAATTTTCTGGGATTTTTTCATTGAAGAAAATATCAGCTAAAATATCAGTTAAAAATGGTGCTAACGGATTTTCTGGGGTGTTTTTAATTGAAGAAAATATCAGCTAATAAATGAGTTTAAATGGTGCTAAAGGATTTTCTGGGAGTCTTTTATTATTTCCTGATACCTCCTCACATCTCTCATCTCACATCTCTCATCCAGCTCCTTTTATTATTTCGATCAACAAGGAAATTAAGGTCGTAAGAATACTGCCGAAAAGTCTCTAGCTAATATATTTAGTGCGATGTGCGAATAAACGAATATCTCGAGAAAATCGGTATTGGATACGAAAATTATGCAACTACCGGTTGAATTGTTAAACGCAGCTCCCGTTCCCCCTCCGCCCGCAATTTGCATGTAATTCGCCCCATTTCTATACAGGTAGACGTTACCAGGAGCGGTACTACTGTTACCAAATTCTATGTACGTCGAAACGAAATAGTATCCGGCTTTACCGGGAGTGAAACGGGTCAGTCCCGCACTTATGACACCATCGGTTTTGAATCTTACACTATCGAAAGTAACTCTTGTGTGAGTTTTAGCGATTAAGAATTGCCAAGTTAAAGAATGAATGCTAAGCGCGGGACCGATTGAGATAGAATCTACATACTGCTTCGTAGCTGCATCGCTGACGTTGTTGGGTTCGTGTAGTCCTGTAATGTAAGCATCATGCATAAAGATGGACTTATACACATTTATTTTAGACGGAGGAGTGCCATCGAGTGACTTAACCATCTCTAACATGATTTCATTGTTTATTCTAAAACGAAATCCATCCATCGATTGTAATGTAATAGGATTGTTTAACGAACATTGTAGTTTATTTCGTATACTACCTAAGAAAATAGTGAATTCTTTATTTTCTCCTCTCAAGTCCTTACAACCCATTGAACGCAGACGATCGGAGCCAACGTTTAAGATTAGATCACCAGTCATGGTATCACCAGTTTTAGCCACCTTCGATGCAACTTGTTCATTAACGTATTTCTTATTCGTCAAATGATTATCGTTGGACGGAGAATCGTCGTGATTCGTTATCAAATCAATGGCTTGACCCCAACTTAAAGCCTCATCCATTGCTGCTGTCAAAGGTTTCGTTGTTGGTAGTCCTTTAATTTTGTGACCACCCATTTTTAAATTTCCAGTCGCGATGTTTGCTCCATCCAATCGAAGAAAACTAGCATTTACTTGACTAAGAGTAACACCTCCAGCGATTACTCTTTGTGATGAACCAACATCGGTGTGACCAAATTTATCGACAGGCATTTTATATATAATAATAATTTTTAATGCAGATTAGTCATCGTATACATATAATTGCATTACCTGAATCTTTCGTATACGATTATCTTCCCTTTGCCATGTAGATGTAACTCTGTAATATTGATATGCATCCGTAGTAGAAATATTTAAAACTGTATCTTCAAAAGTTCTTGAAGAATAAGATAAGAATGCAAACACTACTCCATCATTGCTAGCGTATAAATCGAAATAAGATACATTTTCTCTTTTCAAAACAATTCTCCAAATTTTAACTGGCTCAGGACATTTAATTTGTAACCAAACAGTTTTATCTTCACCCGAAACCCAAGCTGCGTTAACATCGTCGGTGAGATTAGTGAAAGCATGGTAGGCTTTGTTTTCGTTATAACAAGCACTGGCACTAGCAACGAATCCTGTCACACTTTCATCAGCTTCCAAGGGAGGAATATATCCAACATGACACTTTTTCAGAGATTTGTCGACGTAATTCTTTGTAGCAGCATCTTGAGCTAAAAGAGGATCGCTTAAATCGTTGATATTATTACTATTCATTAGGATATTTTGATAAACGTCGATTTTTCGATCGTTAGACGCTCTACCGATTCTCATTATATTTTCTACACCCATTTTGCATAGAAATCCATCCGTCGATTGTAATGTAATAGGATTGTTTAACGAACATTGTAGTTTATTTCGTATACTACCTAAGAAAATAGTGAATTCTTTATTTTCTCCTCTCAAGTCCTTACAACCCATTGAACGCAGACGATCGGTGCCAACGTTTAAGAACAAGTCGCCAGCCATTGTATCACCAGTCTTAGACACTTTTGAAGCATCAACGTATTTCTTATTCGTCAAATGATTATCGTTGGACGGAGAATCGTTGTGATTCGTTATCAAATCAATGGCTTGCCCCCTACTTAAAGCTTCATCCATTCCGGCAGTCGAAGTATTCGTTACTGGGAGACCTTTTATCACAAATCCATTCATATTTAGATTTCCAGTCGGCAGATTTGTCCCATCCAATCGAAGAAAATTAGCATTTACTTGGCTAAGAGTAACACCTCCAGCGATTACTCTTCGTGATGTTCCTCCAGCAGCGGTGTGACCAAATTTATCGACAGGCATTTTATAAAATATTAATTTTTAATGCAAGCCATTTATAACTTCTTGGAAATTCATTCCATCACCCACCATCTTCAATACATACAAACACAAATGACCACAAAATACTTCGTTATCGGGTTGTATTCGCTCGCTGTTATATAACACTGGACGGCGTAAATACTTTATCAGTTCTAGAGGGGGAGGAAGGCCGTAACTATCGAAATATATTTTCTCATTACCGCTCTTTAAGAAAGCGCACCAATGCTGACCGGTTCCTTTAGAATCGTCTAGATTCAATATCCCACATTCAATCCGTCTAGGTTTATTCGGCAGCTCGTCTCGCACGAAAACGCCTCTAAAATTCGGAATATTCAGCTTCTTCGCGGCATCCAATAATTCAAAATTCGATAAAGCAATATTCGGTAGCACTACTCCACAAACATCGATTTGTTTGACGCTCATTTATTTAATATAAACATTAATTAAAAATTTTCAACGAGTAGTGACCATATGCCAAAGTATGAATTCCATCCTCCATTATTACCCGTTTATCGTCATCTGCAGATAATGCAACTTTATTAATTTCTTCTGTATAAATATCGTGATGATAAGATCTAATAACATTCATCGTTCGTTGTTGTTCTTTTTTAGTAAATAAACAGTCTTTATAATCTTCGTGAGTAATAGTTTTCTGGACAACATTCTTCTTAATACCTTTACATTTCTTGTGCTCATCTCCAGCAGCCATCTTATAAGAATACAACTTTGCTCTGAGTCCAATAAATTCTTTTATCTGTTTCCCACTAGCTTCATCCTTGAACATTCCAATAACTTTTTTATTTACTCCAACCTCAATACCAGATGGATGATCTCTCGGGTATTCACTTGTGTCGAATCGAGTCTTAATATCGCCTGCGATATCTGAGTAAAAGTCTTCAGTTTTAATTTCGTATGTCAAAGAATCTGTATCGGTAAATAATAATTTAGCTCTATTTCCGTATTTATCCTTGATGTAATTGTAATGAAATTCATACATCAACGTTTTGCTCAAGTCTAATATACACATGCCAAGATATATAGGTTTATTATAGTACAATTTAGTTTTTTTCATGTGAACGGCTATTAGATTTTCATCGAAAATAGTACATCTCTCATAATTAGGTTTAGCGGCTAGTTCAATAGCCCTCTCCTCTTGACACACTAACTCTACATCAACACGATTTTCAATGTTCTCACAAGTTTTTCCAAAGACACTGTTATTCATTAACTTGAAAAAGTCTTTCTCAAAGTCATTAGTAGCTTTCGTTCTAAGAGCTGTATTTAAATCGATATACTTTTTCAACCAATCACTTTCTTCGAATAGTACACCTCTATGCACTTTTGTTATTTTCAAACCCAAGCTCTCATACAGCTTCAGATTATCGTAATGCAGCACATACTTCTTTTTATGGTTTAAGTTTGGAATTAACTTTTTGACTTTGTTAATCTCAATGCTTTCGGGGGCTAACGGAAAATCGTTATGCAGGTCGTGTAACTCTTTAGGATATTCCAAATCAACTTCCAATATGCATGGAATACTTCTCCAATTATTTAATTCATCTTCGTTCATCCATTTGAACCCGTGAGTAGGTAAATTTTTGATCATAGCCCATCCATATAGATTATTCGCATCCAGGTAAGTAATAAATGTAGAATTTTCGTTACTATTGAAATCGCTCATATATTTATTATTCGCTTTCCCGTAACGATTTGATATTGTGCTCACTCCTCCTCTCATCCCTTGCCTAAGCATCAGAATCATATCATAATCATTCAATAACTCCAATTTCACGCCTGTCAATTTTAAAGCTGCATCCCAGGCTAAACCAGGAGATGTAAAATACCATGCAGGGTCAAGCGTATAGTTCTTCATACACACATCTCTAAAGTTTTCGAAAACATCGGCAAGTAACAGAACATCCGAAACGTTGTATAAATCGTGATATTCTCTGAATGTTTTGCATCCAAATTCCTTCCATACCGTTTTTGCATGCTCGTAGTCTTCATCGCTAATATTCGAATCATTTAGCTTAGAATAGAATGCGGATTTTGGTGGTAGTTCGGTTTCATTAAAGGTAGTAAATGAATCGACGTAGTCATAAGGATATATGCCTTTTCTCAGCAAAAGATCGAGCTTCTTTCCAGTATATCGTTTCCCAATATTTTTACACTGGTCTTTGCTTAGGTTCCTCGATAAAGCATCAAGACTAGAAGCCATAAATTTAAAACTGTCGATAAAACGCAGTTGTCGCTTGACGGTAATCTCTTTTCCCTCTTTATTTACAAACTTATCAACAACGACCTCTCTGCTAAAAGATATATACTTTTCCTCGTTATTAGGTATGCAATTAATTTTATCTCCATTATTACCTCTCAGTTTCTTAATGAACAGATGACAATCGTACCCGGAAAGATTATGAAACACTACAGGGAAAAACTTGGGGACTTTATAGTCTAAATTACAAATGTTATGAGCAGCCCCTCTAAATTTACCGCTAAGATGACAGTGATCTCTCACTCGGTCTTCGCCCAACGGTTTTTCACAGATATGGCATATAGTAGCTCCATCAAAACACTTCTTGTCCTCTTCTGTAAATATCATCTTCTTAGGGAATTTAAATTGATTATATATTTGTTTTATATTCTCTTCTAGTTTATCTACAAATATTTGACCAACATCATCATCTTCGCTTTCAGCCGTAAACGTCACAGGATCTTGAGAATATACACTATCGTCGAAACATTTTATGTGGTAACAAAAGGAGCTAGGAATATGCTTTTGATATTTATTAGTGTACGACAACTCTGGATTTGGTTGGCATGTATCGATCGGTTTTACAAAAGACTCAAAATCTGCGTAGACTATAAACGGAACCCTCATAGAATTGCTATAATTTTTAAAACTTAACATAGTTCCTGGTTCTGGCATTTCTATTTTTTGTGCGTTATGGTGTTTGCAGTACTCATCATGGTTGTTAAGCGCTTCTGTCGTTGTGAAACCATTCATACACCTTTTACAATAGTGCGCTGAATAATGCGAATTTGCTGTTCGGAACGTCATCAATCGGTTAAAATTCTTTATCCAGCAATAATGTTTTTTTTCTCCATCAGATATAAGCAAAAGATCTACACAAATATCGCTTTCACAGTTAGACAGATAAAGCGGATAGACATGTTTTTCGTAACCAAATATATTAACACTAATATTATTATTTCTCTCAAATTTACCTATCACATTAGCATGAGTCGCTACCGGAAACTCAATACCACTCCAATTAAGTTTTTTCGATTGTTCTTTCAAAGCTTTCGTTATTTTTTCCGGATTTTTTACAACCGGATTCAAAGCTCTAGTGATACACCATTTGAAACATTCTTCGTCGTCGTTTTTCATATTTATAATAGCCTTTTTATTAGCTAAGAAGCTGGGAAGTGGAATGTAAGAACTACCTCTTAAGGGGGTATATTTTACTGTATTTATATCTAATTTTACAACAGCTTTAAATCTCCAATTACTTCCTTGCATCTGAAAACTAGCAATAGACTCCATGATTTTATCTTTTTTTCTGCTGTATATTTCATTCAAGTCGGTTGCTTCTAAAATAACTTCTGCCCTGGAAACGAATGGTATATCCTCAGAAGTCACTATTCCAGATTTCATATCTACTCGTTCCATAGTACAAGTAAGAACCAAATTAGTCTTTGTCTGACGATTACTCGACAACAGATGTACTACCTGCGGTCTGACGAAATTAAGAAACGACGAGGCATCCATTCCATTAATTCCATCTATTCTATATTGCTTGGTAAATCCTTTAATAGCCGACGCCGTTTCTCGAATTTTAGTTTTATCAAATATCCTGGAAACAGTTGACTTCAACGATTCGAGTTTTTCATTAACTGCTTTATTATCTCGTTCGGGTACATAACTAAGTAACCAATCCGCAAAATCATTTAATTTAGCTCTAACCCTATTTTTGTATTTTCTCTTAGGCGCTACTGGTTTGTATTTACCAGGTGTGGGTGTAAGCGTAGGAACCTTAATGTCAGGAACCGATGAGTCGAGCAAGTGTTCAACATGGTTCATGTTTCTTAAACTACTTTTCTTTAAATACATTTTATTTTTACCACGCAAAAATATTAATACATGTGAGATCGAAGATCCACTTATCGAACACTTATCTGTGAGATCGAAGATCCACTTTAATTGCATATCATTCTATCTCTCATACACTTTAATTTCGTATCTATCTCTCCAGACATTTCCGTTATGATAAGCTATTATGCCAGCACTCTGACCATACGCCTTAGCAGCTTTATACATCGATGGATACGAGGTAACAACGCCAGTCTCTCGATCTATAATATCTACTCTTCTCGGTTGTTTCCTGATACTACTCAACGTGTCATGTCGATATGACACAGACTTGTAGTCCGTCGGAAGAATATTCTTTTCAATCAGTACAGCTATCATTTGAGGTTTGTTGAGATGTGAAGTGCCTGTAACATTGTTATGCTTGGCCAACATTCTAAGCTCTGGTAGCTTCATAATATATAAGTATTCTTTAAATCAATTTTCCATACACAACACTCATTTTCTGCCCATCCGATTGGAACTGCAGCAACCTATCTGAAATTACGACAGCATACGCTTCTGTGTCGGCTGGCACTGCTGCATTGAAAAGAGCCTTAATCTGAATATCAACGACTGAAGATTTCAAACGCTCGGATTGTTTGCTTACATCGAACACGAACAACGGGTATAATTCTTTATAATCTACAGGTGTTATATTGCTTTGGGTAATCAACTTATCCATACCATAGAATTTTTGACTAAAGGAGGACGCGTCTCTGTACGCTCTGGAGAATTGTTGATTAGGAAACGACAGGTTATGGTCGACAGCTGGATATCTTTCTTGATTCATCATCACATATATGTTCTTGAGATCGCAGTGATTAAATAGCGACGGATTACTTTCCTGATTACCGCTACGGTCCGTCTGAAATCCTACGATGATATATCTAGGTTTCTCAGGTGATGTTTTTACGCTAAGACGCCAACTGAAACTTGTCGACTGAGGAACCGTTATTGTGTCGCATTGACGAGCTCTATACGCAACTGGCAACGTTAATTTTGATTCAATCGTCTTATACAACTGCATTCGTTCCATATCGGAAGGAATAACGTGTGGAATAAACCATGAAATTTTGTTTATCGCAACTTTTCCAGCAGCTGCAGCGTTATCTCGGAATATTGCATCATCGTCGGCTTTACGAACTAATGTCAGCGTCTGTTTAAAACCGTAAATAATCTTGTCGTAATCGTCGCAAAACCCGAAAATATGTTTCAACGGAACAATAAAGCTGAACATTCCTTTAGTGTTTGGTTTGCGAATGAGAAAGCTTTGTCTAGTGGCAAATCCGGGGTTATCCGCAATAACAGCAGTCGCTCCAGTGTCTTTATACCACAGCTGATTTAAGCCTTGAGTCAGCTGAAAATCGTTTGGATACGTAAGTAAACCGAGCATCGTTGTAGCTTGACCCGGATGAAATAGCGTTTCGATTTCTTGATTAGATAACTGATAGGATATTTGACTGAATAGATACATAAGCCCATTATTCGTAAGAGCGACTAAATCGGCATTAACGTATGCGGTGTCATCGGCTTTAATTAGTCTTCCTTCGAATTGTAGATATGACTCTGCTGGGTGACTGTATAAGTCTTGTAATTCAATATTTATTCTTATTTCACCAGAACTGTTAAGGTTAGTTCTCGCTACAGGTTCGTACTCGTGCCATTCGTATCGCTCGATACCTTCATCGATCAATGGTTGCTCTGTGAATCTTAGAATATCGGATTGCATTTTATAATACATATATTTTTAAATAAGAAAATAAATTTTTACACCTAAATAAGAAAATAAATTTTTACACCTAAATAAGAAAATAAACTTAAGCAAAATAAATTTAAACTGCCATTTTCAAACCACCTCCGTTTAAACGTTTTACGAGATCTTGAATTCTAATAGCTCCACCCGTCATTTCTGGATTCGATCCTAGTAATCTAGCTAGAATGACTTTAGTTTCCTGAGTTATCGGCTGCTGAACGGGAGCTTTAGGGAGTATCTTATTGAGTAATCGTTTTCCAACGTCGATCGCCTTATCCTTAGCAACACCCCCAATCTCTTTGACAGCTGTGCTCGCAATTTGTTTGGCTGCATTCGATGTCAGTAGCCTCTTGAGAAATCCCGCAATGGAATCGAATATTCCTGCTCCACCGACAACGTGTACTTTTTTATAACTTCTTCTCGCAAGGACCAGCATTTCTATATCATCAATTTTTAAATTAGATCATCAATTTTTAAATTAGATCATCAATTTTTTATATTCATCTTTGGTTATCACTCCTTGTCTTAGTAACTCATCCGTCATACCTACAATTTCATTCCTTACACCCGTATTTCCCGCTTTGTAGCTATACAATCGTAACTCTAATTGTTTTACTAATTCGTTAGGATCTGAAGGAATGGTAATTATTCCGCTTCCTGTTTTACCTCTTAACTTCATGTAATCGTCCCATATGGGTTTTATTATCTTTGCATATTTTACACTTCTAGACGATTTAGGTTTGTTTGGTTTATTTGGCTGACTCATGGCATTCGTTTTAATTAGAATCTCGGCGTATTCTTTGAGATCACGATTATCATAAATTGAACTGTTTGGACTAGCTAACGTTAACAATTCCCATAATCCTGGAGTTCCTTGATAAGTTGTGGTTCCAACTGTAATATCATTTCCTTGGATTGAGGCTTCGCTGTCACCGATGTAGAATTTTCCATCTCTTGATCTTAATCCGAATGTTGTATCCACAAGTCTTTTATCAGAAGCATATTTTTTAAGGTATTCAACTGCAATATTTCCTAATTCTAACCTTCTAATGTCTTCTACTGGGTCATCGTCATCGTACGCCTCTATAGACGGATACTGGGGAAATTGAATAGTTTTCAACGAATCTGGAAGTGATTTTAGAGCAAGTGATGTTGCTGCAGAATTATCCTTTATTGTCGACAGCAAAGCGTTTTGTTCTTTCGAAATTGCTGATTGAGAGTCGACTATTGGTTTGTAGATTTTCGTTAATTCTCGTTGAAGTCCAAGATCATCTATTCTCTCTGAGAGAAAGTTTTGTTTAATATTTTTTTTCGTTTTTAAAAACTCTTCGATAATAAAATCTCTTTTTGCAGGATCGCTAATTTTCAGTAGTGACATTTTTTATTATAATGTTTAAAACGTAACGTAAAACGTAAACGTAAAACGTAAACATAAAACGTAACGTAAAACGACACGTTATGCATCGTAGTAATTAACGTAACAAATGGAGTCTTTTTCGTTTATAGTAACTGGTGAATCGGAGTTGTTTTGAATTGTAATTATTATATCCTCTGCGTCCTCTAGTACTGTACCATCTTGAAGGCTCAGTCTGAGTTGTTTCAACTTCTGTCTAAGAGAGACTAGACACATTCCACTGGTCATTCGGACTCCAAGGCCTACTTCTACTGTAATATTTGTCTTTGGTTCAATCGTTATCGCTTGCTGAGCAAAAATCTCATATCTGTCGCCTGCTCGTTGTCTTGCAGGAGCGTGAGTGACCACTTTAGGCATCCAAATTATCGGACTCACACGAGGCTTCCGTTTGGTGATAAATTTGTGTATTGGGTGACCGTATCCAGACATTTATATAAGAGATTGTTTAAAGTAACATTCCAAGAATAGGAATATTTTTAAATGGTGAATTGGGACCAAGTATAAGACCTTCACCGCTGATATATCCTGCTCCTCTTTTCATAAACAAACCAGAACCCGTTATTGAAGTACCCTTTTTCCACGGAGATAGAAAAAGACCTTCCCCAGCAGGTCTTATCTTACAGCATATTCCTCCTTTCTTTACGTAGAGCACGCCAGATCCACTTTGTGAGATCGAAGATCCACTCATCTGTGAGATCGAAGATCCACTAATTTTATCGACAATTTTGGAACCAGCTGCAGAACCCAATCCTGTTAAGGCTCCTGTGGCTAAACTCGGGAGAACACTAGACAGTAGAAACTTTCCAGCTGTTGCTAAGAACGGTAGAATAGCACCAATAAACCCGCCTTCGACTCTCGCATTGTCTTCTAATTGCTTTTTACCCATTTTAATTGTCACTCCAGTTCCATTCTGATACGCTTTAGTTAACTTGTTAATTTGCCTCTGGTTTAGAGCTAATACATGCTCACCAGTTATATCTTCATGAGAAAGTCTTATACTCACCCCAGTTCCGACTTGAACAGCTCGCTTAATCTTCTCTTTTTGCCCTTCAGAAATATTAACTTTGACCTTAGCGTAAGCGCTCATCTTATATTAAATATAAACTTTAAATTAAACCTCTCTTATGTGAAATCGTATCGACAATTCCTCACCTCTTAAATTAATTAGTTTTCCATTTTGGTCTATTAGTTTTGTTTCCATCGATGAAATAGAGTATAGCGTTATTGGAAGATATACGAGATTGTGAGGAGATTCGATTATCTTGTAACCAGGCCCGACCGATGGAAAGAAAGAATAAATTATGTTCTCCGTAGTTCCGTTGGCATACGATGATCCTATTACATCACTCGTAACTCGTAAACTATTCACGCTGTTTATATCGACTATGTGCTCGGATTCGTTATATCCTTCGGAGTATACACGACTCTGAAATCCTAGAACGGTACTAATTGAATTTGGTACTGTAAAATCAACTTTATAGTTCTCATCAATTTCCAAAACAGCCTTCAAAGTATTGTTATTTGGTTGCAACTTTATACATTGACCATGACCTTCTTCTTTTAGAATTCTCTGTATGTAATCGTTTAAGTCTTCGATTTCATAGCAACCGGTTGGAATGTCTAAATCTTCCCACGTTACACCGTTATCTGACGAATATACGAATTTATTATTTGTTTCGTCTATATTGGGAAAACTGTAGTAAGTTTCAAGATTAACAAGGGCCATTTCATACTTCTTACTTTTGTCCAGTTCGATTAGTGGATTAAATTTCGTTCGAATTCGTGTGCTCCTTTCGCTCAACAAAATGCAAAAGGATTCTTTAGCCTCTGTGTTGCGTGCAATCGTTTGAGTATTAGATAAAATTTCGTCAAGAAGGGTTTCCATTTTAGATAGCTATTTTTAAACCTAGAATATAAAATCTTAAATTTTGTTATCATTTTATTATTGCTTTTATTTAATGTAAAATGTATCTAATCCAGATCTGTACCTGCCCTTATTTGTTTTACTAGTAAGGTCTATAACCACAAAACCATGCGTTTCATCCCACGCAGTTTTGCATAGTTTTCGAAATTCTTCAATAGTCATATCATCTACGCCTATATGATCGCTGTATATATGATTAATATTTTTGAGGTCTTGAGGGAATAGACATATAAAGTTAGCATTCTCTCTTATAGTTTGTCTAGGTAGCTTGAAATAATTTTGTGCTAGGTAAAAGCAGTCTACATTACTATGCCTACCTCTTATATAATACGATTCGCATTTATTTTGTCGCTCTAACTGTAAATCATCAAAAATCATGAGATTCTTCTTATCTCGACTTAAGTCTCGTGGATCTGGAACATCTTCAGAGGTTTCAAAGAACTTGCAGTCTATATCCGATGTTTCCCCCATGTTTTTAGACATCTCCTCGACTACGGCGGTCGGTGATACATTTAATTTCATTATTTCATCTCGATTATCAAAAAGTCTTATAATTGCTTCCTTTGGTAATTTCTCTTCGAATGCTTTCTTGAGTATCTTGTATTCTGATTGAAAAAGCGATTTTCCAAAGATTTGCAAGTTATCATAGTCTAACCAACCAGGTCTCAGTAATAAATTAAGTAGTAATATTGTCTTGCCGCATTGAGACTTACCGACGATCAAACCTCTGATGCTTCTTGGTAGGAGAGGACTGTTAAAGCGTTTACTTGATTCTTCATTCCACGATAGGTCTTGGACTTCCATTTTAATTATATTATATTAAAATGGAGCACAGCTCGTATTGCGTAAAATGTAAGCGACAAACTCAATCCCAAGATATTCAACGAGTTGTCAGTAAGAATGGCAGACCTATGATTAGAGGTATATGCGTTGAATGTGGCGCTAGAAAAACTCAGTTTACTAAAATGTCCACTACTGTACAAGGAGGTGATTTGGTATCAGCTCTCAATTCTGCTACTTCTAACATTAAACTTCCATGGGCAAAGTACCCGGGTGAAATGCATCTTCCAGGACATTCTTTCACGGGTCCAGGAACTCGACTGGATTTGCGTTTAAATCCTGATGGGACGCCAAAAGATTGGAGTAAACCTGTAGACAGAGTTGATGCAGCAGCCTATCGTCATGACCTAGCCTATGCTAAACATACTGATACAGCAGGGAGAAACGTCGCTGACAGAGCTATGATAGATGAATTAAATAATATACCTAATCCTTCGTTCCGCGAACGAATTGAAAGATCTATAGTAAAACCAATATTATCGACGAAGACCCATTTTGGAATGGGATTGAAAAAAAAACTCTGAGATGGACAGACCAACTTGCTGACGAATTGCATAAACCTATAGTCAGGAAGTTCAGGAAGCGAGTTGTTTATGTTCAGGGAGTGGACAAAGTTTGGGCTGCTGACTTAATTGATATGCAGGCTTTTGCTAAATTTAATTCTGGTGTGAAATATTTGTTAAGCGTCATTGATATATTCTCCAAGTATGCATTTATTCAGCCGTTAAAAGATAAGCGCGGAGAATCTGTGGCAGATGCTTTCGTTAAAATATTTAATACGAGCAAAAGAAGGGGTGATAAACTTTGGGTCGATAAAGGAACAGAATTCTACAATAAACAGGTAAAATCATTAGGTATGGAGTTGTATTCGACTGAAAACGAAGAGAAATCTTGTATCGTGGAAAGATTTAATAGGACAGTAAAAGAGAAGATGTTTAAGTATTTTACAGCAAATTCAACTCAGAGATATATCGATGTTTTAGATAATATGGTTAGTTTATACAACAACACAAGACATTCTTCCATTAAAATGACTCCTGTTAAAGCGAGTATTAAAGCAAACGAATGGGTTGTGTGGATGAATCTGTATGGTGATGCTGTACCTGAAACTGCTAAACCTAAATTTTCAGTAGGAGATAAAGTAAGAATTTCTAAGAAGAAAAAGACATTTGAGAAAGGCTACACAAATCGTTGGACACAGGAAGTTTTTACTATAACACACATTCAGTACACAGACCCTATAACCTATAAAATCTCTGACTATCATGGAGAAGAAATAAAAGGGACATTTTATGAAGCTGAGTTACAATCGACAACGCAAGATACATTTAAAATAGAAAAGATTATAAGAAAAAGAGGAAATCGGTCTTTGGTTAAATGGTTAGGCTATGATGATTCATTCAATTCATGGGTTAATAATAAAGACTTGATGTCATTGTGAATTTACTACTACTATTAGCAAATTGTTTCTACTACAGCCCTTGTGCAATCATTACTTCTCTATGAATAAGAACACGCTTTAATAACAAGTTCTACTGTTCATTCGCAGCTTGGTATCATCGATTATGTCGAAAGTAGGTCATGAAGCACGCTGACTAAAAAAAAAAAGGTCGTTAACTTTCTTGGGCGGTCAAAATCGAAAAACAAAATTCTTGACTTTTTGGGACGGATTACAAAAAAAAAAAAAAAAAAAAAACCTAGAAAAAAAACCTAGAAAAAAAGTTAGAAAAAAAACCTAGAAAAAAAGTTAGAAAAAAACCTAGGAAAAAAGTTAGAAAAAAAACCTAGAAAAAAAGTTAGAAAAAAGTTAGAAAAAAAGTTAGAAAAAAAAATAGAAAAAAAATAGAAAAAAACTTAGAAAAAAAGTTAGAAAAAAAGTTAGAAAAAAACTTAGAAAAAAGTTAGAAAAAAAACTTAGAAAAAAAGTTAGAAAAAAAGTTAGAAAAAAAAACTTAGAAAAAAAACTTGGAAAAAAAGTTAGAATAAAAGGTAGAAAAAAAACTTAGAAAAAAAGTGTGTGTGTGTGTGTGTGTGTGTGTGTGTATACATAAGTCTTGTAAACAGCGATTTTCATTTCGCGTCTTCATAAACTTTTCTTCATCATGCAGCAGCGACAAGAATTTATCTTAGCGACAGAACCGGAAGTAGAACGACAAGATTTTTGGCCAAGGTCGATTTTTCCACAAATTGCACCGCGTACGATAAGATTTAATCTTATTGTACCACGTGCGAAGTGTCAACGATGTTATGGATCGGTTGCAACGATAAGGCCTTCTTGCATACAATAGCTTATACAAAAGACTAAGACTTTTAACTGGTTTGTAGCACTATTTTAGCTTAATTTATCGGCAATGGAAACACCCCCAGATTGCTCGTTTATTACCTCAAAACCTTTCCCTAGCTACTCGTTTTTTCTTCAATGGAAAACACCCCCAAAGGAGAAGAGGAGGAAATAATAAAAGACCTCTTGGTTGACAGTTCAGCGCGCTAACCACTGTACTACCGAGCACCCCCCTCAGGAAATAATAAAAGACATCCAGAGGGCAGTGGCCAATCCTCTCCCTCACCGTCTCATCATCCACTGACCGTGTACTCATCATAGCTGAGTCGGCTAGAGGAACAGAAATCTCGTTACAAATTTCTGCCCCGGCGGGGAATTGAACCCCCAACCTCTTGGTCGACAGTCCAGCGCGCTATCCACTGTACTACCGAGCACCCCCCTCAGGAAATAATAAAAGACATCCAGAAGCGAAGATTAACTACTACTCTTGTCGTTGGAGAGCACGGAGAGAAAATTCAGGTCTTTTGGGGGGTTACTGTCGATGCTGCGCTCTGGAAACAGTAGGCCTACTTGGTATTATAGGATAGTCACAAAGAGTGATACTTCTTTCATAATTCATATGATCCAGATTGTTTGCCACACGAAAGACACGAGACTTCCGGGATTTCGTTGATACTGGCCGCAGACCGTGTCGAGGTTCATATTGTGAGAGGGATATCCAGATTTTAAACGTGTAAATAGCTCTGACCATCATAACACCCGACGCACAGCTGGTGGATACCGGAAACATAGTCATGTGGTTCAATGTCACCGAAAAAAATGGCAGGTAGCTCAAGAAGTTCATTAGTAGTCATCACCGCAAACTCAATGACCTCGTCCTTCCATGGGATCTGGTCGTCATCTGCTCATCTTCTGTGGATGTGGAAAAGGATGCCTGATCTATAATGGGCCGGAAATCTTTAAAGTGACTTGATTGCTCCATATTGGAAAACTTGGAAGCATCATACAAACCTAAGACCTTCTCCAACATAATTTCCGAATTGTTGTGGTGGCATGCCAAATTTAGGAGCTCTCAGCCGAATTCTCTTTACGACAATGAGCACACGCCACATTTGTAAGTCTTAAACATTTAGCGGCACTACCAACTAAGCAACTTGCAGTAGCAGCTTGACTTGGTACTTTACTGTTTAGCCTTTCCTTTCCAGCAGAGCATTTAATTAAGGACTGCATCTTTTGCATCTCTTATCATGCTGATCACCGTTTTATCTGCGTGAGCTCTGCCTACCACTTTCATTTGCATAGGGCGCCGCGCACTGCGCTCTGATGTCTATGGTGACTCAGAAGTCACTTTCACTCAGAGTGTGACAATGCAAATCCATTTCTTCTATGGGTTGGTCCTACAACCTGGAACTTGACTATTCGACCTCTCTCAAACTGTTTTCAGTTTTAAAAACGGTTGAAGACTGTTTTTCGCCTGATCTCGGCCGGGAGCACCTCTGAGTTGGCATCTTGAAAGAGCTACATATAAATTCTGATTGATTGAGTGATTGATTGACTGATTGTTTTACTGACCATGACAAATTTTATGCTAAAACTAAGTATCAAAGTAGTTCATTATTCATTAGTAAGAAATTGCCAAATATGCGCAATCATCATAACTTCAACTGGTTCGCGCCAGTCCTAAATACGTTTGAAATTTGAAAATATTTTGGATAAAGAGTCTCCATAAGTCGTATCACCAAATGCTGGGTTGAAGAATAAAGAAGAACCAACTTCAAAAGTTGTCATTGTCGATGGAACCACACTAATACAGGTGTGTTTTTGAGTAAGCTATTTATAACACTTTATCTTCCCATCCTCATTGCCAAGTGGTCCTCGAAAGCTGTGTCTTGTGCACTAACAATCTGCAGGACTGCATGGTAGAAATACAAACGGTCACGTCTCGACGTGTCGCTTGGTAAATTTTGAATTACAATCATAACTTCCAGTTCATTGTTTCGATGTTTTAGATGTCCTCTAGGTCAATGTCTAAATCATGTACAAAGCATGTCATCATCATCATCGTTGTCCGTGGGTTAACAACCCGCAGGTGTCCGACGCCACTCTCTGTCTGAGTCTGTCTCGCATCATGCTTCCCAGCTTCAACCGGTCCGGTCAGCAGGTCCGCTCCACACCATTAACATCTTGAAGCCGCTAGACCACCTTGTCCGATCGAAGAGAATATTGGGAGGGAGGTACGAAGGACAACCTGGGTCAATGCCCGTATGTGTCCCATGCTCTCTCTCTCCCTCGACTCTCTCCATCGGTCTGTCCTGACCGGCCTGTGCATTTATGCTCCACATCATGACACCTAAAAGCATCTGGGCCGCGCTCTGTCACTTGTGTTGTGATTTTTGCGGATTTCAGTCGTCTTGGTCTTTTACTGCCAGCGTATCGCCACCCATCTGGCAAACCTTCCTCCTTTTGTCCGGGCTTAGGAACGGCACAGAGACGTTGTTGGTTCCCTGTGGCGGAGGATGGATGCAGTTTAACGTCATGCCCAGGACCAAGATAATAACGTTCTCGTTGGCCAAAATAGTCTGCGCTGAAGCCGAACAAACATCATCATGCTGTGCTGTGCTCTGGAAGACTGACGGCTGTGAAGTAATGCACAGCTGAAGTAGACATCTTTAACCAATGGCTATAATTGGCCATATTATGCCTAGCGTCAAATCGCCGCCCTAGAGTTATAATGCTCTATCATAGCTTCTGGAGAAACCGAGAAAAACGACTTTAAAGTTTGGTCACTGTTTTAGGCCCAAAATTCTTAATTTCATTGTTTTGCAGTATAATTTTATCATTTTTAGATTCCTGCCAGTGATTTGTTTTGAAAAAATATATATTTTGTTGAACAAAAGTAAAAAAATATAGAAAAATTTAAGAAAATGCAAAAATATATGTTACAGCAAAACGTTTCGATCAGACATAGTAAATTTAACCACGTAAAGTAATACACGAAGTATTTATTCTAATCGCGTCTTCAGTATTATATTGCTCTATCATACACTGCGAGTATGCTTTTGCTCTAACTCATCGTAATGGTTTCGCCTATGATGATGATAGAGCATTTATACCCTGAAATATTTTATTCAGTGAAACTTTGCTCTATCATAGTCAAAAGCAGCCTTGTGATTGGCTGCCGACGAGCAATGATAGAGCATTATAACCCTAAGAAAGTCTAGATTGGAAACAGTTTCGCAAGATAGAGCTTTTAAATACTGACTTATAACTAAGAAACGACCGCTTCATTCAGCTAGCTTCTTTGTCTAATGATAGAGCAAATGTTACCCTGATGAAATTGATACCAAACTCGATTTTTTCAAAAATTCATGATAGAGCATTATAACTCTCAGGCGGCGAAATGCTAACCCTTTTGGCGTCGGATAGACTAGTAATAGAATAATTGGGATCATGATCTAAAATTCTAAATGACAACTCTGCTGTCCATTATCTGTTGTACTTTCTCGCAGAGCCCTTCGCTCTGCCTCTAGCGGTAAGCTTTTGGTCCCGCGTGTTGAAACATCAACCTGGCAGCGTCGTGCTTTCTCAGTTATAGGTCCTTCTGTCTGGAATAGTCTCCCGTTGCAGATGCGCTTGCTGCCTAGAGTCGACTCGTCAGTGTTCTTTTACAAGCTCCTTAAAACTTTTTTGTTTCACCGTGGTTGGACTGGGAGCGCTTCTGAGTGGATTTCTTGAAGAGGGGCTATATAAATTCTTGAAATGAATGAATGAATGAACGTAAACGTTTACCAAGAGCTCTCTACATTATTATTGCCTTCTCAACAAGCGTTCGTGTGACCCGTTGAACAGTTACTAATCCCGTCCTTGTAACTGAGTTGTGGTATTATCAACTTGGTTTCCCATTAGATAATTTTTATGTCTACCTGCATTGGTGCGTAGTTTAAATAAAAGGCCTAAAAGTGCAGATTTCCTCAAAGGTGTTTCAGTCATCAATCAATTAAACCCCCGGAGGTCTGGACGTCATGAATAGCTAAGTTAATGATGGGCTAGTGGCAATGGTTTCCAGCAAGTGGCGAGTCAGTGTTCCTAAATGTCCCTGAGGAAACCAGGTTTGGAGTTTTGATGGAACTAAATTATTGAGTCTATCCATGATAGGCCTACTTACCGCAAAAATAAAATAATCATAAGTGACGTATTTGAGCACATAACACGTTAAGTCAGACTTTATTTTATTTTTTTTGATCTTCATTATCCATTCAGTCAAGAGCATCACAGAAGTTTTATGCTAACTGAGTGGTGGTATTATCAACCTGGTTTCCCATTAGATGAATTACATATATAAATATATATACATGTATATACATAATATTTATGTCTACCTGCACTGGTGCGTAGTTTAAATACAAGGCCTGAAAGTGCAGATTTCATCAAAAGCGTTTTAGCCTTTAATCATTTAAACCATCGGAAGTCTGGACGTCATGAATAGCTAAGTTAATGATGGGCTAGTGGCAATGGTTTCCAGCAAGTGGCGAGTCAGTGTTCCTAAACGTGAGTGAGTAAATTGGAAGTGATTGAGTCAATCCCAATCCCTGATACCTTCTGCAAAAATAAATCTTAAGTAACTCTTTTTTAGCACACCACAAGTTAAGTCAGACTTACAAAATATTTAATTTGATTAATTATCAGTCAAGAACATCACAGAAGTTTTTTACAAGGCTCGGCGGATCAGAAAAAATCGTCGGTGAGCTAGAAATGCAGTAGCCCGCGGCCATACATTTACCATGATATGGTAATAGGCCCTATATTGTAGGGCCTGTGCTTTAAATCATCCTGTGCTGTGTGTCTCAAATCTAACATGATCCGTTAATGAGAACGCTTACAAGTACGCTATAGGCCCTTTAATATAGGCCTATATATAGAGACTGCATGGCATGCTTCGTAATGTAATGCTAAATGCTAAATTCCAATCATGTCCTGAGGAACCTTTTCCCACCTCTAGCAAAACCACCTGTAACTTACAATTAAGTCTCCCCCTCCCCTACCCTCCCATAGCCTCCCTCCCATCTCCGCCCATCCTCTCCCCACCCATCCCATATCCCTCACCTTTCCCTCTCCCTCCCCTCCTCTCTTTCCCTTTCCCTCTCCCTCCCACTCCCTCTCCACCTCCCCTCCCCCTCCACCCGCCACCTTCCCTTCCCCTCCCCTCCCCATTCCCCCTTCTCCTCCCCTTTCCTTCCTTTCCCTTCCCTTTCCACCCTTCCCTTCCCATCTCCTACCCCTCCCCACCCCTAATCCCTCTCCTCCCCCTACCCTTCCTCTCCCCTCTACCCGCTCCCGTCCCACCTCCCCTCCCTTCCCCTCCACCTCCCCTCTACTCTACTTTTCTCCATTTTGTTGTAAAAGATTGCGCTATTTCAAAAAAACATTATGCAATCATAACCGGTTTCGAATTGTTGAATGAACGAAAATCGATTATGACGTCACGGCACGCGACCTCAAGCGATGCATCGTCTAATAATGGCGACGTAGGCGGTTGGCGATGAAATGTATAGGTCAAATAGACGACGAATTAAAATGATGTAATTGTTGTAAAATATTGCGCTTTTTCACAAAAAAAGCATTATGCAAACCTCCGCGTATTCGGACGGAACGTTTTGGTGAAAGTTTGAAAACAATCTGTCAACAACTTTCCGAGATCCTTGAAGCCGGCACAAACGCAGTTACATTTTTATTTATATAGATATAGTCACAAAACACTCGAGGTGCATACACAGTAGTGTGGTTCCATCGACAATGACAACTTTTGAAGTTGGTTCTTCTTTATTCTTCAACCCAGCATTTGGTGATACGACTTATGGAGACTCTTTATCCAAAATATTTTCAAATTTCAAACGGCGCGAACCAGTTGAAGTTATGATGAATGCGCATATTTGGCAATTTCTTACTAATGAATAATGAACTACTTTGATACTTAGTTTTACCATAAAATTTGTCATGGTCAGTAAAACAATCAGTCAATCAATCACTCAATCAATCAGAATTTATATGTAGCTCTTTCAAGATGCCAACTCAGAGGTGCTCCCGGCCGAGATCAGGCGAAAAACAGTCTTCAATGTTTTTTAAAACTGAAAACAGTTTGAGGTGTCGAATAGTCAAGTTCCTGGTTGTAGGACCAACGCATAGAAGAAATGGATCTGCATTGTCACACTCTGAGTGAAAGTGACCTCTGAGTCACCATAGACATCAGAGCGCAGTGCGCGGCGCCCTATGCAAATGAAAGTGGTAGGCAGAGCTCACGCAGATAAAACGGTGATCAGCATGATAAGAGATGCAAAAGATGCAGTCCTTAATTAAATGCTCTGCTGGAAAGGAAAGGCTAAACAGTAAAGTACCAAGTCAAGCTGCTACTGCAAGTTGCTTAGTTGGTAGTGCCGCTAAATGTTTAAGACTTACGAATGTGGCGTGTGCTCATTGTCGTAAAGAGAATTCGGCTGAGAGCTCCTAAATTTGGCATGCCACCACAACAATTCTGAAATTATGTTGGAGAAGGTCTTAGGTTTGTATGATGCATCCAAGTTTTCCAATATGGAGCAACCAAGTCACTTTAAAGATTTCCGGCCCATTATAGATCAGGCATCCTTTTCCACATCCACAGAAGATGAGCAGATGACGACCAGATCCCATGGAAGGACGAGGTTATTGAGTTTGCGGTGATGACTACTAATGAACTTCTTGAGCTACCTGCCATTTTTCTCGGTGACATTGAACCACATGACTATGTTTCCGGTATCCAGCTGTGCGTCGGGTGTTATGATGGTCAGAGCTATTTACACGTTTAAAATCTGGATATTCCTCTCACAATATGAACCTCGACACGGTCTGCGGCCAGTATCAAGGAAATCACGGAAGTCTCGTGTCTTTCGTGTGGCAAACAATCTGGATCATATGAATTATGAAAGAAGTATCACTCTTTGTGACTATCCTATAATACCAAGTAGGCCTACTGTTTCCAGAGCGCAGCATCGACAGTAACCCCCAAAATGACCTGAATTTTCTCTCCGTGCTCTCCAACCACAAGAACAGCAATGTTGCTAAGGATGCCACTTGTCATGCACGTTTAGTTTTCTCTTCTAGGACTTGTCTGAGCTGCTGGTTGGGCTTGCGTTCTTTGACGATCATGTTTCAATAAATAAGCAGAGACTCATGGCAATGCCCCTAAACGAATATATTCAGGTTCTGTGAGATCACTAAAACGAATCCAACCATTCTATGAACCTATAAGAAAACAGGACTCCACAATAATAATTATGATATACTTCCGTCGTTAAATCACTCATAATATTTTTCAACACTTGGAACTCTCTGATGACCTTCTACAGTATGATCCAAGCCGATATTAATGGAGCTCGAACGTAACAAAAGAGCCATATAATTCTCCAATCCGTTAAAGTGGTTAATTGTATAGCAGAAGTAGAGTAGACACCTCAGTGCAAACAGTGAACTCTTTATTGCCAGCACAAAGTGCAGAACAAAGGTAGTTCTTGCTACAGGTCGTAGGGAAACACAAGAGGCTATGCTAGGAGCCAACCAAAACGGCACCCATCTATTTGGTCAAAGTCAAATGACCGACAAATTCATCGGCAAATGTTGATATTCTCGGCTACAATTTTACGACATTGTTATCTTCTAAGTTTTGCAGTCAATATATTAAAAATACATAAAATTGACTCATTCCGGCATGACTTTGGTAATATTATTCAGAAAATTAATTAGATTGCACATCTCATATTTTGTGTTTAGCTTGTATGCAATTATTACCAACATTGCCATTAACCGATGTCTAGATAAGTTTTATGCAAACCAGTAGCAAAATATGAATATTTCGTCAGCTCTGCGCCAGTCCTAAATATTAATATTTTCATATAATTTTTTAGCTGTGATCTACCGACACCTGGCGTCACCAAATGGCGGGTTGAAGAAATTTTTTTAACCACTTTCATTTTTTAGAACCACACTAATACACAGCAAAAAGACTTATTCACACACACACTATTCCTAATATATATATATATATATATACACTGTGTCCGGAAAAAAAGGGACCCATTTTGTAAATATAAAAATAAATAGTAAATATTCATCGATTTTTACAATTCAAACACCGTTTTTATCCTAACATATTTGTCTAACAATTGTGAAAATATAAACGTTTTAGTCCCAATGATGACGTCATAGTGACGTCATTTGCATAAAAATTCAAATTTAAGCGATAAGTGCACAAAATTATCTCAAATTTCAATATTTTAAAGATGTTTTAAGATGTTATTTATCAATTATAAATGTTAGTTCAATTTTATTTTTATATCAGAATTATGTCAGACTGCAATTTGTGCTCAAAGTGTTCACCTTCGAACCCAACGCAAGCTTCAAAACGGTCGCGCTAATAGCCAACATCAGCATCGATAACCAGCTTATCAAAATCCTCCCAGGCATTAACAATTCGCTCACGTTCTTCAATGTCTCTTTTACTAGTCTTGTACACCATCTCCTGCAATAGTCTCCAAATTTTATAATCAACTGGATTTAAGCTCGGGCCGTTCCTCGGCCAAAGATCATAGGAGGAATGAAATTCGGAGTCTCCTTAGTCAACAGTTCAACGGTTTAACGAGCTCAGTTAGCTGGAGCGCCATCTTGTTGAAATGTTCATTAATCCTAGTATTCCCGTATATCAGGCACCAATTTTTTTTATAGAGCAGACACTTCCTGTTATGAGCTGCATTTATTTTCACTCCTGGTTCTATTAAATGGATTTCCGTCTTACTAAGAATCAATATACCAACCGAAACCATGCATGACTGGCCGGCTAAATGAACTTTTATGGAAATGACGTCATTGTGACGTCATCATTGTGACTGGAACTTTTATATTTTCACCAATATTAGACAAATATGTCAGGATTAAAATGCTGTTTGAATTGTAAAAATTGGTGAATGTTTAGTATTTATTTTCATATTTACAAAATGGGTCCCTTTTTTCCGGACACAGTGTATATATATATATATATATATTGTTTTCATAAATTTTAAAGTAGGCTATTTACACAGCTCTTCGATGAATAGACCTACAAACGTTTGCGTCACGAATTGGCTCTAAACGTCTTAACCTGAACCGATAATAGAAATGAAGTGTTATTTTTAATCTTAATGTCAATAAATCGATAAATTATATTATAAAATCAAATCGGTGGAGAACAGTTCTTTGAAAATAATGCAGAGAGAGACAGATTAGTTATTTCTATTCAATTGTTCGCTCGGTCGGAAGGCCTTTGATGTTGTTGCAATGATCTAGTCATGTGATAGTCTCCATGCGCTCGACTCCTCTCTCTGTCTCGTCATCGTCTTCTTTCCATCCATGCTTTTCTACTGGTGAGTTGTGTTATACACCGTATCTCAATAAAAAAAAGGTGCAAGATTTTCCAAATATTTAGGAAATTGAACCGAGAATAAGATTCCAAAATAACATGTCATAAATGTGAACGAATAAAAAGATATGGCTATTTCAATGTCATCCCCGAAATATCAGTTTTCAGCAAGTCTGTTATGGTTTCCGTTGCGGTTTCGACGCTTGGCCGTTCCCATTTTAGTCTTCATTGATTCTGGAGTAAAAATTAATGAAGCCTATTAACGCGACGTTCTACTGTCACAACATCTTCTACATGTAATCAGAAATCTAGCCCCAGAAGGCAGCTTCGTTTTCGACAGGACAGTGCCCCACTGTAGGCCTATATTGCATCAATCAAACACGATTATGTGCCTAACAGACTTAGTTCATTGATTTTTTCAAGACTTTTATTACTTCAGAATTTTTATCAGCTCCCTTTCATTTCGAATGCGATTGATTCTGTCGCGCATGTTTTTCTGGCTCGATGAAGACATTGTAGCAAGTAGGTTGATCTGCCGAATAAAGTAATGCGGAAGATTTTCGTTGGCCAGACACATTTCCAGTCGACCAAGAACACTCAAGAGCCTCAGGACTAGCGCACGATCGCCCCAGTCGTATTCGTCGTCGTCCATTTCATAGAATAAAGCCGTCTTCAGATGGTATGACGTCAGAGGAGCTAGTCCTGGTTCTCGATTGCGGACCACCTTCAGAGCACGCAGGACACACTTTGCTCCTTCAGATACATGTAGCTTCTGTTTCTCCTCAATGGAGAAGGAACGTCTCCAGGTCATCCCATATGGAAACTCTCCCTTCACAGGCTTAGAAACGTACAGTACATCGCCGACTTGGTAGGCCGGAACAAGATCCACAGAACACAGGCGCGGGCCCCAGAAAATCAGCCCACTGTCCGGGTGAAAATCCATCTGAACTGCCGTTCCATGTCGGCGAAGCCAAACCTTGCCTTTCATCTGAGCGGATTTATTGATGAGTTTCTGCAATTCGCTGAAGAAAAGCTCCACTGTTTTGGCCGGGTCGACGTATAAGTCACCGGCTGTGCGTCCGAAAAAATTCCATTTCCTCAAGACCTTGTCCAAACCCTCACTTGGCTGTTCGCCTTGATTTAGTTTCAGATAGGCGTAACCAGGGCTGACGTGCTCACTTGCCTCCAAATTATATTTGTGCTTATCTATGACTACCATGACGTCTTCCATGTCGTTACTCTTTCTGACCTTCACTCCTTCGTATGAGCTGCCCGTGTATTCGAAACGATGGCATATTCCATTCCGACGAAAAGTATTTTCAATTTCCTTCATGTATGCTCGATGATTTTGCATTTCTATCGTCATACTCTCTCTTGGCTCACGAGCATACTGGTCGTGGAAGGCTTGGAAGGCTCGATACAATTCGTCCGACATTTTCGAATCTAAAATATGAAGTAGGGTTTATTTGAATAACGAAATTCAAATTGGAAGCTAGTCAGTGTTATTTTAGTTCCATTGGCTATTCCTTTTCAGTGTCTTATCTGATCATTTATAATTGAAGCGCTTCTCGCAGCAAGAACCTTTCAAACCCGAGAAAAAAGGCAAGCTTTTAGACAAGAGAAAGGCGAGGGTGCACTAGCAGAGAGGATGGCAGAGCGAACTGATAGGGAAGTCCATTCCATAGGGAGGGACCAATGCAGGCAAATGATCTGGATTGAGCCGTGGCGGTCCTGACTCGGGGGACAAGGAGGTCAAGCCGATCAGAGGACCTAAGAGGACGCAGCGTAGTGGCAGAAAGGAGGGGGCGAAGTATCTGATCACACAGATACTTCGGAGCAAGACCAATTTGGGGCCTAAGAACTAAAATCAGGACTTTAAATTGTATGCGGACCGAGAGTGGAAGCCAGTGAAGTTATTCAGCCATGAATATAGAAATGTGGGAGAATCGAGGGAGACGGGCAATGAGCCTAGCAGCAGCATTGAGTACAGATTTCAGGGGCCCTCTGACGCCTTAGCTGGAAGTAGGAAGAGCGAGTAAGATTGGCAGTGTGCTCAGTGAAAGCAAAAGAGCTATCTAGGGTGACACCTAGGTCTCGAACACTGGATAAGTTGAAGTGAAGAACAGTTTGAGAGAGCAGTGTGTACTGTGTAGTCGAGGTTTTGAAGCTGCTTAGAATTGTCTGAGATTGATACTGAAAATATCATGGACGGAAAAGCGGACAAATGAATGGGTGCTGTAGTTATTCAACAGAATCAATTATATTGTTTTTCGATTAATGACATTCATTTTGATTATTTTGCAAGAACAACAAATCCTATGAACTTCATGGTTCTTGCTGCTGAGGTGTAGCCTAATTTGACGAACTCGGCTCTGAGTATTACCGACAAAAACCTGTTTCATGTCGGTATTCCGTCCTGTTTCTGTTGTCTTTGTCTGAATGAAG
The DNA here is from genome assembly GCA_945859605.1 of Lumbricus rubellus. Lineage (NCBI taxonomy): Eukaryota > Metazoa > Annelida > Clitellata > Crassiclitellata > Lumbricidae > Lumbricus > Lumbricus rubellus. The sequence continues at coordinate 918,665 of OX243828.1, forward strand.
CTCTCTGTCCTTTCCTCTCCCTCTCCGGAGTATTCTTTAAGTCTCGCAGGATAAAAATTTCAATGTATCAGGATTATATCTAACGAAAAATAAACCTATTCCCTCGCCAGTCTGTGGTTAAAGTGGTTTGGGTGAGCAGTGGGAACGTTGAAGAAGGGACTTAATGTAATGCACGTGTTCAACAGGGTTCCATGCATGGTGAGCAGTGGGAAAACAAACCAAGAATTACGAGAGCAGTGGGAACGCCGTTCCTATGCGTTTCCACCCACTTTGAACGCTGTCCGTCACCAAACTATAATGTTTGGTGGAGGAATAATTGATTTATTCTACGTTCCTATTAGCACGAACTATTAGACACTCGCGTTACAGACCTTTGCCTCGTAATATTCCCATTAAAGTTTCTTGACCAAGGGATCGTGTTCCTATTAGCAAGACACTAGCACTACAGATCTTTGCCTCTTAGACCTGGGTCTCATAGGAAATCAAACTGAGCCATAAGTTGTTGAATGTATGCCAGGCTAAGTGCAATAAATATTTTTAAATTGCTGTTTTAATATCAGACTAGTTAGCTACACCGGTAAGCGAGAGCGGCATTCGTCTGTTGGATACAACGGACTGCGGTTCAAGCCCCAGGCTGGGAGCTGACACTCAGAGATTTGGATATCTCGGGCTAGCTAATATATGCATTTGGTGCGACTCAGTTCACACTGCCATGGTTACTCAACTGATTCATTTAACTGCACTCTACAATGCGCTGCAGCTACAAGACTACAAACAAATAGACCGGAATCGAAAGAACGAAGAAGATTCGACAGAAATGAGACACAAAAATCGTTTAAATCTTACCAACTTGGAACAGGACACAACTGCAATTACTTCAGTCAGATGCCTAGCAACCAGCTTTCGAAACCGGGATAAACACTTTCCCAGGCCTATTATAAATAGACAACACTGAGCGGACTTCGGCTTAATTAATGCCAATGCGCTGCGAGGCAATGCAACCTACATGCGCAGCAGCTGAAGAAGATGTTCTTAGTCAATGGTCAAACGCCCCACTGCACCCAGGGTGAGAATCGCCGGTGTAAAGGTTTCAAATTACCCCCTCCTAAACATTACCCCCCGGTAACTTGAAACCGGTCTCAGACTACCCCCCGAAAACTAGATTTGCATCAATCATCGCAATTATTGCACCAATAAAATCAGAAAAATCATCCCGCTTCTTGTTTTGGTCTGCAGATTATCATCCGTCATCCTACTTCGTGTTTTGTTATCAATATTTTGATCCGAAAAAAATAATAGCCTCGACGCCATTTTCTCCATGTAAACTTCAGCGGCGATTAGTATTTTAGTTACAGATGAAAATATTGATAACAAACCACGAAGTGGGATGACGGATGAAAATCTTCAGACCAAAACAAGAAGCGGGATGATTTTTCCGATTACTTTAGTGCAATAAATGCGATGATTGGTCCAAATTACAGTTTTCAGGGGGGTAATGTTTAGGAGGGGGTAATCTGAAACCTTTACACCGGGATGCTGAGGAGTTTCAACTCCCGGTCTTTCTTAGAGACACAAAGCAAAGTCTTTTTCACATCCCAATTCCATGTGGATCATAGCCCAACCCCTTGTTCTTTTTCACAATTTTTCTCACACTCACTGATCCGTCTTTTCTCCAATGTTCCGTCGAATGGACTACCGTTGAGTTTAGAAGATGATGTCAAACCAACCCAAATAATTATCATCTATTTATGTATTATATTTGTTTATATTATTTATCTGCCGTTTCAGAAGTATCTCAAGAAGCATTTAAAAGTCGGGTCATGGGAGTACTGAGCATTCCTCCATGCGAAGAAGAGAGAGCGACTCTGCTCAGAGATGATGCTGCATATTAGGAGTGCTAGCAAAAGGTTAACCTGCGTCTGGTTACCTCCAGGTTATTTTCAGTCCGGACATTTCCAACTGGTTACGGTGAACAGCCAACGAACGCTTTCAGTTGTGCAATATTATAGCGACGCTCTAGACGCTATACGGTCAGCCCAGTATCTGTTAATATTGTGATTGACGCAATTCTGAGCGTGTTGACCTTCTTTATTGGAATGTGTATGAAGGCGCTAAATAAAGCCGTGCGTCTTAATTTTGTCTTTCGAAACTAGATAAATAAAGCACTGTTCTTGAGTCCCACGATCCATTGCTGCCACAAAAATTAATAGATTGGGTTACAATTACAACTGAAAAAAACCTCAAGAAAAGCAAACCCTACCAGCATGCACGCAGACAGTCTTTACACGACCAGCGATTCCATATGGAACCTGTGTTTCCACATGAAAGCCATGTTAACAAATGGGACCCTTAGACTACACAGTCCAAATAGGTTGCGTCCCATAATAGAAAGCCGTTCAAATTCGAGCAGGGAATATCCATGCGCTTAGTAGACCTATTATAGGCAAATGGTTTCATATGCACAGAGACTGAACAAAACTAAGAAAATGGTATCTTGACCCTATGCCTACCGATTTTGTTTTTGATTAAAAGCGACTAGGATTAAACTGGTTCCCGCGATTTCGCTTTTGTGGGCGTTGTAGAAAACTCCTGATTGTAATTACGATAGGATTACGATTACCTTATAAAAAGATAGATGTAGGCCTTTTTAATAATTGCAGCAATATATTGGAACTGATGAGAAAATAATGAGCTGCTACGGCGTATGCCATCTATTTATAGCCACGTATAATACCTGTTGATTAGTCTAAAATTAAATATGCCACATGAAATCTATTGATGTATCTATTTATTTGCGCATGTAGGCTACGTAGAATGCTTGTTTCATATGCACAACGCCATGATTGTAGCAGAGTCACTATGGCATTGCTTGGGCATGTTCAGCCATGTTTCGATGCGTCTGGCCGGGTTACCTTCCAGGAAAGTGAAACCACGCATAGAATTGTCGTCTTAGTCTCATGTGGACCCAGTGCTTATAGTGCAGAAAAATAAGTGTCCCGACGCACTTAAAATTTCCAGGCTGTGCTTGACAATAAGTGGCAGGACGTCGTTCATATTTTCAAATAAGTGCATGGCTAGATAGGACGTCACGCAGCGGCGATTTTCAATTCAGACAACGTTGTATTGACCATTGTTGCTCAATTTTTGTTGGCCTTCCCCTTGGGGTTCTGGGACGGCTAGATCGGGTACTACGCTATGCTGCCCGACTCATCGGACGAATTCCTAAATTTTCGCCTGTCTCTGCTTACATGCGTGATGTGCTGCATTGGTTGCCAATAGCCCAACGCATCAATTACCGCATTGCTGCCCTTGTTTCTCGCTGTATCCTTGGTTATGCTCCATCTTATCTGCGCGTCCTCTGTCGTCCAGTCTCTGACATTGAAGCTCGTCGGGCCCTTCGCTCCGCTGCCAAGGGACAACTGCTTGTTCCACCGGCTCGCTTAGCTACCAGACAGCGCCGAGCCTTCTTGGTTGTGGGGATGTCAATCTGGAATGATCTCCCCCAAACCTCCATCTCATCCACCTGACCTGTCAATCTTTATTTCTCAAGTCCCTTAAATCTTTTTTCTTTAGTCGTGGCTGGGCTGGGAACGCCTCTGAGTAGTTCCTTGAAGAAGCGCTATATAAATTCTAATAATAAATGAATGAATGAATGAACGTTAACCTCACACGCAGAATTATATAGACCTAAGACTCCTAAGTGTAGTAGACTAATAATCAGAAGGACTTGATTTCCGAAATAGCGTTTCTGTGACGCAGGAACATGGTTAGGGCCTAAGAGGTAACAACATAATTATTTATCACTAGCTGTACCCGGCCACGCGTTGCTGTGGCAGAAAAGACATCCCCTCCCCCTCCCCTTCCCCTCCCCCACCCCCTTCCCCCTGCCTCCCCTCCCCTCCTCTCCCCTCCCCTCCCCCTCTCCCCCCCCTTCCCCCTTCCCCCCCCCCTCCCCCTCCCCTTCTCCCCCCCCTCCCCCCCCCTCCCTTTCCCCCCCCCCCCCTCCCCCTCCCCCTCCCCCTCTTCTCCCCCTCTCCCTCCCCCTCCCCTCCCCCTCCCCCTCCCCCTCCCCCTCCCCTCCCCTCCCCTCCCCTCCCCTCCCCTCCCCTCCCCTCCCCTCCCCTCCCCTCCCCTCCCCTCCCCTCCCCTCCCCTCCCCTCCCCTCCCCTCCCCTCCCCTCCCCTCCCCTCCCCTCCCCTCCCCTCCCCTCCCCTCCCCTCCCCTCCCCTCCCCTCCCCTCCCCTCCCCTCCCCTCCCCTCCCCTCCCCTCCCCTCCCCTCCCCTCCCCTCCCCTCCCCTCCCCTCCCCTCCCCTCCCCTCCCCTCCCCTCCCCTCCCCTCCCCTCCCCTCCCCTCCCCTCCCCTCCCCTCCCCTCCCCTCCCCTCCCCTCCCCTCCCCTCCCCTCCCCTCCCCTCCCCTCCCCCCTCCCTTCGCCCTCGCCCTCCACCTCCACCTGTCCCTCTTCCTCTCCCTCTCCCTCCCCCTCCCCCTCCCCTTCCCCTCCCCCTCCCCCTCCCCTCCCCCTCCCCTCTCCCCGCCCTCTCCCCTCCCCCTCCCCCTCCCCTCCCCCCTCCCTCTTTCCTCCTCCTTCCCCTCCCCTCCCTTTTCCCCTCCCCTCCCCTTCCCCTCTCCCCGCCCTCTCCTCTTCCCCTCCCCCTCCTCTCCCCCTCCCCTCCCCTCCCCCTCTCCCTCCCCCTCCCCCTTCCCCTCCCCCTCCCTCCGCTCCTTTTCTCCGTCACACCGTCCAAGGCCGCTTTCGGAAATTAATAAGCGACTCGCCTATGACGTCACAGCACGCGACCTCATTCATGTTTGGGCTGTTTGGGAACAACGCGTTTATGAAATCTGGCAGCCGTGGTGTTTTGCTGAATTTGCAAATGGCGGTCGAACGGATTGCAAAGTTCACTTTTTTTGGGAAAGGTTGCGTTTTATCGGGGGAAAAGCATAATAGAACACGGTTCTATGGGAATGGAAGGTGTTGTAAAATTTTCAAAACAATCGGTGCGTAACTATCGGCGTAATTGTGTGCCGCACTATTGGAAAGTTTCATTTTTATTTGTATAGATTATGTACAATTTGATGTAAGAGGATGTTCAGCGCTGTTAGTGGATCTCGTTTAATTGATGCAGGTTGGGCAACTGTACACGAACCGAATCACGTGATAACATGTCTCTGCACAATTCAAATTGTTTTTAACATGTATTCATGTAGGAGTACAGTAGGGCCTGTTTAGGCTTAGCAGTAAAACAAAAATAGTATACAAGTTGATTATGATGGTTCTCTGCCCAAAGGCAGGTTCTATGGCTTGCGCCACCCGGGGATGAGATGAGTGAGGTGGTTTCCCGTTGCCTTCCCCACAGACAATGATGGATAAGCAAATTGTGTTCGGGATCTGGGTGTTGTAATTGATAGCTCACTTACCTTTACTGAGCATATTTCCAATGTGACACGCTCGTCATATTTCCATTTAAGACGTCTCAGAGCCATTCGTCGCTCTGTCTCCTCCTCCATCTTCACTACCTTAATTCATGCTTTTATATGTTCACGAATTGACTATTGCAATGCTCTCCTCATTGGTCTTCCTAAAGTTCGTCTTTCACCGATTCAGTCGGTTCTCAACTCAGCTGCTAGATTGATTGCCCGCCTTCCCAAGTACTCTCACATCTCTACCTTTATGTTTCATGAACTTCACTGGCTTCCTCTCCGTGCTCGCACACAATTTAAGATCCTCACTCTGATCATAAAGGCTCAACGGGGTCTTGCCCCAAAATATCTCACTAATGTTTTACTTCGTCCTCTCTGAGCTTCCTCCCACCGTCCACTTCGTTCATCCAACAGATTTGACCTCTTGGTTCCTCGGTCTAGAACTGTTATGGCTCAGTCTCGATCATTTGTCTCAATTGGTCCTTCTCTTTGGAATGCCCTTTCTCCTTCTGTTCGCTCTACACTTCTGTCTGGTAGTCTCTCCTCTGCTTTGTCTCTTCTCAAAACCTGTTTCTTCTCGCTGGGCCTTGCGCACTGGGAGCGCCTCTGAACGGTTCACCCTACTAGAGGCGCTTTATAAATGTTTAAATACAATACAATACAAAAAACTTGCCCAAGGTCGCTCCGCAGCAGCTTGCTCCACTGCGTCCCACACGTGCTAGCCCGAGATATCTAAATATCTGAATGTCAACTCCCAGCCCGGAGGCTTGAACCGCAGTCCGTTGTAACCAACAGACGTATACCGCTCTCGCTTACCGGTGTAGCTAACTAGGCCAGTAGTAAACAAGTTAAAGTTTGTCATTAGCAACGAATTATATCTTTGTTCCTTCGCATAGCATCCCTCTCTCCTCCAGAGCAAACGACTGGTGCCATGTTGTACAAAGTAGGTCTACATATAATGTCATCCGACATTTCATCGCCTTTTACTGGTCTCCATTCGTACAAATCTTCACCAACCTTATAAGCCGGAACAATGTCCACGGTGTAAAGACGGGGGCCCCAAGATAGCAACCAACTGTCCGGATAGACCTCCAGTTGAAGAACGGATCCACCGCGACGAAGTGTCACCTTGAAATAATTTATGTCTGTCGTGGGTTACGCCGTGCAGCGACCAGGGCGTGTTCAGTCATGCCTCAATACGTTTTACATCGTTTGCTTTAAGGAAATCGATGCCATAATTTTTATGTGCTGAATGTTTACTTTTTTGCTATTATCCTAGCTTTCCTGATCAATCTTTCTCTTTCCACTGGCACACATGGGCGCCCGCAGAAATTTTTGCAGGGGGGGGGGGGCAAATTTTTTCGATGGTCACAGTTAGGCTGCCATAAATGTTTTAGTAACAAGAGCTTGAAAAATGCAAAGCTGGAGATTAAGTGTACGAGTATTTTTCAATGAGGTTTCTTAATGCAAATATTTTTCAATTTCATTTTGTCTATCAGCTTTAATATGAATAATTTATTTAGTGCGAAAAAAAATTGAAATAAAAAGTAGATGTTAGGCCTAAATGTGAATTCCTGAAGCGGCACTGTAGGCCCCTAATATTATAAGTTCATTTAATGAATGAATAAGTTAACAAAAAATAGGTGTCAGTTTTCAAGGTGCAAGTGTTCCTCTAGCTACTTCTATTGATAGCCTACTTAATTTTGTGCAGTTGCGAAAGGTTGCATGACAGCGAGATTCCAATCAAGTAGGCCATAATCGATAGAAAAATACTATTTGCAAGGGCGCCTGCCGAAGGGTTAACAGCCAATGGTCACTCTTCCAGCTTTTAACAAGATGTTGATTATGCAAGGCAGAAAATTAAGAGCATGTTTCTATCTACAGAGATTTATAAACATAGGTTTCTGACTTTCACTATGTGTATCATTCGTATCATTAGTGCTTCAATGCGAAGAAATATTTTTTTAAAACCCAAAAGTAGTAGTTTAAAAAATAAATTTCCATTTTCCAGGGGAGGCAAGTGCCCCCCTTGCCCCCATGTGCGGGCGCCCATGCTGGCACACTTCCTAACACACAGAAGAGAGCAGTTATTCGTCCTCGTCTAAAGAAGAGTGGCCTTGATCCAACTCTCTGTTCTAACTATAGGCCTATCTCTAATGTCTCCTTCCTATCCAAGATGATAGAGAGAGAGTAGTTCACACTCAGCTCTATTCTTACCTGTCTGGGAATAATCTGCTTCCACCTTTTCAGTCGGGATTCAGGCAATTCCACTCCACGGAAACTGCCGTCCTGAAAGTCTACAATGACCTTGTCCTTGCTGCTGATAAAGGATATGTAACTGCTTTAATACTCCTTGACTTCTCTGCTGCTTTTGACTGTGTTGATCACTGCATCCTGCTTAACGTCTTGCAAAATTCCTTTGGCATCTCTGGCACTATCTTAAACTGGTTTCTGTCGTACCTCTCTAACGGCACTCAGTATGTTCGCATAAACCTCCTCACATCATTCATTACATCTGTGCTCTTTGGTCTTCCACAAGGCTCTGTTCTGGGGCCACTACTGTTCATTCTCTATACATCTGCACTGTCAGCCATTGCCTCTCGTTATGGCATAGAAATCCACCTTTATGCTGATGATACACAACTCTATGTACATTTGCGCTTAAATGACGTTGCAGATGCTACAAAGAGACTTCGAGCCTGCATTGATGACATCATACTTTGGAGTCTGTCCATGCGCCTTAAACTTAAACTTAACCCTGGCAAATCTGAGCTAATTTAGTTTGATCGCTCTTCTAAGCTTCTACAGTGTGCTGAACTCTCACTATGCACTTCCTCTTCTCTACTTTCTCCTTCGTCTACTGTGCGGGATCTTGGAGTCATCCTTGACTCGGCACTGTCCCTCAAACCTCAGATAGCAGCCATCTCCCGGGCATGTTTGTTTCATCTAAGGAGAATCAGACAGCTCCGCTCTACTCTTGATTCAGAATTACTGAAAACACTGATTCACTGCCTTATTCTGACACGACTCGACTACTGTAACTCGGTACTTCATGGTATCCCTAAATGCACACTTCTTCCTCTAACTAGAATACTTCATCAAGCTTTTACCGAGACCACATCACACCAACTCTTCGCTCTTTACACTGGCTTCCTGTATGTGAGCGCATTCGCTTTAAGCTGGCACTCCTCATGTACAAAGCATGCACTGATCACCTGCCATCCTACTTAACTTCTATGATCACATTTTGTAACTCTGTTAAAGGTCTCTCTTCTCTTCGATCAGCATCTGCTGGAAAGTATGTAGTTCCTGGTACACATCTTGTTTTTGGCCGGCGTTCTTTCACATTTGCTGGTCCCTACATCTGGAACTCTCTGCCCCCTTATGTTCGTTACTCCCCTAGCGAGACTGTCTTTCGCTCTAAACTGAAAACTTTCCTCTTTGAGTCTGCCTACAGTATAGAGTATAGATAATTTTAATTACCACCGAACTTCAATGTGCACTTCTGAGCTTTGTAAGGAGGGCATTATCAAATTTTAGTTGTATTGTATTGTATACAGGGTGGCCCAAAAAGTGATAACATCTCGTGTAAGGTAATATAATTAGTTCAAAAGTGTTTATAATAATATTATATCCATAATAGCTTAAAAAGTTCACTCATTTACTTACTTACCTGTTTAGTAATATGAAGTCATTATTAAGACAATTTCCGGTCGCCATTTTTAATTTTTCAATGGCCAGTCGTCAACTTCTGCGTGTTTTGAAGATAGGCTATTTTAACCAGAATGACAAAAATCACAGCAGTAGGCTATTCTGATTTAAAATTTGCAAATTGAAAAAAACATTGAGGTGCAAGGCGAATGAAAGCTGAGTTTCTAAACAAAGCCTGGAGTATAGTTAGTGTCAGTCGGGTTATTAAAAAAATGACAACGACGGTAGCCTACAACAGAACATAAACGCGGAAGTGGTCGGCCAAAGTTTGCTAGAACACGACAGAACATATTGAGCGGGTGAGTGAGCTGACCTGCAGTTAAGAAGTTTCACAGTCAGAAAAGTCCGTGGGAAATTCAAAAAGAAACGGGTATATCACGGTCGTCCTTGCAACGTGTTGTAAGGCATGATTTAGAACTGAAAACGTACAAGCGTGTGATCGGGCAGACGCTCAACGAAAATTGCAAGTTGAAACGTTTGCAACGCAGTCAGCAGCTACTTGAACGGTTCCTAATGACAGAAGTGTACGGACCATCTGGTTTACAGACGAAAAGATCTTTTACCACTAGGCCATCCTTTGCCACGCCAGTTAATTCTCAAAATGATCGTATTTATTCAGTTGAATCAAGGAAACGGGAATTCAGTTCCAGAAAGGAGACATACGAGAACGTGAACATTCAGCTGCGGTATCATGGTATCAGTTGGTGTTTCTCGCTTACAAAAAGTTGCTGAGAAGCAAGGGGGACACATTGAACGTGTTTTATAATTAGCATAATTACTAATTGGCATACGACAGTAAATTACAAAACGTTATATTGATTCAATTACATTAAAAGACCCTTTGCTACGCGATGTTATCACTTTTTTGGGCCACCCTGTATAGACATTAGACAGGCGTACAAAAATTAGTCCTCCGACGCTTTTAAGTCTAAACTGCGAAATAGAACGTCATCTTATAATAGTAGGTCTAAAGTGAGGAGTAGCCTACTAGCTCTTTGGGCCTTAAAATTGAATTAAACCTTAATCGACAATATTTTCTATGACACCGTAACACAGCTGCACATGCAGCTACGAGGTCGCCTCAACAAACATAAGAACTCGATCAGTCAGAGCTATACGCCATAGAGAAGATAATTATGTGTCTTGAGTCGAGGTCCGAAAGGTGATCAATAATCAATAAAAGCTATAAGAAAGTAATGCATAATAATGATAACGATCTGTCTCCTGAATTCCGCTCCTTCCTGTTTTCTCTTTCATAATTACCAATCTCCCACCATCCCCATCCTACGCAGGTAGGCTATCTTTTTTAAACTCGGAACCAAAGTCTGACATCTTTCAGAACTCTAACACCGATCCATCTGATTCTTACAATCTTGCACTTCTCGAACTAAACCGCACCCGATTTAACATCTACTCTGGAAACCTTTAGACAATCCTCTGACTCCTCGCAGCGCTAGTGATTAGACCTAAGCTGGAGTCATTTTTGACTGAGGATAGTCTGCACCTTTGATGCCAATGTGCATTTAACCGGCTCAGTTTCTCCGTAGGCTACTTTCTTTATGTTACCGAGCACTGCGAGCAGGGAATCATGGTACCGGTATTAAATATATTTAACATAGGTTTATCTGTCGAATGAATATGTTTGATAGTCTGGTAGCCTGCTCGATTAGCCTAACTAATTACGGAGAAAATGTACGTAGCCTGCTCGATTAGCCTAACTAATTACGGAGAAAATGCACGACTGTGTTCAACTGTTCAATGTTCATGTGCGTATAGGCCTATTATAACTTATGTATCATAACGTTATAGCGCATCTTAAGTAATTTAACCTCACTGAGGTCAAGATTTTGTACAGAGGTCATTCAAGACATTCTCAATGGACAATAACTGCGCTACCGAAAACTGAACTTCAGCCAAAAAGTAAAGGTGCCTTCTATTGAAGTTTCCTTCGTAGGCTACAAGGAAAGAATGAATAATTCTTTATAATATTATAGGCTCCAACAGGAGTTACGTCTACTTTCTGGGGTTATTACTGAATATTTTTTGAATTATTAACTCAAAACTGTATTTGTTGCCCTGCTAGAGTCGGGAGCGCTTCTGAGTAGTCTCCTTGAAGATGCACTATATAAATTCTTGAATGAATGAATGAATGAATATATAAAAAGGTATCTCAATACTGCCAACCAGACTGAGTAGCACTGAACACTGATGAACAACCAACACTGAGGCCTTTTTTCTTACTGGCTTTCTATAGAAACGAAATGCTGAAAGATATTTTCTGTTTTAGACTATTTTAATAAGAAATGATTGAAAGCCACTACACTATAATATTAAGCTTATCATAAGAAGCAACTCTGCAATCCAACTAATTTTTACAATATGTAATAAACTTTGCTAAACTCTTAATAGCCTCACATAATTATTGCATCTCTTGCGTATGTGACTCTTGATAGCTGATACCGGCTCGATTATGCAAAGCCAAAGTCTCCACCTCTTCGATACTTTCCCCAAGATAACTGTTTCTCAGAAAATACAATGTCATAGTCTCAGATTTAATAAAAATGTGGCATGAAACAATTAGTTGAGAACCTGAAGAACCTGCATCATTTGTCTTTCATTATTGCACAGTGCGTGAATTCTGCAACCCATGTTGTTGATGCAATCCTCCACCATATGGGAAGTCAGATTGACTCCATCGAGATAGAAATGAGGAAGGTTCTTTGTCTTAAGACATTCTTCCAACCAAAGCAACGCATCCATCAGCCTCTCACCAAGATTACTTTCATTCCAGACAGTCTGGATGGTCTGAGGGTTTGCTTTACGAATCAACCAAAGAAAAATCGTTTTCAGATGGTACGAGGTAAGTGGAGCCAGAGCAACCTCTCTATTTCGTATTACCTTTAGAATGCGTAGAACCATCTTCAGACATCCGTACTGTGGACCATGAATTGCATCCTTTGCCTCTGTGGAGAAAGAACGTCGCCAAGCCTTGGAATGTTCCACTTGCAATGTAGGCCTATACAAATCTTCTTTGGGTTTGGCGGCGTATAGCTTTCCACCTACTTCATAGGTGAGTATCATGTCGACATAGTACAAAGGTGGCTTTGTAGGCCTACGACTCTCAACAGCATAAGCTTGTTCTTCGCTCTCGCATACAAGCAGTTCGCATATAAGCAGTCGAACAGTGGATCCTTCGCGTCGAACATGAACCTTTCCGCTCAACATAGGGGAACTGGTTAAGAACTTCTGAAGGGCGCTGACCATTTTGGTTGTTTCCTTTCTCGAGTTGAGCCGTTCATTGGTCCGTAGATTCAGCCTAACAAAATCTGGTTTGTCTTCGATTTGCGATAAGTTTTCAATCTGATTTGCTTTGCTGTCATCGATGACAAGCACTTTGAACTCAAGGTTGTTGTCATTTGCACCAATTCTGTGACCAGCAAAACGCAGGCGATATCCCAGATGCTGCTTCTCAATCTCCGTCATGTACTGAAGATGAGTGGGTGTGAATATGTGAACTCGCGCATCGCTGTAGGATCCTCTAAATTCTGTTTCTGTGGATGTAAGTGGTCGATACGAAGCAGGATCGGGCATCATTCTGCTCTTTACCGGTTTCGCAACGTAGAACTGCTTCTCTTCAGAAACTTCGATTTCCAAGGTTGGTACAAGATCAACGGTGTATAAAGGTGGATCGGAATTGATTTTGTGCTCATAAACGTCTATCTGGACTGCGGGACCGTGGCGACTTGGCAGAAGCCTTTCTCTAGTCTCCAATGATGAATCTATCCAAATCTGTATTTCTCCGAAAAACTTTTCTATTGTTTTGTTGCCGTCTAAGAAAAATTCTTTACCATCCGAAGACTGTGTAAGAATTTTGTCGAAAAATGTTTTCTTCTGTGCAGCTGGAAAGTAACCCTCTGATATATTAAGAAACACGTGGCCTGCGATGCTCGGAACATCTTTCGTATTCACTTTCCATCCCTCTGGCAGTTTCATAGTTACCAATATATCAAACTCCAGATCGTCGTTTCCTTCACTCTTTGCTACTTTCACTCCCTCATATGCACTGCCAACATATTGTGGATCGGCTGGAATGCCATTTACTTTCAGGTAACGAAACAAAGTTTTCATGAGCTCTGTATGTCTCTCTGACACCTCACTAAGTCTCTTTGGTACACGGGCAAATCGTTCATGAAAAGAAGAAACAGCTTTTCTCAGGTTTGCGTCCTTGTGCCAACCTGTGTGTGCAAAGAAGCAAATATCTCTTAACTGGTAAGCGCGTTGGCCTGCAATTCCACAGTATTATTGGTTATGCTAAACTGCGTAATTCAAAGTAGCTATTCGCAGTCATAAGATACAGACTATTAACTTCATAAGAGGTTCCTGATGTATGTTGCGATTCACTCAGCAGTAAAAGCGATGGATAGAAACAAATTATTATCAGCAAATTATAGCCTATTTGAAACTAAAGTTGAGTAGGATAGCAGGGACGAGAACTGTGAACGTTTTAACACTTGAGTGCCCAAGGTATTTTTTGGTACACGAAGGCCCAAGGGGGGTCCGCGCGGACCCCAGCGTTTTCATGCTAATTTCTTGAGAAGGGATTGGAATGTCGTTACAGAATTTAGTTCCATGTAATCCCAAATGAATTTGCAATCGATTGGTGTATCTTGTAGCACAATAGCACCACCTGGTGCAAAGTAATAGTGTAACAAGCTCGTGATAAACATTTTATGCTTGCTTGCGTTATTTACCGAAGGAAGCCTATACGTCCCCAGCGTGTTCGTGTTAATATCTTGAGAAGGGATTGGAATATCGTTTCAGAATTTAGTTATATGTACTCCCAAATGAATTTGCAATCGATTGATATATATTATATCACAATAGCTCCACCTGGTATAAAATAATAGTTATTGATCAGTAACCATACACATGCATGACTAATAGCCGTAGGCCTATATCTCGCGGTACCCTTAGTATATGCTGTGATTGTGGGGTACAGGGTTGGACAATACTCACTCGAAATATACCATTCTATGCCCAAATGGTTGGTCTAGGAATACCTAAAAGCATTTTGCACATCCATAGCCTTTAAAAAGTTATCCTGGAAAAACAGGCCTGGGGTCCGATCGGACCCCCCCCCCCTTGGGCACTCGAGGGTTAAAAAGTACAAAATGAGGGAATCATCATTTGAATTTAGTCCGAAGCAGTGGAGACAGTTAGTGCCAGTCAGTCGGATGAGTTGTTCAAAGCCACAACAAAGAAGAAACTTCTTTCATAGTAGAAGCTGAAGAAAACAAAGAACCGTCGGTAGCCACAGAACAATGATATTATTATAATTGGCCTCTTTTTCGAACGTAGAAGATTATCATACTTTGCTTCTGAGCCGTTGAACCTGACTCCAGCCATGCTTCAACTTCATATCTCGAACAGGGTTCCATTTCAATCTGTTGCTTAGAGGCTTCTTTGATTTGGCTGTAAACTAGACATACATTTGATTAAACATTTTCTCACATTCAAATAATATTTTTATGACCATTTGACTTTTCTCTAAGGCTATTTCACTGTCATGCTTCTGTTTCTGCGCCAGCGCCATTATGTTTTCTATATATATAATTCGGCTTGGATCTTGCCAGCGTTACATGGGTAATGTAGTTTTAAAATGCCTCACACTTATTAACATTCGTTTTACATTACTTTTCGCGCATTTTACTATACTTTGTTTATTACTTCTATGTGTTACCGGTATATTGAATAATTGTCAATGTCCCATTGTGCGTTTGCAACTGGAGTAATAAAGACTATACTTACTTACTTTTACTTACTTACTGGCTGTCTTCTTACTGCCTATAAACTTCGCCACACGATCTGGGATGAGTTGAGTGATTACTTTAGATTGTTTGTGCGTTAGATCTTCTTTGTATTTGCGACCGTCCACTTGGAACTCTTGACCTATGTCACCCAGCGTTAGCGTCTGAAATCTATTCTCTTTTACAATGACCGGGTTTAACACGATCCCGATAGGTAGGCTAATAGGCAAAAAAATGCGCTACATAAAATGAATGAACGGTTACCGAATGAGGGTGGAAGGAAGGAATTAGCCTAATTCGCATAAATTCAGTGTGAAGCATTTAGGGCGTGTACATAGATATAATATTAGGCCTTTATTATTTACCTTGAGAGATGATTGAATCTATCCACGCCCAAAATGATCCACTAGGCTAGGCCTATAGGTCTACACAATACGACAGTAACGACACTTTAGAGCCCGAGTGTATCGTGCACAAACTCTGTCCAACCGCAGACTATCATTGGCGATACGTGTTTTTGTAGCATACACGTTCTGACTACACTCATTCCAGAAAAGCGAAACCTTTTGCGTATTGACATTTTCCCATTCAACCACCAACTGCAATGTTGATCTTGCCTATATTTATTCATAACCATATTCATAGCCGCTGTGTCTGCGTGACAATCTTGACCTCAATAATAGCCTACCTGAAGATGTTTTGTATTCTCATGATCTAAATTACCTTAACCTTAGGAGGCGGTTTACAAAAAGTTAATGTCAAATACAATACAATAATTAGACAATACATTTCTAATATTGCATTGAACGAAATATTTTATCATGTTAACCTGCAATAAATTATAATGGGCTACAACTGAAATGTGACGACGTCTTCCTTTCTACGCTCAGAAGTGCACATTGAACTTGGGCAAACCATTAAGAACTATAGGTAGACTGGCAAAGGTAAGTTTAAGATTAGAGCGACTGGAAGATTGAGTAGGTTATCATGGTAGCGGGAAGCGATTCCACGTCCGTGCGCTCTTCATGCCAAAGTGTAACCATTACCATAATTCCCTCCCCGCTTCAATGTGCCCCCACGCCATAGAAGTTGCGAATTTACAATAGCTCAATTTTTAAAGTGCCAGGATGTTGCACGATAATGATGATGTCACACCAAAACAAGTTTGAGAACTGTAGACAAAAATAACTGGGGTCAAACGATAATTTTTTGGGAGTTGGATGTGTATGACGACATTACTGTGTGCTCTTATGAACGACCAGGGGTTAGCCTAAATCCCTCACCACCCGAAATTTTCACCCTGATTTTAATCAAGCTAGAGTCAGGCAAAAACATCATGGCGGCCACATTATCCTCTTACCTTCTCTCTTCTTTACGTTCTCTGCCAATTGGCAGGTCCAAACGTCCAATGTTTCCACTTTTCCCGCTGTTGTGCCATGTCCTTCAGTTCTCTGTATCCAGCTTCCATCATCCCGTCCAGCAGTTTTTGTCTAGGCCTTCCTCTGCACCTCTTTCCCTCCAATCTTCCTTCAATTATTTCTTTCTGCAGTGAGTCACCTCTTAGCAAATGTCCCACCCAATTCTTTTTCCTCTTACCTAGGCCTACATTATATACAGACCTTCCCTTTAGCGGAGGTTGAATCGTCGACGCTTCTGAGCAGATAGCTTTGAAGGGACGCTATGTAAATGTAAATCTCTTAAATGAGTGAATGAACTTTTGGGGTCTTCGATGCTCAAACTAAGGAAATTCTTCTATTATTTCCAGTAGGCCTATTATTTTCAGTGAAACTTTGTTGTTCTCGTCAGTCTCACCCCCCCGCCCCCATCATCCATTTTCGATCTGTAGCATGCTCTGCTCTTCTCACTCTCATTCTGACGCTGGCGTTATTGATTAGCTTAGAGCATTTGACCATGCGTGACATAATAAGTACGTTCTCAAGAATAAAAAATTTCTTATAAAAATGTTTTATACCACTTCTCACACGGCTCTAAATGCCATAATTGTTTGCCATGCATTAAGATTAATTAAATAAAATATCCCATGATGGTAGTATTAGGCTTTATTTATATATCGGATGCACGTCATGAACAGAATGATAACCAACAACCTATCAGTCATTGTCACCGCCTGTTCCTATAGAACGGCCCAAACATCTGTTCAGAGTGTATGTAGTTGAATAGTATAATGTCTGTAGCATACTGATCCTGCACTGAGCAAACCTACATGTACAATTGTTCATGTATATTGCATATTCACCTTGTTCTCGTATTGTGGTAACCAAGACTTCTATGTTGAAACGCAGCTGCTTTTAAAATCAGAGTGAAACTAGACCGAGCGTTATTTCTGAACCTTTGTTTTCTTCATGTTTAATATTATCATGATTATAGGCCTAAACCTTGTTCACTAATCACTACGCTGTCTAATATTAGGCTACTTTGACTTCGAGCAGCAACATTTGATAGCCGAGTGACAGCTGCCAAACCATGCAATAAAAGGGAAGTGAACTATTGAATCACCTGCTGGTGTTAGCTACACTGGGACATTATTATCCAACTGTTAACAGTAGCCTATCTGGTTTGACACACGTCGCTGAACATTATGGCTATAATAGCTTAGCGCAGTCTATTGAACTGGGCCAACATAGCGTTCGCTACGGCTTGAACAGCTGCAGCCTGCAGCCATATCGTGATATAATTTTATTGACTGAGTACATTTTCAGGAGACCGAAACAGCCGCTGGTTGCACTCTGCCAGTGCCAGCCCAAACCTGGATAAAGGAGGAGGGTGACGCTGATGGTCTTTGTTATCACACAGAGTCGCAACTTATCAAGAAGCAGAAACCAAGAGTCATCGTTTTATGGCCACACCTCTGTCATATTGGCCAGATTTTCTGAACGTTGACCTGATTTCGACTAGACATCGGTTGAGATAGGCCTACGTGTAAGCTATGCATGACCTACTACAGCCTTAACTTTAGCACTGGCGATAATCAATAATAATGTCAATAAGTCAGTTTATTATAAGCATCCTTGAAATCACGAAAGTTGTGCTGTAAAAGAAGAAAGTCGCGCTGTGAATCCACCTAATTAAAAACTATATGCAACAAGGAACTATTTCAACTGAGTCCCAGATCATTTTTATTAATACAAGACGGTATAATATTCAGGAACAGAATGGTGAAATCTCAAACAGCGAATTTCAAGCGTTTTCACGCCTTCAGAATTTTCATTAGTTCGCTTTCACTCGATCGAATGAGTCGAATTCTGTCGCTCATGTTTCTCAGGCTGACCGCGGGCATCGAAGAAAACCAGTTGATTTCTGGATCAAAGTAAAGCGGAAGGATTCCGTTGTCTAAGCATTTCTCCAGGCGACCAAGAACACCCAGGAACCTCAGAACTAGAGCACGATCACTCCAGTCATATTCCGCACTCATTTCATACATCAACGCCGTCTTGAGATAGTAAGATGTCAGAGGCTCTAAGTCAGGCTCGCGGTCGCGGAAGGCCTCGAGAGCTCGCAGAACCTGCCCAGCACCTCCAGGAGGATTTAGTTTCTCATTCCTGGAGAAAGAATGTCTCCAGGTCAATCTATTCGGAACCTCTCCTTTTAATGGCGTGGCAACGTAAAGTGTTCCGTCAACTTGGTAAGCAGGAACAAGGTCGACTGAATACAAACGAGGGCCCCAGAATAATAACCCGCTGTCCGGGTAAACATCCATTCGAATGGCATGTCCATTTCTGCTAAGTTTCACCTTCCGTTTCATATCATCTGAGTCATTGATCAGATTCTGCAATTCGCTATAGAAGATGTCAGATGTCTTTTCAGGATCGACGTATAAGTAATCGGCAAAAGTAGGCCTATATCTGAAAAAATTGTACAATTTGCTAGCCAGGAATTCAGTAATCTTGTCAGGATTGATATGTAATTCACTGGCGAAAATGTATCCGATAAAATTCCAATATGTCCACGTAGTCAAGACCTTGTCCAACTCTGGACTTCGTCGTTCGTCTCGTTTTATTTTCAGCCAGGCGTACCCAGGTCTGGTGTCATCGTGATGTACCTGTAGGTCATGTTCGTACCTATCTATTACCAGCAGAGCGTTAAACCAAATGTCATCATTTGTGTCACTCGTTCTTACCATCACTCCTTCGTGTGATTTGCGGGTGTATTCTAAATGGTGGAAGATGCCATTCCGACGAAAAGTCCGTTCAATTTTCAGCATATAATATCGGTGAAATATTTGTGCCATTGTTGGGTTTTCTTTCGGCTCACGTGCATACGTGTCCTGGAAACCTTTGAAAGCCATGTGCACTTCTTCCAAATGTTTCGACTCTAAAATGCAAAATTAAGCGCAGATTTGTACCCTAAAGGCCATGTCTAAACTGCGCTGATCAGATTTCTGAATGAGTTATAAATTATAGTTAGTTTACATCGATTGAAAAGCCTGGGATAGGCCTAAATCTCCATGTGGAATGCTATCTGGTAGGCTAATAATATTATATCCGGATTTGATCTGTTAGCCTACATCAAACCTAATTTGAAAATGCGACGCATTTGTATCAATTTTTAAAATATAAAACTGTAATCTCAAAACCAAAAACATTACCGTTTTTCTGAGTAATAAAAATGCAGTTACAAACGCAAGATTACTGAAAACTAGTGAATATTCTGAAAACCTTTTATGAGAGAAAAAGACGCACTGTATGCCACCTCCTCAAGCCAGAGTGCTGAGATAGCCTAATAATTGGAACAAGTCAAGAAACAGTGGCCATTTCTGCGGTTAGCCCAGTGGTCTGGAATCAGTGGAATGGCCTTCCGTTTGAGTTACGCCTACACCCTGGGACTCTACCAGGATCCTTCCTTACTAAACTTAAAACTGTTCTTTTTGGGCGCGCTGTAATCGGGAGCGCCTGAGCAGTTTTTTCTTGCAGGGACGCTATATAAATTTCCGAATGATTGAATGAAAGAGATAAAATAAAGAAGAGCATTAGCGAGAACAAAAAGAAAAGAAGAAGAGAAGAAGACGAAGAAGAAAAGGAAGAACAACAACAAGACAAATAACAACTACGACAGCAATGACAACAACAGAAGGATAAAGAATAGCCTATTGTATGGAACACCGCGATCTCTGCACAACACAAGATTCGCACCACTAATAACACCTCATTCACCGGCTATTATAGTCTACTTCAATTCAATCCTTCTCAACGTCAGTTTATGTGTCACTAGAAACGTATTACTTTTTATTCCAAGTTTCGTTCCAATTAGCCACGCCTAGGTCTACGTGTCGTTGCTCGCCTAGTGAATTTATTTAAATTGTAATTTTCGTTTATTCAACAATTCGATTGACAGACTGCAACCGGTTACAATATACAGTTAGCCTATGCAGTTTGAGCAGGTTATGCAGTTGAAACAATTGACAAGAACACAAATCACAGAAGACAAATCACAAGTTTTAACCACAGAACAGACAACTTGCAATAGGCCTGTAACGGCTCTAATACCAACCCACAAAGAACGTCTGCATAGTCTATCCTACGACTATTTTACGTGTTACTTACTTACTTTCGTTTGTATAGGCCTACATCTGGATCTTTATACTTTTACTTTCATATTTAAAATGGCGTGATCTTCCTACCTCTAAACCGATCGAGCAGCACACCGGTGTAATATGTGTAGCCAGCAAATGCTATTGCAATTGCAATTGCAATTGCTCCAACGTGAACTGCAACGATCAAAACGTTTCGCAACATCTTAGTCGACGATTCAAAAGCAATTTAACTGAACTGAAAATTAATGTTAATGTGGCTTCATCGATGACTGTAACAGTTGACTTACACAGATATTTTAGGAGAGTCACACGTCTTAACCTAGCGCTTCAATATGGTAGATACGAAAGCCAGTTTTGGCGCAACAACGTCCTCCCCCCGCCACTGATCAGCATTAACACAATCTACTGTGACCAATTTCTGTGTGACATATTGCAGTATTAAACCCCCTTGGTCCATATGTTAATGAATGACTGCACTAACCCTATCACTAACCCTAACCGACCCTCACGATGCCTAACCTAAACCTAACCGACCCTCACGATGCATAACCTGACCCTAACCGACCCTCACGATGCCTAACCTGACCTAACCGACACTCACGATGCCTAACCTATTATGCACAAAGGGTGGAAATTGTCCGGGGGGGTAAATGTCCTAGTCAAAAACGGGGGGGGAAGGTCCGGGGGGTAATTGTCCGGGGGAAAATGTCCGGGGGAATATGTCCGGGGGTAAATGTCCGTTCCCCCTCAAAAGCTGTGCGTTGTGCACTCCCCATCTGAACCGACTGATAGAAAGCACAATATTGGTCAGGTAAATATCTCGACGTAGGCCTATCGTTTGGTAAATTTCGAATTACAATCATAACATCCAGCCCAGATTTTAGATGTTTTAGATGTCGTCCTCTAGGTCCAAGTCTAAATCATGTGCAAAGCATGCAGACTCTTCTAATAACGTCCTCGTTGGCCAACATAGTCAACGCTGAAGCCGAATAAACATTAACATGCTCATACATGCTGTGCCGTGTTCTGCCAGACTGACTGCTGCTAGGTAGGCCCAATGCACAGCTGAAGTAGACATCTTTAGCCAATGGCCATTGGCCATATGCCTAGCGCCAAACTAATGCTAACCATTTTGGCGTCGGATAGACTAGTAATAAAATTGGGATCATGATCTAAAATGACAACAGAAACGTTTACCAAGAGCTCTCTACATTGTTATTGCCTTCTCAACAAGCGTCTGCGTGACCCGTTGAACATGCAGTTAATTTACTTATCCCGTCATTGTAACTGAGTTGTGGTATTGTCAACCTGGTTTCCTATTAAATATATGTATATATATATATAATTTTTTATGTCTACCTGCATTGATGCGTAGTTTAACTACAAGGCCTGAAAGTGTAGATTTCCTCAAAAGCGTTTCAGCCATCTATCATTTACATGTAAACCATCGGAGGTCTGGACGTCATGAATGGGTAAGTTAATGATGGGCTAGTGGCAATGGTTACCAGCAAGTGGCGGGTCAGTGTTCCTAAAATATGCCTGAGAAAACCAGGTTTGGAGTTCTGATGGAACTAAACTATTGAGTCTATCTATGATCTATTATACTTACCAAGTTACCGCAAAAATAAAATAATCTTAGGTGACGTATTTTAGCACATAACACGTTAACTTCGTTAAGTCAGACTTTAAAAAATATTTATTTTTGATCTTCATTATCCATTCAGTTAAGAGCATCACAGAACATTGATGCAAGGCTCGGCGGGTCAGAAAAACATCGTTGATGAGCCAGCAATGCAGTAGCCTGCGGGCAGGTATTTACCATGATATGGTAATACGCCCTATATTGTAGGGCCTATGATTTAAATTTTAAATCATCCTATGCTGTGTGTCTCAAATCTCACATGATCCGTTAGTGAGAACGTTTACAAGTACGCTATTTATTATAGGCCTATATATATATATATATATATATATATATATATATATATATATATATATATATATATAGCTTGGCATCAATAGCGTGCATCTGTTTTAAATGAATTATTGTATTTTTTATTGCATTGTATAAAACATTTATAAAGCGCCTCTACTATGGTGAACCGTTCAGAGACGCTCCCAGTGCGCAAGGCCACGAGAGAAGAAGTAAGTTTTGAGGAAAGAAAATGAGGAGGAGGGTTTACCAGTTAAAAGTTGAGACCAAGTAGATGGAGACAGAGTATTCCAAAGAGAGGGGCCAATTGATGTAAAGGATCGGGACCGAGCCATAGCCGTTCTAGTATATAGGAGGAACTAAAAGATCAAAATATTTGAAGAGCGGAGTGGGCGATGTGAGGAGGCTGAAAGAGGGCGGTGAATTTCATTGGCTAGATATTTCGGGGCAAGACCCCGCTGTGCTTTGGAGACCAAGATGAGGATTTTAAACTTGCAACCTACTTCATGCGAACTGGTCTTTGCAAAGTCATCGGCTCTTATGCGCAGGCAGTTCTCATAGGCTAAATGTTTATCCTTATTATCGTAATAGTGATCACAATCTCCAATTTTTTAAGCGCCATTCGAAAGCCAAGCGCAGGGCACCGGTTTATTCACGGTCTAATCATAATAGTTGTCCAAAAGAGTAGTCCGAAGGAGGTCGAAGATAGCCTTCCTCTGGAACTGCTTGTCATTCCAGTGCGTTGTAATTATGACTCTATTTAATTGTTCTATCGAATGAGTAAAAATGGAACATAGGAAGAGTATCACATGACCATCTTATGCATTAGTTGCCCGTGGTTTGGGACCTGGAGATGGTTTTGTCTTTCCAGGGACAATGATAACATTTCTATCGCAATGACTCTGTGGTTCTTTACGGAAATCTAGCGATGCGTAGACTGCAGACGTACTTTGGCTGAAGTTTTCTTCTGTGTTTGTATTTGTATTATTATTATTTGACGATGATGTAACTACCATAGCGTATGGGTTTTCCATTTCGTCAGATCTGTGGTCGATAACCTTTGAGTTCTGCGCTGCAATGTGAGGTCGTCGCACTTTAGCATCTGTCGTCTTCTGTCGAGGACACCTACAACGTATTCATTTAGAAGTTATTGTAATGACTAGGTCTGTAATTCATCTTTATAATACTGTATGCAGTGGTGTAGTAGGGGGAACGCGGGGAACGCCGTTCCCCCACTTTTTTCCAGGGATAAGTGAAATATTAGTAATAATACTACTACTAATAATATAATTATAAAAAGCGTTCCCCCACTTCATTTTTAGGACTACACTACTGACTGTATGTGGTTTCATCCGTTGGATGATTTATAATGAGTTCCTGCACACGTGACTCCTAGTACGGTATAGCTTTTATTTCTTCACTCGCAGCATTACTGCAATAATCGTTAGTGTAGCAGTGACAACAATAATATAATATTCTTCTGATTATTAATTAAGATTACACGGCACAGTAGTAAAAGACGATGAAAAGTTTAACAGGAGTCGGTTGAATATTATAGCTGTAAGACAGTCATATAAATGCACCCATAATTATGTCACTAGGCTACTCATTTAATCAATCCGGGGAAAGGAAATCTGTCAACCACAGAGGTTGCTGGAATCAATCTCGCTTCATGTTCTCCTCTTCTCGTCAATAATATTTGCCATTCATCTATTATCATCCTACCCTTTGTGATTACGTGTTTACCCATGACAAGCTGTTATATAAAAATATCTTACGGTGAATTGCAGATATTGTTACTTTACATCGATCGCTAAAAAAGCATATTATCGTCTCACAAATTCAGAAAATATAAAACAGTTGGCGGATCAACTACAGTGTACTCATATAAACAAACACATAGTTCCAGTCTATTGCTTATTGCTTAACCATTCTCAGCTCGAAAATATAACTCAATTCCTGGTATACGAATTACTAATTAATTCGTTCGTTCATCGAGCACTGCATCTTGGTCTAAGAATGCTGACTTCATTGTGATACACAGCTCATATATAATATATATAGCCTATATATATATATATATGTAGGCCTATATGTATATAATGGAGACCCATATATATATTATATGAGTAATGTAATATGCAAACCAGAGTAGATCGCACCTTTTTCTGAGTAAGATTACAGCAGCAATCAATACAGCGACGACCAAGGCACCACCGACTCCAACTCCAACACCAATTCCAATTGTAGCTGCTCTACCTGTTTAACCATAGTCCACGCATTTATACTGTTTCTCTGTTTCTACTACCAAACACATCCTTTCTACATTTCCCATTGCACTGCCTGTTCTGATACATTAGTTAACAGATGTTTAACAGATGTCATATTATCTTAATCTGCAAAACATAAAAAATAAGTAGAAGCTTACGCATTAATGTATGCAATGTTGTAGAAAAGTCTAAACGTTTATATTGAATGCATATTGCAATATTAAAAAAAATACGACGATACGCGCAGACTAGGCTTATAATAGACAATGTATCGCCAATCATAAAAATTAAAAGAAGTGGCCTATGGTTGTACAATGAACACCATTAGGCCTACGGGTCGCAACTTACTGTGACAAGCTCTCTTGCAGTTCCAAATAGGTTTCAAAGGCTACTGACTATTGTGTAAAACCTAGAAATTTATCAATGCATTATGTTCAACCTAGATGTTTGTGCTAAATACATGTATACTTACTAAGTCCCATATTTTGCTGATCCATGCTTCCTGTGTCATTTGCTGTCGATGTGGAATTAAATGTCACAGATCCAGGAATGGTAGGCGTTGATATTCCACCGTTAACAGAAGTCACAGGTAATGTTGATTTTGACATAGCAATAGTTGTGGAAGAAGGAGTGGTCATCGATGTAGTGGTTGTAGTTTTAGTGGTTTTGATTGTAGTGCTAGGTGTTGTAGAAATATTATCTACAGAGCAAACCAGCCAACATGAATAAGTTGAGTGGGTTGCTTATAATAATTATAGCCGTGAATTTACGGGTTTCGAATCCTTTTAACACTATGCCGTAGCATTTTGAAGCTTTCTCTGTTTCGAATTCCATTAGACGTCAAAATAAACGTGCAAATGTAACATTTGCAACAGCATTCTGTGATTTTACTTTATGTTAATAACCCTAAACTGCTTTGTTGAGCATTGTCGATTAATTACCTGCCATACAGACGAATGGTAGCTGCTGATTGCATCCGCATTCGATCCACTTCCAATCCGTAGACGACAAACAAAGACAATTTGCATGATTGGTGGGATGATCAGTCATCCAATTACTGTACTTGACATCAGAACCTGAGAGATCGATATTTCAACATCTGATCATCAGGCCTACTAATACTCTGTCATTCAGTAATTATCGATGTACATGCAACGTAACTTCTTAACCAAACCTACGAATTGTAACATAATCTTAGACCGCAAGTTGCATCAATTAATTAATTTATTTCTCGCATTTGCTATAGCGCCCCTTCAAGCTCACTATGAGAGGGGCTCCCAACCACAGTGTAAGACACTGCATCGGAGTTTCACGCCGTAGCTCGCGAGCAATTGCAAGTGAAGGACTCGCTCAAGGTTCCTACGCTGCGGTTGGAGGTGGATTTGAGCCTCGAACCCTCGGGTTCCAAGGCACCGAACCCACCACTACTGTAACACCCCGAAGGTGTAGTGTTGGTGGCATGTACAATTGTGCATTGATAATACTCTGCCGTACAGTATTATAAATGTGCATGCAACAGAACTTCTTAATCAAAACTACCATACACACTCTCATTTACAGAGCGCAATATTATGAACAAAGTCAAAATTTATAAAGGTAAACACGCTGGTCCGAGCATATTCACGAACGTCGACCATTGCCATTATCTTTCACAGGTCATCCAATCGATTTAATATGATACTGCACATGCTATTGGAGGAACGTACTTGTATTTTGCCATGTCCACCATTCTCTTCTGATTCCGATCCAGTAAGTATTCGACGTGTTTATCCATGAACCATTGAGTGCTTTGAATCCAGCATTTGTAGTTATGCTTTCAAATGAAGCCAAGTCTCCACCAGCGTCTAAACATCGGTTGCGTGCGTCATACCAAGACATCGTTTCTGTGAAACCTTTGTAACACTGACCACTGAGCGTAACCCCACCAGAACAGTCCGTCAGACCTGTTCAGGTTAACCAAACTTCATTCTTATAACGTCATCTTGTAGATCTTTTTGGACATAATTAATATTATTATGTTCCTTTCTATGGTCATGCATGTGTAAATTATAACTGGTCCAGAAATAGATGTAGCCCAATATATCGCTAATTGGCATACTTCTGTGATGATGGTGATGATGATGATGATGATGATGACGATGGTGCTCTGCCCGTAGGCAGGTTCATTGGCTTTACGCCCCTGGGGATGAGATTAGTGAGGTGGTTTCCCGTTGCCTTCCCCACAGACAATGATGGTTAAGCAACTTGCCCAAGGTCGCTCCGCAGCAGCTTGCGCCTCTGCGTCCCACATGCACGTGCTAGCCTGAGATATCGAAATCTCTGAATGTCAACTCCCAGCCCGGGGCTTGAACCGCAGTCCGTTGTATCTAACAGACGAATGCCGTTCGCGCTTACCGTTGTAGCTAACTAGGCTACATGTAGCTAGCTACTTCTGTAGGCTATATCAATTATACTATTAGACAAAAAGTAGATTCACCTGAGCATATAAATCCTCCTTTGTTTTCGGCAGGTCTGCTGGCAAATAGATCCAACCCAGAAGCAGTTGGCAGTAAATATCCGTAGGCGTTAGATGCATTGGTTTGGTTGGAAACTGTGAGACTGTCTAAAATAAATAATATGTATACGCAGATCGTCGGATCACTTAAACTGACCATTTCTACGACATGATGCGATTATTTTTAAAAAATCTAAGACCAGCGACACGTTATTTGAAAACTAAAAGTCAACCCATGGTGAGAAGTTAAGCTTAAGTTATTCCATGCATTGCTCATAATTTTATAACGCATGCCTCTTTCATCTTGAGACAACTCTAGCCTATTTGGCCGTGCTGGGGTTGGGTTCGCCGTTGAGTAGCCTAGTCCCTTTAATGAGCTGCTATAATATTATTAGCTCTGAGATTCGCGGATGATCAAGCAATAATGACAGGCACTCGAAAAGGATTACAAAGAATGATGGATCGACTGAACATGATATCAGCAGAATACGACATGAAAAAAAAACATCAAGAAGACAAAGGTTATGAGGATAAGCGAGGGAAGAGAGAAAACAATTAAGATCACATTAGGCTAAACGAAGAGAAAATAGAGCACGTGGAGAAATTCTGCTACCTAGGAAATATGGTCACAGATGATGTAAGATGCCATGTAGAAATAAAAAGACGAATAGCCATGGGAAAAGACGCATTCAACAAAAGAGGGGAACTCCTCAGAGGAAAATTAAATATGAACCTAAAGAAGAGAATGGTCAAGACGCTGGTGTGGAGTGTAGCCCTGTATGGGTCAGAAACATGGACAATGAGAAAGGATGACATACAAAGATTGGAGGCTTTCGAAATGTGGATTTGCCGAAAAATGGAGCGTGTCAACTGGAGGGAAAACAAGACGAACGAAGAAATACTGCAGATGGTGGGCGAGAAATGGTTAATGCTGGAGACAATACGGAGAAGGCAGAGAAACTGGATTGGCCACATCATGAGGAGTGACACCATAGTACGGGATATCATCGAGGAAAGAATGGAGGGGAAGAAGACAAGAGGAAAACCAAGAACAACTCTACTGGACTGGATGATGACAAAGGACGGTTACAGAGGACTAAAGAGGGACGCACAGAACAGATATGCGTGGCGTCATTGGACATAATATGAACCTGCCTGACGGCAGAGAACTAAAGAAGATATTAGGCATGTACAAACTCTGACTCAATGAAAAATATTATTATTACAAATATTTGAAGAACATAAATCGAAGATGGTTAAAAGCAAAACAGGTATCATCTCAAAAGACATATAGGTCTTATTGTGTGCTTTCAGAGATCCTTAAAGATTGGTATTCAGATGTAACTTCTATCTATAGGCCTATATAGTAGGTTGGCCTAATATAATACGCACTGATTCCGCTGCCATTAAGGCGAATCCAGTTGTCTGATGAACGTTTTCCATTAGTGAAAACACTCCATCCATTGAATCCTTGACTATATACACTCTTGATGAAATCAACGAGTGAGTTCTGAATGTCTTGGTTTCTAATCTCAACCAGTTGAGATCCATTCGATCGACATCGTTGTTGAGCAGTATATTGATCTTGGAATTCGCTAGCATGACTGATGTTGGATATGACAAAGCAATATCTTCCACTGCAGCCACTCACGTACGCTTCCATCCTCACATTCGTAATCTTCCACACTGTTGAATCAGAGTAAAAAAATCAAGTTTAAAAGATACTTTGCAGAATGAGAAAATTATCGCAATAACTAAGGTCGGCTACAGTGACTGTTAGCAACTAAACAATTAAGTTTAATTGTCTTAGCAATGTTGGTATAATATGGTTCGAAGAGGGCAGTGCAGCACTAATTAGAAGTAGGCTATCACAAACCGTGAAATATTTACTTTATGCAAATCTCCTAGTTTAACATATAATTATAATAAGAGTCTAAGAGTTATTTGATGATCAAAATTCATGCCTGTAATTGTAACGTAGAAGAGAAATGCTCTTTGAAAAATCATAATTCGTTTGTTCGCAGGCCCACGCTGAAGATTTCGTTTCTTCCGCTTCCTTCTTACTTTTGTTTGAAATCACGATTGAAATTTCCTATCATTCTAAAGTTTTCGTATAGTCTACAATCGATATTGTCTACCGTTAACGCTTTCTAAATCCGTATTTGTTAGGCCTATCCATGGATTTTCATCATTCTAATCGTAGTAGACCTATCAAAGTTTCTAAAGCTGAACTCTCCTAAAGTTAAGCGCAAAGGCTCACTAGAAGCGCAAGTCAACCAAAACCGCAAATGATCATTTAATAGAGTTCCTTAAAGTGTAGCATAATGTCAAGGTGTAATGGGTAAATCCCTTTAAAATGTCACGCTCTAGTTGACACGCTACCAGTCTATTCTGTCTGATGACTCGATACTGACATTTTGCAACTGTTCGTTTCTGGCAAATAACTCGAGAACCGTTTACTACCGGTTTCACAGAGTAACAAGGTTGACGCTTCAAGTTGAAAGGTTTAAGTTCATCCGGCTTGAAAGGAGTCATTCTCAAATTTGCAATGTATCATTTTGCCCGTTGCTACTATCACAATGACTGGAGAGTTACATTATACTAAACATTGGCAGTACCAGCCGCTTGGTTCTTACAATTGATTGGTTTAGCAAAACTTTATAATTATTAAAAAAAGAATATGATACCACCACTTACATCATTTTATCGCTTATAAGCTAATATCCAAACTAATAGCGCCTCTGAGTAGGTTTCTTGAAGGGCGCGATATAAATTTTCGAAACCAATGAATGATAACTGTAGGCTACAGCAGAAATCCACTAACGCCTTCGTCAAGCAGAACTTTGCTGGAACGCATCATGTGTGTGTGTGTGTGTGTGTGTGTGTGTGTGTGTGTGTGTGTGTGTGTGTGTGTGTGTGTGTGTGTGTGTGTGTGTGTGTGTGTGTGTGTGTGTGTGTGAACATGATTGTATGAAAATACGACTCTACTACGGGGTCCTAAGAAAATTTATGGGACTGAACCCCTCAACCTCCGGAAATTCTCACCCTGTGTGAATGTGTGCATGTACATTGTACAATAATTGTACATTGTACGTTATTTTCGTTATACATGTAAACGCCGATTTTCAGTCTTTCTGTTTATGGCTCTGTGACGTGGAACGGACTTCATCGAGAAAAGCGCTGCTTCCCTAGGTTCCTTCCTTCGCCATTTCATCGACTTTGTCAGACTGCCTTTGGCCTGGGTTGGGAGTACCTCTCAGTGATCAAGCTTTTGTAGCTCCTGCATAAAGGTTTCCACAGAATTTGAAGTGATTTGTATCAGCGGCATTCATCGGTGGAATGAACACACGTGATGGTTTGTTTTTAGTAGAGAACCAGAAGGGTACAATATAATAAGTGTCGACTTATTGATTGATTATAGATCTCAAACCAACTAAGGTAATTGCCATTTTAATGCTTTTATGAACAATAAGCAAACGTTAACGAAACATAAATGTTTTGCAGGTCAATGCACACTTTTCGTGTGCCAAGTCGTTCAGAATATAACGCAGAATTGTACACAGCCAATCTTATAGGCCTAGGAATGCGCATAACTGAGATTCGCATTTGAATCGCTCTGCCTGCATGTAATCCGAAATACCACTGTAATGTGGAGCAATACAGTTAGTTATCAATGTGTCGATGTCCATTGTTCAGAGTTGTCCTACACGGCAGCGCCTTATTTCAATGCGGCATAATAAGCTTACGACGACTCAATGAAGATTCATGTTAGCACTTCATCAGTGATCACGCTTTTGTAACTTCTGCGTAAAGGTCTCCACCGACCTTGAAGTGATTTGCAGCAACGTTATTATTAGGTGAAATGGGAACTGGAGATGGTTGTGCCTTCCCAGCTACAATGGCAACACTTCCATCCTGAAATCCTAGCGGAGCATAAACTGTGTGCGTTTGTGTGTCATTTGTGTAGACGATTGTAGGATCTGTATTGTTCAATTCTGGTGACGATGGCACTACTAGTGCGTATGGATTATCGTTTTCGTTTTTCATGAGAATATCTGGAGGTTGTGGCTTCGCGTTGGTCTTCTTTCTTTCAGGACATCTGCAACGGATGCAAATATAGCGCAAGTTTATTGGCAAGTAGCCAGCTAGCTATTCCAGGCCTACTATTAATTAATTAGTTGATAATTGGATAACTAGGCCTTTCGCCTCAAGACGGGATGATATAATTGAGGGGCGCGGTGGTGTAGCCTAGTGGTGGCGTCGTTGCCGTAGAGCCGGAAGGTTCGAGGTTCGAATTCACCTCGCCGCGTAAGGACCTTGGGCAAGTCCTTCACTCACAATAATTGCTCAGCGCTTCGGCATGAAACTCCGATGCAGTGTTCTCTCGCTCTGCATTCGCGAGAGCCTCTGAGTAGAAGAGTTTGAAGGGGCGCTATAACAAGTGCACATACAAACAATGTGTGTAGGTCTATAATGAAATTGCGACAATTGCCAGATTAGTTTAATGCAAATCGCATAAGATTTAAGTAGCCAAACTGAATCTTTGTCAGCGTTAGATCAACCATAGCATCGTGATACAACATTATCTCAATGCAATTTTGGCCAAATGCAAAACCAATTTTCAAAGCCATCCACTATTCATTCCTAAAGCAAATTATGACATAAAATACTAACATATCTCTCGATCGGTAGTCTAACCTTTTCATATTTACCAATGAAGGTTGATTCTTTTTCGCAGTAGTCCTAGGTCCTTCTAGCTATTCTAAATTAGTTTGAATGATGCTATAATGTGAAATAAAACCTGTTTGGACAGCGTTTTCTGCACAGTATGATGACAACTGCGACCAATGCAATGACGATTAATGCGCCACCGACTCCAACTCCAACACCAATTCCAATTTGTTCTCCACTACCTGCTGACAAGGAAAGCTTATTGTGAAATACTGATAAAATTACGACAAGCCTCCCAATTAAGCTAGTTTTAAAGCCATGTGTTAGACATGTTCAATTGTTCATTTGTGAAAAAACATCCTTCAACTATGAACAAGTCTCTCTGTTGGTCTATTTTCAATTAGGAAAGGATTTGATAAAACTTTTACTACGATTTCTATAAATTCTACTAAAGTCAATAACGCAAAATTGTTTTTAGTCGTTCAAGTTATCTCAAGAACAACTTCCAGGCTAACACTTAAATGTTTAATCTGCAAAGAATAATTAGCACAAGGTTAATGCATTTGTTCTATTCCTGTTTCAAGATTTCAGCTTAAATGCAGTTGGTGAATAATTTCAGTTTAGGCCAAGAAAGGCGATAAAATTATGCTAATTCTAAAGAGCAAGAGATTATTTTAAAATTATCAAAAGCAAGCGCACATTGCAATAAAAAAGTATCTGGCGATACCCTCGAAAATGTCAGACTCAGAAGTCTCAAGTCTCAACCAAACACTTAGACTACTGTTGCACACCTGCAGCTGTGCCATTTACAGTGGATTTCGATATCCCCGTTGTTGGTTCGGTAAGTGATGAGACTCCATTATTTCTAGAAACGATAGTAGCTGAATAAGTGGCAGTGGACCGAGTGGTAGACGAGGTTGATTGAGTAGTTGTAGTAGTTGGAGTTGCTGTAGTGCAAAAATAATTGTCAATTTATTTTCCGAAAGCAAATAGGCTAAGCCTTCATGATGAATTTACATGTAGGCCTATTTCATCAATAATCAAACTTCACTTGAAACTATGAGTCAGTAAATGCATCCTATTAGCATGAGCAGGTTTCACATATTTAAGCTTGAGTTTGTCATGTTGCAAACCAAAGATCACAGTGCCATGTTTGTTTACGAACTACTCGTATTCTAATACCTCTTTGAGGCTCAGATCTGGCGACCTGTCAGCCTCCATCGCATCTACTACCTCAAACGTCAACATTGGTGCCGAGGAAAAGGCTCTCAGGATCCTCCTTCCCCATCGGCTCCTCCTCAACGAGGACCATCCAAGTATCCATCCCTCTGGTCTGCGTGCGGCCCAGTGAAATGATCACTAATTCGCTGACAAAAACGCATTCGTTTATCAAAAACGTCTTGAGCAGAAAACGGATATTCTCGCTGTTTCGGAGAACACTTCGATTTTACGAAAAACTTCGTCTCTCTGTTTCGTGAGTGATTGTCCTCTCACGCTCAGAGAAGTTGCACTCCTCTGATCTTATCTATGAATTAATCAGTGATCCTTGATGTTCCCTGAAAGTCACTTGCGTCTTCCTGCCCGAGTCGTACAACCTCTCGTGGTTCAGTCACCATCATAACCATCTACAGACCAGGACTACCATGGACCAGTACTTCCTTCCAAAATCATTTATGAAGAATTTACGTCGACTTTTGAAATTCGCATTACTCGCAATAGTAATAGTCAACTACTCATCATTGGAGACTCAAACTGCACATCGAAGATCAGTTCTCTCATCAATATTACGCTTACTCCACAGTCCATATCCTTACAAAGTTTGGCTAACGCCAGCATAATATTATTGGTGAAGCGACTTATTTTCTGGGCGGTTGCCTCGATCACCTCATCACCTGTGAAGATCACAAAATCAGATTTCTTCTCTGTTACTCTCCGATCACTCGTTTATCCAGTTCACCCGTTTTAAATTTGCCTTCAACCAGTTTATAAATATCCTCCGGATTACACGTGGGTGGAAGTTATTTTACTCTGAGGCCTAATGCATTGCCTCCGTTCATCGAAACTCTTCTCCTCTGCCGAAACACTGATGTCGCTATCGTAACAAAGCCCTTCGGCTCATCAACAACGACGAATCTATTTGTAACAATGCTGCTAGATAGACTGCTCATCCTCCTACATTCTCTGACATCTCCTTGAGCACCGTTTAACAAATACACTGGCTTATCTTGCAACCCACATTCGGTTCAAGTCCAAACTGGGTTTTGCTAGAAATATTTCAGAGATCTTTTTCGCTTTCATTCTTCGGCTTCTCTCAAACCATGCTCTCCGCTTTTCGAGCCGGAATGATCTCTTTGGTCATCGATCAGAAACTACTTTGCCACAAACTAGATCACTTCTCACCACTGGACCTGCCCTAAGGAATGCCCTCGCCTTACTCTTTACGTGATTCCATTCTTTCTAGGCCTGTGACCACATCGCTATCTCTATTCCAAACTCACCTATTCTCTCTGGGAACTCGCACTGGAAGCGCTACCGGTACCGAATTATAGTCACTGCTGTGAGCGGCGCTAAATAAATTTCAAATGACCAAATACTAGAAAGTTTCAAATTCTCCCAATGTGGTACAGTAGGCCTTTGTTAAGTGTTTATAGATTGTGGCCACCGCGGGCAAATTTTATTAATGTCAATCCCGTTGCAACATTGTCTGCAACTAAAGGCAAAGAAAATTAATATTGCAAGGCCATCGATAAATTACCTGCCACACAGACGAAAGGTCTCTGCTCATAGGATCCGCACTCGATCCACTTCCACTCCGTGGTCGACAAACAAAGACAATCTGAATTAGTACGACCAACGTCATTGATGGGATGACCAGTTATCCAAGCACTGTACTTGACATCAGAACCTAAAGAAGCGATTATTCAATCTAATAAAAAAAATATCAATTGAAAAATATCTTAAGCCGAATTATTACCACAACACTGAATCTAATTTGTTGTGTGCCCCACCATGTCTAAAGAAGGCCTGAAGGTCAACATATTTTAAAGATGTATCATCGAAAAAATTTCGAAGTAAAATTAAATATCTACGATCAAATACTCCTCTTAATAACGGTGTTGAGGACCTCTATCACAGTTCATAGAAACTGAGTTAAGAATTAATGTAGCTAATGTGATGCTTATGATCGTAGCCTACTTGTAGTTTGCCATTTCCACCATTCTCTTCTGAATCCGATCCAGTAACTGCTCGATGCACTTATCCAAGAACCATTGAGTGCATTGAATCCAGCGTTTGAAGTAATGTTTTCAAATGAAGCCAAGTCTCCTCCAGCGTCTAAACATCTGTTACGTGCGTCATACCAAGACAATGTCTCTGTGAAACTTTTGTAACACTGACCACTGATCGTAGCTCCACCAGAGCAATCCGTCAAACCTATTGAAGCCAAGAAAAATACATTAAAGTCAAACATGTTTCATACCACCAAAATTATTTAAATCTTACCCTGTCTCATCTGATACTCCACCCTCCAATTCCCGGCTCAGACGACACCCACCTTAGTAGCTGCTTCCACCCCTCTGATCCTAAGCAAACTCGACCCGGAATACAGTGTTTTTACGGATAAGCCTTTTGACTCAACGCATCGCTCGTGAATAAGCCGGTGCCCCTCGCTTGGCTTTCTAGAGGCGCTTTAGAAATCAGGAGTTTACGATTACGACTACGATTACGATATCACTGTACAGGTAGGCCTATAATAATATAAAACGGAAGATATGTAAAACTGGTTCCATGACAAAATGTCGCACGACAAAATGTCGCCGACAAAATGTCGCCGATAAAATGTCGCAGATACAATATGTCGCTGGACAAAATGTCGCCGACAAAATGAGAAGGGAGGTATCCCAATCGCTTAAACCTTTGTAGGAAGCGTTGAAGCTTAATTGAGGCGATCAATTGCGGTGGTGTACCCCCACCAAGTAGGGGGAAGCATAGAGAAGACGAGAAATGGTTGTTGCACGGGCTACCTCGTGGAGGGCAGGAGAGGGGAGACCATGGACCCGTAGGACTCTGACCGCGAGGAGCGACCCCGAGCAGGTACTTAGAACGGTATGGACATGTGATGTTGCTCCAAGATCATCGTTGATGGTCACGCCTAGTATGAGCATTGAAGTTACTCTCTCAATTCCCAACAACTACAACATCATTGTAGCTGTCTTTGTAAATTCACGGAATCATGGAATGAGAGTAATTTATTTCGCACGTTTTTCAGCTTTTAATTTTTTGCGGACAACTTTCGTTGGGATTTTTTGCTGAAAAGTGTGTCCATTGACATTAGGCCTACTGTTAACATGTTCATTTGAAATTTCTTTTAAATAGTCGATTTGTGCAATAAAAAAGGGTTTTACTCATTTACGAATGCGCCATTTTGTCGGCGACATTATGTCCTGCGACATATTATTGTCTCTGTGACATTTTATCGGCGACATTTTGTCGTGCGACATTTTTTGTCAGGCCATCGTAAAAATTGATCGATAAAAGTTTTAAAATATCCGGTTAGTAGGCACCACTACTATTTGTACTTTGCTGTAATGAACACTGAACAGACTTATTTCACCTGTACAGATAAATCCTCCTTTGCTGTCAGTAGGTCTGCTGGCGAACAGATCCAATCCAGATGTAGGCCTAGCTGACTTCAAATATCCGTAGGCGTAAGATGAATCTGTCTGGTCGGAGACTGTAAGACCACCTAGAATGATTGCATAATAACAGATAACATCGTATTAATGAAACAGACCTGCCAAATTACCTGAGGATCTATGAAATATTGTGAAGAATCAATCACCGCTCTTCTGGGAAACCTAAAGTCCAACAGGTGGAAATGATGAATAGGCCTATCAGAAGTTTAAGACACAATTCCTTGTCATAGGCTACTAATCGAATAAAAATTAGAAATAGGTCTATAATGCTAAGCGTTATTGGATAGTCTGTCACCTGTAAATAAGCTTATTCCTGGAACATGTGGGAGCACCACGAGAAATAGGATGTTATTCATACACAATCATTTTGCAAACACTTGAAGTGTTTGGCAGGGTGCGTGATGAGATAATTTATTATTAGGCCCTAACGGATAGAATACATACCAATTCCATTACCGCTGAGGCGTATGAAGCTGCTGTCTGTTGTTCGCTTTCCATTGGTTAATACATTCCAGCTATTTACTCCTTGACTATATGCAGTCCTGATGAAATTAACGAGTGAGCTCTGAATGTCTTGATTTAGAATCTCAACCAATTGAGATCCATTTGCTCGACACCACTGTTGAGCATTTGATTGATCTAGGAGTTCGCTGTTATGACTGATGTCGGATATTGTAAAGCAGTATCCTCCATTGCAACCACTCAGGTATGCTTCTATCTTTATATCGATAGTCATCCAAACTGTTTAACAAATCATTAAAATCAGGTTTAATTTTTAATGTAAACCTGTGCAACATTTTGACATACATGTACCACTAAAATAAATTTATTTTCATGTCTTGTAGGCCTATTATACAAACAGAGAATATCAGAGTGGATGGGCCATGCGTGTCGAATGAAGGAGGATAGATGAGTCAAACAAGTCATGTTCTGTTATTCTGGGGGTTGAGAAAGACGATAAGCTCACAGATTCTAGGAAATGTCGTGGAAGGGGGCGAAGCAGCTGGCAATGGACCTAGACGAGTGGAGGAGATGCGTGTGCACAATGTTCAGACCTGCACGAGAAGGACTAAATACTAAGTCTTCTTCTGGTTTTCTGCCCCTAGGCAGGTTCGGCTGTCCAGTGTCGCCACTCTTCCCTCCGCTGGGCCTTCTCCTTTAGTCTCTGGTATCTGTGTTCCGTCCCGCTTATCCTTGCCATCAACGTGTCCAGCAACATCTGTCGTGGTCTTCCTCTTGTTCTTTTCCCCTCCATTTTTCCTTCTATCACCGTTTTTACCAGGTTGTCTCCTCTTAGCGTATGCCCTATCCATTTATGTGTGTCTTTTTCTGATTGTTTTTATCATTGTTCGTTCCTCTCCTACCCTTTCCAGCACTTCCTCGTTTGTTCTGTGTTCCGTCCAGCTGATCTTCTCCATTCTTCTCCAAGTCCACATTTCAAACGCTTCGATTTTCTTTATGTCTTCTTTTCTCACGGTCCAGGTTTCGGAACCATACAACACCACACTCCACACTAGTGTTTTTATCATTCGTTTCTTGAGGTTTCTGTTTAGAAGGTAAGAATAAGAATCGACGGAGAGTACTCAGAACCAGGAAAGGTGGGCAGAGGAGTGAGACAGGGTTGCTCTCTATCACCTCTGTTATTCAACATCTACATGTATATAGAAGAACTGGTCAGAGAAGCACTAGATGATCTGGAAGAAGGAATAAAGATGGGAGGAAGATGGATTAAGGCTCTGAGGTTTGCGGATGATCAGGCGATGTTGGCGAGAAGTCAGAAGGGGTTGCAAGAAGTGACGGATAGATTGAACACAACGTCAATCGAATATGGCATGAGGATTAACATAAAGAAGACAAAAGTAATGAAGATCAGCAAGGGACAAGAAACTACAGTCGACATTCAAATAGAAGGCAAAGGGATAGAACAGGTGAAGGAATTTTGCTACCTGGGAAGCTTGATGACAACAGATGCTAAATTTCATAAGGAAATCAGAAGGAGGATTACAATGGGAAAAGAGGCGTTCACGAAAAGAGGAGAACTATTGCGAGAAAAGCTAAACAGAAACCTCAAATACTAAGTAGGCCGACGCAAATTAATCAGTAGATTCCAACATAGGCGCCCAGACTTGCGATTGTTTATTCAATTAACATCACGCGGAGGCAGTCAAATACTCTATTTCTCAAATAGACCTATCTGAATTCTTCGGTATTCGCTGTTTTAATCGTAATAATAGCATATTAATGTCGTTTTCTAAAACCCATACCTGTTACACATAAGAAGATTAAGCTTAATCCTTTTCGAGTAAACATTGCTTTTCTATTTGAGAATCCGAAAAAAATTCATCTGAATTCTTTCATTTGTGAATCCTTTTTTATTGCCGTTGTCACATGATCTACAAACAGAATCATTCAAATTTATTCATTTCAATTTTATTTAAGTGCTTAATTCAATGAGTCAGATAATTAAATTAAAGTCAGGCATTATTTATTCGACCAAACGTAACCACCAGGTGGTATTCAGTAGCTCACGCTAGGTTAGCCGACTGAACATGAGTTTAAGCTAGTTAATGAACCTTTGCCAACGAATTCTTAGTAGGTTAATCATCTGCCTAGGACTTGAGAGCCAAAAATACAGCGGTTACGCTCTGATAAGTAAGTACCTACCCAGTGGTTGGTGTATAATTACGATTCCTGGCTAACATCCAAAAATTCAGCCCTGCAATTTAAAGTTTTTGATTTTGAAGACTCAGTTTTCACTTTTCACCTATTTCACCAGTCATCTTTTCTACATTTCGCTCTCTGCGCCACCGATATTTCTTTCATTTCTCGCATTTTTCATCTTATTAGGCCTATAAGCCTACATCAACTGCTCTTTTTTCTATTCATAATTATGGCCAACCCTTTTGAATCCGGCTTTTGATTAGGGTACGCAGCAGTAACTTTGTCAACAAAGTCTTAATTTGCAAGGACGTTGTTTCTGTTGGATCTGAGCTGGACATCAAAAACTTGTCACTTCCTGTACCTGAACTTAAGGTGTAGAACACTACTCATCTATAGCACAGAAAATATTAAGGATGGCAAGTGATCCACACCGAGGAAGAAAAGGAACTGACTAAAAAGAGGTGAAGGAGAAGAATGGGGCAAATGTGCAGTTCAGAGATTCAATATGCTATAATGAATTGACTGCTGGGGCTGTAGGCCTATTAGAGATAGTCGTGTTCTTAGTCTGAGCCACATGTAGGCCTACTTAAAAGATAATTATGAAGAGACATGATGCAGAAAGATTCAAAAAGAAAAGTAAGAGTGTTGTAATATTTTATCAACTGCAATTGCATTGGACTGTTTCTCTAAGAGATCGTGACCCCCAAAATGCCTCTGCAGAAATCTATATCAACTTGATAGACAATATTTACTGATTATTTTAACTTCTCTTCTGTTCCAGCCTTTTGTATAAAAATGCCTTACCGACACCGTAGGCCTACAGCAGTTATCACAATAGCCTATACATGTCAACGCGAGACACAGTAATCGCAGACGGATCTGGATCAAACGTGCGATGGGGTAAAATAAATATCAAGATGGCTGATTTCTCAAATAACTTTTTACATAACTTTAGTGAGAACAATGCAGCGTGTCACTCTACTAACCGATTGAATGGAGCTAAACGTAATCCTCGTGGTAGCTTTGCTATTCACTTGCAGGCTCTCGTAAAAAGCTGAAACATGAAAAGATTTTTCAATAAAGAAACACACAATATTACTTCAGCACATATTATGTTTTCCTGCGCACACAATGAGAGTGATTGTTGGCACACAGGACCCGGATGACTGATGCACACTGCTAGCAAAGGCATTTGAGGCTTTTGTATAGGCCTGTTGGTCTCTGACACAATGTCATACCTGGGGCAAACTTTCTATAGCCGCTGGCGTAAAGCAGCTACTAGACAAGGCTTAAAATATCTTGTCTAAGGTTTTGCATTTCTTTTTTGAACTCTATAAGATACTTCCTGATTCTGTTACTGTTTTATATGAAGGAGGAATAAGAAACGATGTTAGACAGTGTTTTTAATCCACGCTGTCATTTGCCTTAAAGAGCATTACAACTACAGCAATTCATAATTCAAAGTTTATGCTCAGTAATAGCCTAATTATTTTCTGTTGATTTTTGTACAGAGATTTTACTGTGTAAAGTGTCTATTGAGTAGGTCAATTGCAGACACTGGATTAATGTTTCTACAGAGAATATTCTACTACAATAAGGAAATGTATTAAATGCTTAGCTATTTATATGCCGTACAGTATGCAGTACAAGTTCATTTACGAATGTAATTATTAATAAGCTTACTCATTTTCTCTGAATTTATGCTTCCTGTAAACTTCCTAACAATGACAACGGTTCTATTTCACTAGATCATTGTGTTCCGATTGCTTATAAAAAATAATTCTGCTATATAAAATTATATGCATCATATCGTGAGAAAATATTTTAATACCTACCTGCACACAGGCCAATCTGCAGCAATTATTGCTTAGTACAATCTCATTGCAGTAGCAGCACTGGTAAGTCTTAGGCTATAGAATAGCTGCGCCAGATATTTCTTATTCAGCCCATGGTTAAAAACTGGTATGCAGCGAATAAAATTTATTACCTGCCTAACTTTGGACAATGTCAATCCCATGAAGCATGCTGGATAGCATGACATTCCATAATATTGCAAGGTGCTGTCATGTTGATACTGCTTTAGATGACAATAAAAACCGGTGACTCACTTTAGTCTGAGTCTCAAACGCCTACCCTTCTATTGTCGTGTTCTATCGAGTTGAACGGAGCAGGCCTTTATTGTAACTGAGTGACGAAATATATCCGTAGGATCTTAGCCAACGACAAAGCGCAGTGCACGATGTATGAAAAAAATCGTGATAGGCAGGACATGTTATGTTGTTTGCCTGTAAATTCATTGTCACGTTTTAGGGCTGACAATAATGCCTATCACGTAGGCCTACTCTACTCCTCCTTCTCTCTAATATTTACCCAAGCCTTTCCAACTTTATGCGCAGTGCAAACACTTGTATTGGAGAATATCAGCACAAATATGAATAAATCCTTTTTGTAGCAAAACATCAATCGGCAGCCCTGTTCTATATTTCTCAAGTTATTCTATGACATGTTTCAGAGTGTAGATGTCACGCCTGTAAGAATGTCTGAAGACCTTTTAATTTCCTCGGTTCTGTCACGCTGAGTGGCTTGTATATGGCACTGTACAAGGCGCTTTATAAATTTTTATCCATCCTGATGCCTTAATGCAGCCCCCACAACTGTTACTGTTGCCTCACAAGTACAAACTCAGTAGGCATATTATAATAGTATCTTATATGCTGGTCATTGTTCTCTGGTTCAAAATCTAGATATTGATTGAGCCACTGGTTGTTGTCTACACGCATGCTAGTGCATTATGAACCTTCGCAAAAGAAGTTACTATCGCCAGGTACAATATTATACCAGTTCACTTAGCCAGTTTTAACAAATTGCTTTGAAAATTTCTGCACTGTCAATCTCTCATGTCTGTCACCCACAATTATTATTATCTATTATTTTTCGTGTACATTGCAAAAATGTGTTTCTTTTAACTCTATAATATATTAAATGTTTTCTCTTCAGTGTTGCTGCAATAAGCACATTACTCTCGTATCATATCCTCTTCTTCTTCCTCTGTTACAGTAGTCAGTCTGCACTGCATGTGTCTTTGTTTCATCCACAATCCGATAAACTTTGAATCGAAGGCTCGAAGCGCAGAATATAATTTATTCCATCTACTCGTGTCGACCATACATAGGTTATTCCTTATCTCATCAAAACCTCTTGGCACTCAACTCGAGCGGGCTTGAAACATGGCAAGACACCACCAGATAATCGGTGTTTGGTAGAATACAGTTGAAACAGAAGTAGAGATAAATTATTACTACGTTTACAACCGAGCCAAATTGGAATGTGCAGAAGAGACAAACTTTAATCATTTTATTACTAAAGCATTAAGAAAAGTAGATGTATAACTGTCATTGTAAAGATGTTTTGCCTTTAATTGAGTAGGCCTATATAATATTAAGAGACAATTCCATTTCAATTCATTACATTATTTACAATCGAAAGTAACAGTGTTTAAACAAGATAGGCTACATACATGTAATGTCCAAATGAAGCATTTTGCGCTCCACTTAGCATATCACTTATCATACTCTCTAGTGCAAAATGCAAAAGTTACTAGAGCACCAAAGCCAGGCTATAGTCAGGTCTTAGT
The DNA here is from genome assembly GCA_945859605.1 of Lumbricus rubellus. Classification (NCBI taxonomy): domain Eukaryota; kingdom Metazoa; phylum Annelida; class Clitellata; order Crassiclitellata; family Lumbricidae; genus Lumbricus; species Lumbricus rubellus. Next base: position 961,515 of record OX243828.1, read on the forward strand.
TACTTCAAAAACCAGACTATAGTCAGGTCTTAGTTACTTAGGGCTAACTTCATCATTCCATCACATACTAAATGAAAGACTAAAATCCTGTACATTGTAGCGATATTCAGATCAAGAGTTTTCGTAGAACAGTTCTTGCGACGAACTCATGGAAACATCCTAAGCACCAATAAATTTAAGAAAAGGACCCAAACAACGTCTCATAAGAATGTGGCACAGGTCGCTGTGGTATACTGGTCGGCATTGTAATCGATATGGTCAACCTCGACATCTGCCTCAGCCAGTCTGGAAGGCGATGGAGGTCTAGAGCTTCCGGTCTCAGAGACGACATCCGCGGATGTGTTGTCAGTCAACGAGGACCTCGTGAGGAATTCCAGATCCGCGTAGATCGTCTCTGGTTTATCTGAGGGTGCGTTTTCGGAGACGCTTGTTTCTCCGATGTCAGGAAGACGGATGACGGTTACGTATGGGTTCTCTTCTTGATTGTTGGTCGTCGTTGTTGTCTGTAGAGCGATTATGTCTGGAGTCTGTAGCTTCTTCACTTTCTTCGTCTTCTCCTTTTTCTCTGGATTGCTGCTTAGATAAAACAAGGCAATGTTGGGTTAGGTGCTTCTAGAAAGTATGGCATAGTATTGTGATGGATTTAGTTGGGGTAAAGAGTAGTGTGAATTAATGTAACTCCGAGGTCACATAATAGGCCTATTAGGGTAAGATGGGTAAGATAACAGACCTACCTGAAGATATTGATATGCAAAGTAAGACAAAGGAATGGTAATTAATGGTTACGTGAGCTAAATTGGTTTAACTATGTCTTCTCTTCTTCTTCTTCTGCTTTATCCATGGGCTGACAGCCCGTAGGTGTCCACTGCGCACTTGACTATTGTTCTCCACACTTCTCTGTCCTGTGCCCGATGTGTCAGTTCCTGTGCATTCATGTCTTATTAATCGCTATTTCAGAGTTTCAATGAGGTACAATCCATTGTAAATCTCACCAGACTCTTCGTCTGATGCATTAAAATTTCTACCTAGAGACGTAGAGAAGCATAAGACCGAATTATTGATAAGCAGAATGTTGCCCAGTAATGAGATTGTGAGATACCAACCTTATTTTGGATCGTTTCCTGATTATGATGACAGCAACGACAACGACAAGTATAACAACGACTACACCACCACCGACACCGACTCCGATACCAATCGCGATGTCACGATCTGTCAAAACAATACAAGGTCCTAAGTAGCAATACATTCCTAAATATGCCCCCGTCCCTGCTTATATGCGTGATGTTCTTCACTGGCTTCCTGTTTTACAGCGCAACTTCTACCGAGTTGCTGCACTTGTTTGGCGATGCCTTCTTGGTTGTGCTTCATCATACATGTCTCATCTTTGTCGACCTGTCTTCGGCCTTGCAGCGCGTCGAGCTCTTCACTCTGCGGCAAAGGGGAGCTTTGACTTTTGGTTCATCGAGCTCGCACTTCTACCAGACAGCGTCGACCCTTTGCTATTGTGGGTCCTGCTATCTGGAATGGCCTCCCACTAACCTTGTGGTTTAATATGCCTAGTCTAAATTAACCTACTTTTTATATGGTGTTCAAATCCGACATTTTTAGCTGTGGCTGGGCTTGAAGCGCCTCTGACTAGTTTTCCTGAAGAGGTGCTATGTAAATTCTCGAAATGAATTAAATGAGTGAAGGAAAGCATGGAAATGCATCTGCAACGTAAGTAAGTAAGTCATTCAATGACAGCCGAAGCATCAACACCACGATAAATTATCCCAGTATCAACCGTAAGCAGAAACTAAAAGAAATTCAGTAGACCTACATGATATTATTATAGTCAAAAGTTCAATCCAATTCCAAAACGGTTGCAATGGTTTCATTTTGATGGCTTTTCTAGATTAGCATATAACTATCGACAGCAGCAACTATTCAAAGATGAAATGTCTATGAGATTTTAGGCATAGCGTATACTACTAATAATAAAAATAAAAATTCCAAACGCAATTAGAAAACTGCTTAATTGAACGTGTTTCGACAGTGATTGAACTTATTGGTCGCAACACAATAAATACGCTTTAACGCTACTCTTAATATTAAAATATATTTTACAATATTTAACAAAAAATTTCATGGGCTTTTGACCAAATCTGAAATGGCTTCAGATAATTGCATAGCCTACGTCGTAAATAATTACGACCACCCTAAATCCACATGACAATTAATCGATTATAATATAATCAAGACAAAATTATATTATAATTTCGTCTTGACAAGCAGCAATACTGGCAAAAATTTAATTGTCCTAAAACATTCTTACCGAGCCCCTCCTTGTGTTTATGTTCTAAAACTGCAGCTGCAGTTGTAGGCACACTGGAACCATCTGGAGCGGTCAGTATGGAGTTTTCAGACGGATTCGTGTTGCTGATAGTTGGTGCGACATCATGTATGCTTTCATTTGATTGTGAGAGATATGTTGTAGGTGATGTTGCAAGAATCGGTGTAGTTGTACTTTTGGGTGTAGTGGTTGTAGATGTAGTCACGGTAGTGGTTGTAGTTGTGGTTGCAGTTGTGGAAGATCCGGTTTCTGTTAAAAAGATAAGATACCACCTTCTGTAGTCAAGTCAAGTGACCAAGAAACCAGTACATAGGCTAATATTTGAATCGACGATTAGCTTATTGAATTTTTACATTCAGTATAATAGTTAATTTAAGTCTTCTGTAAAGTTTAGCGAGCACTGCATATCTGCAAGGCTATAAATCCCTAGCGACTGATGATTATAATAATTGTATCTGTAAAATCTATTATACGCTCATGAAGGTGATGACACAAATATGTAGAGATTTTTTAGCTTTCCTAAAAACCTACAAAAGGTGCAACATTCAAATCAGGAATTTGTTTTGTCAATACTTCCATCGATGATGATGTTGGACTATTCTGTGACATTTTTAATTTCTCTGTTAGGCCCAATTCATTCATTCATTTAGAGCATTTATATAGCGCCCCTTCAAGAAACTAGTCAGAGGCGTTCCCAGTCCAACCACGAACTTGACATTGTCACTGAAAGGGCATTAATACAAAATTCAAGTTACATTAACCATGCAAATTTCAGATGTTAGCTGTACGATAATGAGAGAGTGTGTCACGTTTAATTTTGTACTGGCCTGTGTGAAGAAGTAAGTTTACTGAGTAGACCTACCTAAGAAACAAATGAGAGGTTTTGCTTCTCCACACCTGCACTCAAGCCATCTCCATTGACTAGGTTCTAAGCAGAGACAATCGCTTGGATCATTTGAAAGTGTTCTCGGATGATCACCTGCCGACCAGTAACTGTATTTGACATCAGCTTCTGTAAATAAACACTTGTAACTTTGTTTATTTGAATTTGAGCTTTTGATAGTCTAGCCTTCTTGAATTAGCACAAAAGAGAACTATTTCCGCTGGCAATAAAATAATTGCGCAGATTTGAATATAGGCATTGAATAACCAATCTGCAAGATTTGCAAAGTAGGCCCACTTAAATGTTCGACTAAGACGTTTTTAATGCGATAAAATAATCAGATTTTTTCTCTAAAAGAAAATGAACAACGGCATAAACACTAGCCATAATTTTATTCCGCAATTAAAAACCTCAGTCGAATGTGGTTCAACGTTTGACAAAAATAATCAGGCGATATAAATTTTGTTCCAAGGTGTGCATGTAGGTCTACCAGGTACTATGATCAGGAATGTATAAGTCATATATTCTTTTATTCACTCACTGTTTCTGTCATTGAGCACTTTATACGCAGCAAATCGCAGGCTTAGTCCTTTAGGATAATAGGACAGCAGAAGAATTGGTAAATCACATATTGGATGGAGATGCCTTTCGATCGGATGCTGAGGGAAGCAAAAGACAGAGAAAGACGGAGAAAACTAGTCCGTGGAGCGACCAACCCACGGTCCGAGGATGTTTAAAGACAAGACAAGAGAAGATAAGAATTAGTTATTGAAGACTCTACGCGGACATGCTTGCGAGAAGTGTATGAACGTAATCCGAACACGACGCGTTCAGCCATTGTATGCTTGATAAGATAAATGTGCATGCAATGGAGCTTCAGCTTTCAGGTATCACCATCATGCTCCACATTATTATATTTTATTATTATCACGGGTAAAAAACACACGAAATTAAGTTGTCCTATTATACATACGTGATATTTTCCATGTCCACCATTCTCGACGCAACCCAAGCCAGTAAGTATTGGTTGGTGTCAGCCACGAACCATTTAAAACACTTAAGCCTTGTTCTTGGGTTATGAAATCGAAAGAAGCCAAATCTCCTCCTTTGTCTAAACATCTACTCCTTGCGTCGTACCACGACAACACCTCGTTGCTGTAACTCCTGTAGCAACGAGAATTCAGCAAAACTCCTGTCCTGTCTGTACATTGGGATCCGTCTAAAACAATGTAAAGCAAATTATAGAAGTAGCCTAAATGATTGTGTGAACTGATTTGACATGCTCTTTGCTGTACAAAAACAAAATATCCGACCTTCTGTTTTTAGCGCAACGTTTAAGCTACTGTCGAGAGCCTAACCTGGAACAGACTATCTATCAATCACAACGAAAAGTGTATAATTATGTTAGGCTATAGCGCCCCTTCAAGATCTCGATAGGCGATAGGCAGGCTAAGTAGCGTAGATTGCATACGCTTTCAAACACTTGTGTATATTATTAACAGATATGTAGGCCTATGGCATTGTATGCACTTACCTTCACAGATGTAGCCTTGCTTTGCATCGGTCGGACGAGAAGCGGTCAACGTAATGCGAGATGTGGTCTGCAGCTGAAGATATCCGTAGGCGTAGGACACGTCACTCGGTGTATTAATATCAAGAGAACCTGACAAAGACATTCATACTTTTCACAACAGAGCTAAGACGGTTCAGGAGTGTCCAGTGTGTCAAACGGGTTAACCAATTAAATATACAGTGCTGTCAGAATCAGTGTTATTGTTATCGACATTGGAACAACAGAGTTCTCGCAGAAACCAACGCACAGATCCTGCAGGCAATCCGCTGCGGGAAAGGGAGTCAATCATTCAAGACATCCAGCATAATCATAATAACATGAGACCATAGGCCTAAGTTACCAAATTTTGGGATGTGACCAATGAGTCGCGCCTCGACAGCCATTCTGGTCAGTTGGCAGTCCATCATATAAGGCGCTGCAGTAGTCAAGACGGGAACATCATCTCTCAGACCCACACATGCTTACAACGGTGACCCGTCATAATAGCTCCGTCAAAACAGCCCCGTCAAAACAGCCCCGTCATAATCGCCCAACGACAAAATAGCCCCGTCATAATCGCCCAAGGACAAAACAGCCCAGAAAAATTCAGTTCCCGACAAAATAGCCCCGTCAAAATAGCCCCGTCAAAACAGCCCATGTAAACAGTTTCGCGAAAACAGTCCAGTCATTTCAGATATATAAAAACATTCATCCAGCTTCCATTTCTTAAGCGTTTTTATCATTCATTCAAAGTTTTATAGATCTTAAATAGTAGCTGGATGTATGATAAAACGCTTGAGGAATGAAAGCTGGGAATTCGCTTTAGAAATCGAAGCTGGATGAATGATAAAACGCTTAAGAAATGGAAGCGGGATGAAGGTGTTTATATTTTAAATAGAAGCTGGATGGACGATCAAACGCTTGAGAAATCGAAGCTGGATGAAGGTTTTATAGATCTTAAATAAAAGCTGGATGAATGATAAAACGCTTCAGAAATGGAAGCGGGATGAAGGTATTTATATTTTAAATAGAAGCAGGATGGACGATCAAACGCTTGAGAAATCGAAGCTGGATGAAGGTTTTATAGATCTTAAATAAAAGCTGGATGAATGATTAAACGCTTCAGAAATGGAAGCGGGATGAAGGTATTTATATTTTATAGAAGCTGGATGGACGATCAAACGCTTGAGAAATCGAAGCTGGATGAAGGTTTTATAGGTCTTAAATAAAAGCTGGATGAATGATAAAACGCTTCAGAAATGGAAGCGGGATGAAGGTATTTATATTTTAAATAGAAGCTGGATGGATGATCAAACGCTTGAGAAATCGAAGCTGGACGATGGCTTGATAGATCCGAAATATAGGCTGGATTGACGATCTTAAATAGAAGCTAGATGTATGATCAAACGCGAAGTTCGTTTACCAACGCGATCCTTTCCGGACGTCATTTTATACCTTACAAGCATTATTTTCATCAAATCGGCTTCCTTAATAAGACGTTAATTGCGTCGGTCTATTTTGAAAAAAATCGTGTTATTCCGCGACTTTGTCGGTCCCCGACAAAATAGCCCCGGGCTGTTCTGACGGGGCTATTTTGACGGAGCTATTATGTCGCTGGGCGATTTTGACGGGGCTGTTTTGTCGCTGGGCGATTTTGACGGGGCTATTTTGACCGGGCTATTATGACGGGGTGCCGCTTACAACAATAGAACAGAGATACATGTACTAACTCGCAGACTTCTTGGTCACCCATGTCCAACTTCCTGCGTCTCGTTTTCCAGCTGTAAATAAAGTTCGTCCACTGTAAAGGTTGGCGCCGTTGACGCTATTAAGATAACTTGACATTGCCGTTTGAATGTCTGCGCGTGTGATTTCGATCAGTTGTGTTCCATTGTTACCACTGCACCACTGCTCAGCGTAGTCCCGCGAACGCCATTCGCTTTCAATATTAGTGGACACGAAGCAGAAGCCACCGAAACATCCACTCATCAAAGCAGTTGCTTGATCTGCCAAGATAAGCCATTCTAGTGAAACACAAGAACACAACCAATTCTCTTAAAGGGTCTCATAAATCATAGTCAACTCAACGTAATGAGTGCAATGACAGCACACTAGCTGTCGGTAGGAGGATCAGACGGGAAGGACTGGGCACCTACCCTCATAATTATAGGTTAAAAATAGTGAGCAGCTGCACACTCATAATTTTCTACTCGGGTTAGATGAGGGCACTTGCTTTTTTCATCTTATTGCATACAATTTCAAGATATTATTGCATAAAACATACAAATAGCCTAGTCATACTATCACATTTTGCTATTTGGCCTACCTACATTTTTAAAGTTCTACTGTCTCACTAGCAATTTAATTTCTCATTTTTAATCATGCATTGCTAATATTATGAATCCGAAAAGTAATTGTGTTGTCATGAATTTGTTTATCAGTTTCATGTTTTTGAAGTGTCGGATCACTAGGTCTATTATAGTCTGAACGACTTGTAACGCAATCTGAAGCATACGAATTGACAGGCTTCTGCGATTTTAAATCTATATAATATGCGTGTGAATGCTTGTGTGTCTCTTAAGTATTCGATACAATTAGAGCACCATAATTATGTAAACATCACTGAATATCTAAATAAGCTTACATGACTCACCCATAAGAAATATTAATCCTTTTCGACCAGTCATTCTTCTAGGATGTCTTGATAAATCCAGAGAGTCAACGTCAATTCATTCGCTCTAATTACGTGCCATCAAGTGACGAGGTGTTTTAAATTCACTTAAGCACTAAATCATACTATAACAATTTAAAATCCAAAATGTTCAATAATATGCTGTTTCTTTAAATGTAAACACCATATGTCGGATAGCTACACAGTTCATTTCGCGTGAGTTAAAAATGTGTGTATTTGCCTAAAGATAAACAATTGTTGGTCAATATTTGTACAAAACGCTATTTATTAAAAACGAGTACGGTAGCCTTATAGAACTCGATAGAGTTTAGTTTAAGAGGTACTTGTGACATCACGGTTCATATGTTGCGCAGGCATTGTCTGGAAATCGTCACGCTCTGATTGTCATTGCTCAGTGAAAACCTTAGGTCTACCTAAGATTCCTACCTTTATGTATAGTCGTTCATTGTTATGCTAAACATCAAAAGCACGAACCTCTCAATGCCAAACTAAATGGCTATTATGATTCAGTCAACGAAATGGTTTATTTATGGAGAAACTGCACGAGACACATAATTATGAACCACATGTATAAGTATTGAACATGATTTATTGTATCGTGCTGTGTTGTCCTGTTAAAAATAAACACCATCATCATAAAAAAACCTGTGACACTTGTGAACCTATAGTCCAGGGTATAAGCTCCCACACTTTATTCTCATCACTGCGGACTCTATAGTAGCTTACATACATAGGACTAAACGGTAATGGTTGAAAGAACTATTTGATACTTGCTTATTAATAAAAACTGACAAATACTTAGTAAGGTAACATGATATTGTAGTAACAGATGACAACAAGGTTCACATGAGTTGAAATTCAACTTTTTGGCAGACATCAAGTCGCCACCTACCCCATTGATAATTTTACAGTCGCGAATACAACTGCCTCCTAGAGAGTGGAAGCTTGAGTCATTCCTATAGGTTGACGGGTATCGAACTCTCTTCCTTCTGATCTTTATGCATTTCAATCATCTCTCAACTTCATTATGAGCATATACCTTTCAATGTCATGTTAGAGAGACATAATGATGCTGAGAGCCATTTAAATGGTCCAATTGCATTTGATATTCAGACAGCTTAAGGTTATCAAATGACTGTATCAAATAAAATTTGCTAACTGGTGTCTTCTCGTGTCAGTTTTCAGTTATAAATTGTCAGCTTACAAAATAATGTGGAACTTCCGTGTTACAGTTCGCATTTCTAGTCCTATTGTTTTGTTCAATTCAAAGTAACTTGACAATGTCTTCTATGCAACATTTCAAGAGTGCACATTGAAGAGGGGCGAGAAATCATGAGGAATTAAGTTATAAATGTAATAGAAATGCCTAAATGCATGCTCAGCAAATGAAATTGCACAAACAGGAAGAAATGGTTCACCAATCAAGGATCATTTTGCGTCCCTGTTGAAACTTATGTGCATATAGTGCTAAAAATAACAGCAGAGTCTAAGGCCAATAGGGCTACAAGCAGCTACGTCTGGGTAGGCCTAAATCTTGCTTATCCTGTTGAACAACTTTGACTGTCTTTTTAGGCACTTTTAAGGCACGCGTGACTCACATAATGAGTCATACTAGTAACTGCTACGGTATAGTCAACATGTACTGCTCTAAACGCTGTGGTTATTTGGAGCAGCGCCTCTCATAGCCTACTAAGGCTCAGGTATAGGTGGATCTATGAGCGTCGGGCATTTTGTGAGACGAGGACAGCAATGTGGCAAAACATCTATTATAAAAATTGCGATTATGAATGTCAGCATGAACTGAAAGAAAAAAAAGCGACGGATGTTAGGTGTATTTTCCAGTGGCGTAGACACGAATTTCTAATGGGGAATTATATGGCCGGATGCTTGTTTTTTCTTATATAATTAAACAAATAACCTTTTAAAAGATTTTCCCTGAGTCAATGGGGCTTTTAACCCCCAAGTCCTTCTTATCCACGCCACCGGGTGACAACCTCTATAAGCAGGAGAGTGTCAGATGCTGGTTTATAAGCTGATCAGAGTTTGTTTACTTAAATTTTTTCGCAATAATCTTTAATGCTTCGCTTTTAGGCTACGTGACAAGCCTATTCAGTTTGGATTTTCTGCCAGAGTTCCTTCACTAAATCAAAGACAATGACGATGAGACTCGTAAAACAACGATTGGATGGATCCGATTTGACCAGGGTCTATGACAACAGAGGCCGTTACCCTGGACATAAATTTGCTTGGCATAGGCCTATTACAGCACTTAATAAGCAATTGTCTCTGAGATAAAAGTTAAACAACGATTACGCTTTCAACAAATTCTGATAAACGAAACTATCATAAACATAATGGTGTGAAGTTCTGTGTGTAAAATGTTGCAACCGAGATCGCCAGAGTTTGTTTACTTAAATTTTGAAACAGCAATTGCAAAACATTATGGCTGCAATGGGATTGCCTTTGACCGGTGACCCAAGCCTGACTATTCAGTAGCCTATGCTAAACTATTATGAATCAAGCTGTTATAAAACGCTGCAAAACGTCTTTTGTTGTCAATCCGAGTTAGGGGAGTTAATATTGCCTCTTGCTTCGATTTATTAGATACGTAAAAACCCTCTGCATCTCAATTGGCTGTTATATTCATAAGAGTGCAAGCGCGCGCTTGGAATTTTACAGGTACCATGTAATTTCCACACGAGAAGTCGAAGTCGTTTGCGAAATGAAAAAAAACAACCTTCAGTAAAGCAAATAAAGTTACGACATGGCTCGATTGGCTGCTATTCATAGATGTAGGCCTATTGGGAAGCTTTGGGAATTTTGCACGTATTGAATATCGAAAATATCTAAAAGAGAAGTAGGCTTGGTGAAAAATAATGAAATTAGGCCTTCGTCAACAGTATTCCGTTGTTCCTTTTTCGAATAAGCTCTTTTGGCGCAGTAGATTCTACAACTTTGGGGAAAACATTGTGCCCATTACGAGCAACCACGACGCCATGTTGCCAATGTAGAATTACCAGGTGAGTAACTGTTGTGATCGTCGTGCATTCCATTGCTTGTAGATGAGGGCGTTTACCGTAAAAGTCGCAAGCTGCATGCAGATTTCAGTTATCATATCCGAGACATTATTTTTTCAAATGGCAGAACATCTAATAGACGTAAGGACTATGCCCATATAAAATATGTGTTTGACTAAGCTTAATGATTGACTTTTCTACGGTTTAGCAAACTGAATAAGTATTGATCTGAAAAATCTGTATGAATCTGTTTATAGATGATATCGTGATTGCGGCATCTGAAAGAATTTGTGAGCGATAAAACAAGGATTCGCAAGAGAAAGAATAATAATACGAATCGGTTTATCGGATTCTCAAGCAGAAGGACAATGTTTACTCGCAAAGGATTCATCTCGTTATGTTTGACAGGTAGGCATGGGTCTAAGGAAATGTAAATAATACACTGTATTCGGTGATTCAGAATAAAACGGCACTACTGAATAACAACTCAGATACAATTCTTTTCAGTAAAACAAAATGCGGGTAATTTATTTCCGGGGTTTTGCATAGGCCTACATTGACGTTCTGTGCATCCATCTTTAGCCCTCTGTAGCCGTCCTTTGTCATCATCCAGTCCAGTAGCATTGTGACTTGTAGAATGTAGGGGAGACCGGGGTTATATGTTACAATTTTCACTTTTTTGAAAATTGGCTGTTCCTCAACACCTCAGTTTTCTTAAGACCAAGGGGGTTTAATACTTCAATATGTCACACATAAATTGGTCACAGTAGATTGTGTTAATAGTTAACGATTTGTGTGCAATATTGGTTTTAGACAAGCTACCGGAGTGTAACAAATAACCCCGATAGCGGGGTTACATGTTACATTCCCTGGGGTTGCAATGTTACACAGGTAGAATTGACATTTTTACAGTAAATGTAAAGTGATTATTAAACAGGAACATCACTAATAATAATATAAAAAGATTATTCAGAACTGATTAGGCCTACGTAAAGTATGAAGTTCTTCAGCAGTTGATGAAATAAAAACGACGAAAAATAAACTAAACTACTAGTTAAATCAGAAATCAACTAAATGGGTTTACTTAAGCTTAGGCCTAGTCAGAGTTATAACAGTTGTGTCATACATAATAATCGTTTCCATCAGTGCACTGCAATTGCATATATGTTATGTTATGTTATGTATGTATGTATGTATGTATGTATGTATGTATGTATGTATGTATGTATGTATGTATGTATGTATGTATGTATGTATGTATGTATGTATGTATGTATGTATATGTATATATGTATGTATGTATGTATGTATGTATGTATGTATGTATGTATGTATGTATGTATGTATGTATGTATGTATGTATGTATGTATGTATGTATGTATGTATGTATGTATGTATGTATGTATGTATGTATGTATGTGTGTACGTATGTATGTATGTATGTTTGTTTGCATGTATGTATGTATGTATGTATGTATGTATGTATGTATGTATGTATGTATATATGTATGTATGTATGTATGTATGTATGTATGTATGTATGTATGTATGTATGTATGTATGTATGTATGTATGTATGTATGTATGTATGTATGTATGTATGTATGCATATATGCATATATCTATGTATGTATGCATGTATGAATGTATGTATGCTTGCATTCATATTTGTATATACATGTATGCATTGAACGTATGTATGCAGGTAGGCATGTAATTATATATCTGCATAATCGTGAATCTGTGTAATTATGCATACGTGTAATATGTCTATGTATGTACGCAAACGTGTATCTGTAATTATGTTTAATGTAGGAATGCATGCATGTGTAATTTCTATTTCTAATAATACACATAGATAGCACACATAACATATAGCCTATGGGCTATAGCCTATGTTACACATGTAACATATAGCCCCTAGGCACATGTAACATATAGCCCCAGGGCACATATTCGGAAACAAAAATATTTTACTCATACAACAGTCCAGCTACATCGCTAGTAATATTGTGTTTATAAACACATATCACCATACCACCAACACGCCGAATATGACAACCAAAGTCGTAAAACTGGCCGCAGAAATTTCAAAAGTGCGCACTTACCTTTAAAAAAATATCGGCTCAAAAAACGCTTTTTTACCCTAAATTGGCCACGCTGTCAAATAAATCAACAGTTCCGCCACTATACCTGCAGACTAACTGTGCGCATGCACTAGAACATAGATATACGCTACAAATAAGTAAACACCATAAATATAATCGTTGTAACATATAACCCCTGTAACATACAGCCCCGGTCTCCCCTATATGTTGAATCGATTCCAATAAATTTTGATTTTATTTGATTGAGAACGGACTGCAACCTGGTGTTAATGGTTTGTTAAACAGCTTGGTTGCTTGTGGATATAAAGGTAGAAGCATACCTGAGCGGTTGCAGTGGAGGATACTGCTTCGTCATGTCCAACATCAGTAATACCAACGAATTCCTCTCTCAGTCAAATGCTCAACAATGGTGTCAATCAAATGGGACTCAATTGGTTGAGATTCGAAACCAAGGCATTCAGAGTTCACTCGTTAATTTCATCAGGACTGCATATAGTCAGGGAGTAAATAGCTGGAATGTATTGACCAATGGAAAGCGACTATCGGGCAGCTGGATACGCCTTAGTGGCAATGAAGCAGGTAGGCCTATAGATATTTCATTTAATTTCGAGAAATTGCTTTTCAGCATGTAGCCTATCTAGCAAAAAACTCTCAACGTTTGCAAATTGAGTTCCAGTGAATGAAATCGATCTTCTTTCTTGTGGATAGGGTTTGGGTTCACAAATGTTTCCTAGAATTTTTACAAGGAACCATTATTACCCAATAAACGTACCGTATTTCCAATGTTTGTATTGGATTAGTATGATCAGGTTTCACGCATCAAACTCCAGAACCCAAATACAAAACTTTCAGCTGTTTGATTTAAGATTCCTACAGGTTTCTTAGGTCTTAATAAATTTTCAGGCAACTTAGTAGGTTTGATTTATTCATACGATGTTCACTGTTATTAATTTATTATGCAATCATTCTAGATGACCTTGCAGTCTCCGATCAGAATTATTTATCTTGGGCCTACGGATATTTGAAGTCAACCATTTCTGGGTTTGATCTGTTTGCCAGTGGACCTGTTGACAACAAGTACAACGGAGGATTTATCTGTTCAGGTAAAATAGATTTGTGCAATGCAGTAATGCAAAAATAATAATAAAATATTTTAAAACCTGATTGGCCCAAGTTGATGATAATTACAGGCTTAGACCTATATTTTAGACCACATCGGTATCAACCATTTTTTATTTCAATGTATTCAGTGTTGTACAGTAACGAAGTAAAAGTAACGCGTTACTGTACTTAAGTAAAAGTTTGAGTACTTTCACATGTAACGAAGTATCAGAAAAATAAAATAGATTTTACTTTCAACGAAGTAAAATTTTATCCATATTTCAGTACTTTTACTTCGTTACAATTTATGCGACACTCGTTACAATGTTCGTTACTTCAAAGCGGTAATTGACATTTCGTTTCGCTAAGCTAAAACAGCTTATTCAAATTTGCATGCCTAAAAATAGATTTTCGATGAGTGGTGCACGCTGGATGCACTGCCATTTCTGCAGCAGAAATGCTCTTCGGCTGTGCATTGTGCTCAAATGAATCAGAAGCGTGCGTACTAGACTCAATTATAACCATTTCGAGAATTTAGTATTTTTGAAGGTTAATAATCAATTGAGTTATAGAAAGGCTCGGTACTTTTACTTTTTACTTTAAAAGTATTATTGGAAGTGAATACTTTTTACTTTTACTTAAGTAAAATTTGTGATGAGTACTTTTACTTTTACTTAAGTAATTAAAATCCACTTTACTTTTACTTTTACTTAAGTACATTTGCCCGATACTTTCAACAACACTGAATGTATTTTATTGACTTCAATAGGTTTGACTGACTGTTCTGGTGGAGTTACGCTCAATGGTCAGTGTCACAAAAGTTTCACAGAGACGATGTCTTGGTATGACGCACGTAACCGATGTTTAGACGCTGGAGGAGACTTGGCTTCATTTGACCACATAACTACAAACGCTGGATTCAATGCACTCAATGGTTCATGGATAAGTGCATCGAGCAGTTACTGGATCGGAATCAGAAGAGAATGGTGGACATGGCAAACTACAAGTACGTTCTTGAGCATCTAAAACATTAATTCTTAGCTCCGTCCTTAAATGCTGTGATAGAAAGTAGCTAAGAATAATGTGAAAAGTATCAACAGCGGAATGTAACAGGAGTGCTGCTGAACCGTAACTTTAGTAAAAATTCATTTGTAGCACATATTCAAAATAGGCCTATATTACGCTAGACGACAAAGAATTAATTCCTTAGGCCATCAATAAGCATTGAACACAAAAAATTGACTGTGAATACTGGATATTATAATTATTTGGCTTAACTGGCTTAAGATATTCTTCAACTAATTTTTTAAAATGAATTATCTCTTCTTCAGGTTCTGATGTCAAGTACAGTGCTTGGTTAACTTTTCATCCAGTCAATGACTTTGGTCGTGCTAATACAGATTGTCTTTGTTTGTCGACCATTGAGTGGAAGTGGATCGAGTGCGGATGCAATCAGCAGTTACCTTTCGTCTGTATTTCGGGTATGTTTTCGACAGCTTTCAGCAAAAAATATATTTTCTGGGTCTTTGGTTCCACACAATGTTTCAATTGCATTCGCATTGATGAATTTAGAAGAATGTGGTATCCACATAATACTCACTTAACAAAGGCCAACACTTCAATGGAAGACAGCAGTCATTTAAATTTTCATGTGACAGTGATCGTCGATTCACAACATGACAAAGTCAAACTTGAGTTATGTTATATGAAACGCGCTTGAGTCTAGAGGTCCCACTTGCTGAGTCATACATGGACGTAAGTGAAGTCTTTATACAAAAAACATGAAAATGATTTGACGTAGGCTGTTACAGTAGGCTTCTTTCAGATAATAAATTGACAACATTTTTGCAATTTAGCTCCAACAACTAGTTCTACCACAACTACTCCATCAGCCGCGTCCACTGCTTCAACCATTAAGACAGCATCCCAGGCCTCATCAGTTGTTGTTGTTTCCAAAAGTAATGGAGTCTCAACGACTACCATTTCATCAACGGTGACATCATCGTATTCCACTGGAAATGGCACACTAAAGTCAGGAAGCATTGGACAGCCAATAGAACTTACATGTAGTAAGTGTCTGACTGAATTATTTTGGTTTGCATAACTTCATAGCAATGATGTACACTCATGCGTTATCCCGCATCTATTTCATTATGACGATTTTGCACACTCTAAAATATTTTAATAGGCCCTATAGTCCTATAATTCGTATGCGGACGTTTCGTCAACGGACGATTTTTCGTCCACGGACGATTCGTCACAAGGAATAAATTGAATAAATCCAGCTTCCGTTTAGACACGCGTTCAAGTAATCGTGCCATCATGTATTTGAGCAAGAACTAGGCTATTCTCCGTAGATCCGACTTCCATTTTGGAAAGAAATTGTTTCATCATTCCAGCTTCTATTTAAGCAAAAACTACATTTTTTCATCCAATTTCGATTAAAAACTACATTTTTTCACCACAACACTTCTCTTTAAGCTATGAAATCTTTCCATCAATCCCGCTTCCATTTCAAGAAAACATATTTTCATTAATCCCGCTTTCACGTTACAAGAACTCTTTTCATAAATCAGTTTTTACTGAACCCCCGCTAGACGAATCGTCCGTGGACGAATCGTCCGTGGACAAAACGTCCGCGAGCCCTATAATTATAATAGCTCTGTTTTGATGTTAGCCTAGACCTGTGACCTTTTACAATGACGTCATACATTGAAGCTGCAGAAATCGAAGCAGTAGAGAAAAACCCAAAAATACTTACACGAAGTAATTTGGCGATTAAACTAAAGGAAATTGCAAGGTTCAAAATTTATGTTAGCCTATGTAGGCCTATAGCTCGACTTTCGTTAAATGGCAATAAACAGACGGTTGTTTTTGTCACCTTGTCACTTATACGTAGCCGAGTACGTAGCTGACTGACTTTAACCATCTGCGTCAAAGTTAAAAATATATTTCTACCAACAAAGGGTTTACAATAAAATAAAATACAAGTAAGCTTAATAATTTTGAACCATTAGGAAGTAGCCCAATTTAATTCTTCTTAAAGAGGAGACGAAACCAATTTTGCTCTAACATAATAAGAATGAAATAGTCTATGTGATTCATTTGTGTTGACTTTCTTAATGAATTGCCAGCTGCGGTTGGAGTGATCGTTGGTCTATGCATTGGAATACCTCTCATCATTGTCATTGTGGCGCTTGCAGTGGTCATCGCTAGGCTGAAGAAACAGCTCAGGTAGCTATAATTGTGTAACACTGTAACCGGATCTAGAAATAATGTTGAATCATTGTCATCATTAAGCACAATGCATCAATAAATGGTCAATGAATTGCAATTGCTTTGAACCGATAATCAGACCAAGAAGAAATTGGACTTTTTAGCCTCAAGACATCGGAGAAATAAAATTATGACAATGTAAAGAATTGCTCTTGGGTTCCATTAAGGCTCGCAAACTCTCCTATTTCGGTCATACCATCAGGATTCCCCAGGATTGCGTGGAAAAAGCCATTATGCTGGGTCACGTGGAAGGTTGTCGACGCAAGGGTAGACCGCGTATTAGCTGGATTGACAACATTCTTGCTTGGTCCCGTCTTTCCGGATCCAATCTTCTCGCCGCTGCACGCGATAGGAGGCAGTGGAGAGCTGTAGTCCATGCATGCGACCAACCGTCGCGCAGCGACGTCGGTGATTGACATGAAAGAACAAATCGAAAAAGAATACCCGAGCATCTGAATAGCAACCATGGCGGCCCGTCTTCGATGCGTAACTGATTTTAAAATTGTACACAGTTATCTCAGATACCAGGTCCTGTGCTGTCATTGCATATCAATATAATTACTAAATAGCGTCGAGTGGGTTCAATATGACTGTATAATTACTTTTTTGCGCTCCTGAGTAGTAACCTTGAAGGAGCGCTAAGCTAATATCAAATTTTCAGTAAATAAATAAATAAATATTTTTTTGCATTTATTAGTTGCTATTTTCCTTATGATTTTGTTGCAGGGAGGCTCATCTGTCGCCGAAGGCTAACCAGACAACTTCATCTAAGAACCGAATTCAGCAACCACCTGTTGGCGACATTGCGGAACTTAGCGGTGTGACTGAAGGTCCATACGAATCTATGCAGCCGAGAACAGAAAGAACAACTGAGGGTTGCTACCAGTCTCTCGAGCTATCAAAGAAAACTGACGCTGTCATATCGAGCAATACTTAGGCAACAAAGTGAACATTAATAGACTCAGCGGCTAATGCTACATGTCTTCAAAGCAATTTGTTGTTGGTAGTTTTTTTTATTAAATGGAACCAGCGAGTAGAGTAACAGAGTTCCACAGACTTAGCATATTGATACGAAATGGGAGAGCTATTCAATTTAACACTTATCATGCTTGTGTAGGCCATTCAATCTTTTGTTAACTCTATTGGACGAATAACTATTGTAGCCTATAGGGTCGGTGAAACAGGTCCAGCGCACAAAATGAAGTTGAAACAAAACATCAAGTTATGGGCCTACTGCTCCGGTTCTCAGATGTTAGGGGTGTATTCGCACCATTTCAAAGCGGCTATAGGCTAGATAGCCGCGATATTATCCTTTTGAGTTCTTCTCAAAGCATGCTACATTCATGATAAGAAGCAAATGCATGTAGGCCTATAAGCTACAATGTGGCGCCTTAACCTGGCCCTTCTAATGATTAAGCCTTCCTGTGATTGTTTAATTCAATGTTTATTCTATGGTGAAATTTGTGATCGGGGTTTAGGCTCTTTAAGGACTCTCCCTCTGAGGCAAACATTGTGTTTGCAAAATGTTACATAAAAATTATGTCACACTCTTTTACGTTTGGTTTCAATAAAAAAAAGTATGGTTATGGTTATGATAATGGTGTCTACACCGCCAGCTACCAGGAGCACATAGGTATAGGCTACAGACTATATCGTCAAATGTTCATTCTATCTTCTATCTCGCAAGATAAACGAAACTATCACAACAAAAATAATGTCGTGGATTTTTGGTGTAAAATGTTGCAACCGTGATCGCCAGGTGACGCTAGTGAGGAGGCAGTTGCAAAGCATGTGCCTTCATTTGCATGATAGTCTTGAACCCTTGACCCCAAAGTGACAGCCAGTGATATTTTCGTGAATAAGAAGTAGAATAAGCATAATAATTGTTGTATTTTCGTTCAGCAGAAGTAGAAGTAGAATAAAAATTATTTTCAGAACGAGAATAGAATAAGAAGTGAAATTAAGCCTTCAGAAGTGAATAAGAATAAGAAGTATAAATATTTTGAGAACGAGAATAGAATAAGAAGTGGAATTAAGACCTTCAGAAGTGAATAAGAATAAGAAGTATAAATATTTTGAGAACGAAAATGAAGAGACTTCTGATTTTATGGGCCATAGTTTAGTATTGTGAAGAAGCAGATTACTCACAGAACAAAGGGACGCTTTACCTGTATTCCCGGGGTCCTAATAAAATTATTATGGCTCTAAACTAGTCTAAACCGGTTTGGAGTTAGGGGCTGTTCGAGATCAATCCACGCAAAAACCTTGGGGCTATTGATATGCAAATTGGGGTACTGCAGGGCTGAGGGAATGAGGACACCAGGGCCGACCGGCAGGGTGACCATTGGAGTTAGGTAAGATATAATTGGCATGTTAATAAGGAGAGACTAGAGTTAGGCCCGTGAGACTGAACAGAGGCAGTCCGCTGGCAAGGAAGACTCTGTTTTGCTGTAGCTGGCTATGAGAAGGAGGGTGGTTGTTTCTGGTGTAGAGAAGAGCGTAGGATTGCCCTTGGAGAGAGAAACCAACAGAATTCCCTGACCAGGACCTTATTTAATATCTAGGGTGAAATATATCAGGCTTGAACAATATCTGTCGCAACATATTTTGAGTGCAAAGAAGGAAACGGACCACTTTGTTTAATCTGAGGTAAAAAAAATAAGCCTTAGAGTTTACAGTTAAAAAATATTCTCGTTGATAATATGCTTTGTCTGTCACCTTTATTTAGTTCTGTAAAACCCTGTTAGAACTATGTGAATAGTCGTCCAGCTTCTTATTCTGATTCATTCACATCACATTACAATATCGCACTTTGGGATGTTTAGTTCTTTGTAGCCAGACTAGTGTTATCAAACGCTCTAGCAAATGATGGACCGAGTGGACCTTTAGTATGCTATAGCGGGAATCTATCCTGCATCCTATCTGATGTTCTGCTCTTCACGCCAGTTATTTTATCATTATTCTATGGATCCATCATCCCCCACATGCATATAATTTATTCCATCGGCCCGTAACCTGGGCTTGCAGGCCACAAGTCCCTTCTTTATCATGAGACATGATGCCATCGGCCCTCTGGCAATGGAAGCCATGTATTTGACAAAATTGGTCCCAAGCGTGGAGTTTAATCTCCAGAAAAGCACACACAAACTTGAAGCTTTATACATTATATCATAGCCTTAATTTCCAAGCTTCTAATAAAGCACCACCTGAAAGTGTTATCACGCAGAAAGCATTAGGTCTATTATCGTGAATATAAATAAGCTAAATTGGCAAATTGCAGGAGCGAAAAAAACTGACAAGTGCACGTATAAGTAAAATTATGTCTAAACTCTAACTGAAGATTAAGTGAAAGTATCTGAGAACTGGAAGTAGAAGTAGAAGTAAAATTGCTCTAGTAGAAGTGAATAAGAACTAGAAGTAAAATTATTTGAGAACTAGAAGTAGAAGTGGAAGTAAAATTACGTCAACAGAAGTGAATAAGAACTAGAAGTAAAATTATTTGAGAACTAGAAGTAGAAGTGGAAGTAAAATCACGTCAACAGAAGTGAATAAGAACTAGAAGTAAAATAAATCTAAGAACTAAAATATCACTGGTGACAGCTTAATATGATAGGCCAACTAGAACTAATAGGCTATTATGATTCAAAACCTCATAATATCTTAGCGTAATATCGAAGCAAGAGGCATTAACTCCCGCCTCAAGTAACGGTACGTAACTAGGATTGCCAACAATTATAGACGTTTTGTAGCGTTTAAAAGAGCGTGATTCATAATAGTTCTAGTATAGGCTACTACATGTAGTACAGGCTGTGTGTCAAAAGTTAAAGGCTTCTACTTCTCTTGAGATGCAGAGATTTTTTTACATATTGCATATGTAATAATTACATTATGTAAAAAACCTCTGCATCTCAATTGGCTGTTTATTCATAAGGGTGCAAGCAAGCGATTGGAATTTTACAGGTAGCTTACCATGTAATTTCCACACGAGAAGTATAAGTCGTTTGTGAAATGAACAAAATTAACCTTCACTAAAGCAAATAAGTTGCGATATGACTCAATTGGCTGCTATTCATAGAGGTAGGTCTATAATTGGGAGGCATTGGGGATTTTTTTGCACGTAGGCCTATTAAATATCGAAAATATCTTAAAGAGAAGTAGTAAAATGAAAGTAGGCCTTCGTCAACAGTATTCCGTTGCTTCCTTTTTCGAATAAGCTGTTGGCGCAGTAGATTCTACGATTTTGGAAAAAAACTTTGTGTCCATTACGAGCAACCACGACGCTACGTTGCAAGTGTAGAACTGCCAGGTGAGTTGTGATTGTCGTGCATTGCATTGCTTGTAGACAAGGGCCTTCTTTTACTGTAAGTCACAACCATGCAGATTTTGGTAATCATAATTATGATGCTAGACTTTGTAGAATGGCAGAACATCTAATAGACGTAAAGACTCTGCCCATAGGGCCATAGGCCTATAAAATATGTGTTTGAATAAAATTAATGATTGACTTATTTCTCCGGTTTAGCAAACTGAATAAAATTGACCTGGATAAATCTCAATGATTCTGTTATAGGCCTAGATTATGTCGTGATGACGCTAGCACCTGCAAGTATTAATTTTGTCAGCGATACAACAAGCATTCCCAAGAGAAAGAATCATACGAATATTTTTTGCGTGATTCTCAAGCAGAAGTACAATGCTTACTCGAAAAGGATTCATCTCACTATGTGTGACAGGTATGGCTCTAAGAAAATGAGAATAATAGATTATATGCGTTGATTCAGACTAAGACTGCTGAATAACAACAGTTCTTGATATACAATCCTTTTCAGTTAACCCGTTATGGACCAAAACTTTATAAGGCAAAATTTTTATAAACTGCGATGATATTTTGGACCATAAAAATAATGTTTGGACCTATGCATTGTATTTTTGGATAAATCTCAAATAACATATGCAAAACGGCATATGTTCGTTTTACGAACATTGGGCTAATAGGCTACTGACAACATGCGGCATATCGACCTTGCAGGAAATGACATCACGTCACAATAAAGTACTAAAAATGGAAAATACAATTCATGCATGCATGCATACATACATACATACAGTGTACATACATACATACATACATACATACATACATACATACATACATACATACATACATACATACATACATACATACATACATACATACATACATACATACATACATACATACATACATACATACATACATACATACATACATACATACATACATACATACACACTACATGCAAAATATATACAGGCATTATATACATGCAGACATGCATGCATTTACACTAACACATCTATTATAATATACGCATACTTGCGTTCATACATCCATACATGGATACATACATGTACATACATACATGCGTACATATATACTTACATACATACATAAAAATACGCATATGGATACATGCATACACATATGCAGGCATGCATGCCTACATACCGTAATTGCATAAATATATGCATATACATGTATACATACACATATACATATTCACACATAGACACACGCTCATACATACTATACATGCATACATACATGCATGCGCACATGCATACCTTCATTCATTCATTTATACATACATACATACATACATACATACATACATACATACATACATACATACATACATACATACATACATACATACATACATACGTACATACATGCGTGCATGCATACATACATACATACATACATACATACATACATACATACATACATACATATATACATATATATATACATACATACATACATACATACATTCGTGCATACATACATACATACATACATACATACATGTATGCATCTGTTTAGATCTGTTGGGTAGCTACTTCGTGAGATTCTTGTTAGGACGCTATATAAATGTTCATATACATACGTACATACAAACATACGTCCATATATACATACATACATACATACATACATACATACATACATATATACATACATACATACATGCACATGCAACAATGTATCCATACATGCACGTGTACATGAACAGTGAATACGTACATTCCTGTATGCATACATACATGCACGCAAAAGTGCACGTATGCATACATGTATGCTGTACATGCATGCATACATGCGTACATGCATAGGCCTATAGCATAGGCCTACAATTTGAGTTGGTTTATATATGTAACTCAGACTTAGATATGCATTTAGGTGTCTGTAAATCAACGTTGACTTGACATGACGCATCAGTAGCCTATTGGACCATTGTTCGTAAAACGAACATGACCCAGATATGATTTTTTTACAATTTCGTTTTTTACTGGAAAATTATACAAATGCCATGTGCTTTGTGACAAATATGTGCACTTTTATAATTCATATCAGTTTTAGTGTTCTCGCACATCACACCAAAATAACAACTTTGCTTACAAAAGACGGCGATTATACGTAGTTTTGCAGTTTTTGGCATTAGTTAAAAACAGTTCAAAACTTTAAAAAACTATAATTTTTTCATTCTATCTGACAAATCAATCTTCCTGCTGACCTAAAAACATTGGTACAGGAGATTAAAATCATGGCGTCCCCCAAATTGACGTCTTCAAAAAATATGTTCGTAAAACGAACGATGGTCCTTAACGGGTTAACAAAATGAGAGTAATATTATTTATTACCTGTGATATTCATACATTGACGTTTTGACCTGTAGGCCTATTCGTAAAATGGTATTGATGTTTTATTTCGAATAAATTTGAAGCTGCTATTCATTTATGTCTTTGTCATAACGACGAAAAGGCGCCAAAGAAGTCGTCTATATTTATATTAGACAGATTCGTTGAATTGGTTCATGACTAAAGTCATTATAATTATAACATCATATTATGGAATTAAACTGTTATCAGTAGGGCCTATACTATAGTTGCGCTTTAGATCGATGCATATAGGCCTACATGTGATTATGCCTGGTCGTCTGCAGTAAAGATGACCTGCTCCAAATTACTGTCATACTATAACCATTCGGTCAGACTATATCTGGAAATCTTAGCCGCACTGCAGCATCCTTTCAAACTTGATCATACTTGACGAATTCCAGGCTGAGTAATGTTAGATTTATGCATTTTTGTCTGGTGGTAATAGACAGCCGAAAATACTGATCTCTATGATGCAGTTAGGTATGTGCAGACAAAATTAATGATGACTTGAAACATTTTATGGAAATAAGATATCTGCTTGCCTCAGCTTGATGTTGACTGTATAAGTAATCGAGTGATCGGGTGTCTATACTAATTGAACATGTTGATTAGGTTGCATAGGCCTACTTTAACCGCTTATGTCAATTTATTGAGCTAAAGGCTGGAAAAGTCACATCCGGTCATACTAAAAACAAGTAATCTGTTGGTCACAAAAGGGTTCCACAAAGCTGGTCCAACGACAACTAGTTTACGGACAAGTGAGACAACTCGTATAATTAATTAAATAGATGCTGAATTTATGAGAAAAAAACATTAAATGGATTTCTAGCTTAAAAGGAAGCTGGGTTGATGATTTTAATTTATGTATTTCAACATGCATTCAGCTTCTATTTGAGATCTAAAAATACCTTCATCCACCTTCTATCTCTCATTTGTTATTTTTTTTCAATCGAGCTTCAATTACACCTGTTAACGAACCTTCATCCAGTTTAATTTCTCTTGCGTTTTGTATCAATCCAGCCTTTAGGCTATTTAATCTGTAGAAAACCTTCATCAAGATTCCATTTCTCAAACCCTGGACCAGTTGTATGTAGACTAGTTGTCTGTAGAACTGTTGTCGTTAGACGAGTTGTCTGTAGACCAGTTGTCTTGACACCCACAAAAAGGCACCCAGATGGGACTGCAGAGTCCTGCTGGTAATGGTAACCTATAATTATGTGCACGTAGTCTGGTATTAGATGGTTATTTAGATGTAGATTATATTTAGATCCGTTCCTGTTCTAACTGTCTTAATGCGTGCGAAGCTAGTGACATTATATAAAGCATCAATATCTTAACTAAGAAAATGTTCACTCATAATAAATTATGCCACACGTCATGTGCATTCTAAGCATCTAAGCACTTGTGCCATTACTAACCTCTTGATATGAAACATCAAACCTTAATTTCGAAAACAAGAGGAAGTGGCACGTGATATAAAATAGGCTCCTACTTAGAATTTTTTTATTATAATGGTTTGTAAAAATGTTGCATAGCTTAGGCCTATACTGTACAGATTACAACCTGCCTAGGTGGTCTTATATATATTATTGTTTGTTAAACAGCTTGGTTGATTGCGGATACAAAGGTAGAAGCATACATGAGCGGCTGCAGTGGAGGATATTGCTTTGTCATGTCCAACATCAATCATACCAACGAACTTCTCGCTCAGTCTAATGCTCAACAGTGGTGTCAATCAAATGGTTCTCAATTGGTTGAAATTCTAAATCAAGACATTCAGAACTCACTCATTAATTTCATCAAGAGTGTATATAGTCAAGGATTAAATAGTTGGAATGTATTAACCAATGGGAAGCGATCATCAGTCAGCAGCTGGATACGCCTTAGTGGCAATGGAATTGGTAGATATTTTACTTAATTTGAAGAAACTGTTTCTCAACATGTATCTGTCAAGAAATTCTCAAAGTGTGCAAAATAATTTTTTGTGAATAAGATCTTCTTTCTTGTGGTCAAGTTGTGGATAGGGTTCACAAAATGATTCTTCGAATGTTTACAAGGGACCATCAATACCCAATAAACGTATTTCCAATGCTTGTATTGGATTAGTAGGTTCTGTGCGTCAAACTCCAGATATTCAAAAGTTTCAGCCGTTGGATTTAGGATTCCCACTTGATTCTTCTAAGCACTTAAACAAATTTCCAGGCGACTTAGGCCTAGTAGGTTTGGTTTATTGATACGATGTTTTCTGTTAATATGACAATCATTCTAGGTGATCATGGTGATGGCTTTACAGTCTCCGACCAGATAGATTCATCTTATTCCTATGGTTATTTGAAGTCAACTTCATCTGGGTTGGATCTGTTTGCCAGCAGACCTACAAACAACAAAGGAGGATTTATTTGTACAGGTAAATAGATTTGTCCAATACAGTAATGTCAAAATAATAATCAAATATTTTAAATCTTCTGATTGGCTTAAGTTAATAATATTGGCCTAAAATATAGGTTTAGGAAGTTAGGCTTATGCATTATGGACCACAGCGGCATCAACCATTTTTTAAGTTTAATGTATTTATTGACTTCGAAAGGTCTGACGGACTGTTCTGGTGGAGTTACGATCAGTGGTCAGTGTCACAAAAGTTTTACAGAAACATTGTCTTGGTACGATGCACGTAACCGATGTTTAGACGCAGGAGGAGACTTGGCTTCTTTCGACCAAATCATCACAAACGCCGGATTCAATTCACTCAATGGTTCATGGATAAGTGCATCGAGCAGTTACTGGATCGGAATAAGAAGAGAATGGTGGACATGGCAAAGTACAAGTACGTTTTTGAGCATCTAATACATTATTTCTTAACTCCGTCCTTAAGGACTGTGATAGAGAGCTGTTAAAACTGTGAAAATTATCCACAGTGGAATTTACAGGAGTGCTGCTGAACCGTAACTTTAGTAAACAATTATCTGTAGCACATATTCAAAATATATTACGCTGGATGACAAAGAATTGATTCGTCAGGCCTTCATTAAGTGTTGCTCAATAAAATCGACTGTGTATAATGATAAAATTATGATATTCGGATTAAGATATTCTTCAACTGATTTGTGATTTAATTATTTTTTCTTTAGATTCCGATGTCAAATACAGTGCTTGGATAACTGGTCATCCCATCAATGAAGTTGGTCGTGCTTTATCAGATTGTCTTTGTTTGTCGACCATTGAGTGGAAGTGGATCGAGTGCGGATGCTATCAGCCGTCAGGCCTTCCTTTCGTCTGTATTTCGTGTAAGCTTTCGACAGAATATATTTTCTGGGTCTTTGGTACCACAAAATGTTTCAATTGGATTCGCATCAATGTATTTAGAAGAATTTGGTCTCCACATAATACTCACTTAACAAAGGCCAACACTTCAATGGCAGACAGCAATCATTTCAATCTTCATGCGACAGTGATCGTTGATTTTAGCGCCGGTGAATAAGCTGGTCTCCCTGACGTGGCTTTGTGCTGAGAAATTCTCGAAGATTTGCCTTACCGTACATTACATTTCATTCACAACATGACAACGTCAAATTTAAATTATATTAGGCCTATATGAAACCGCTTGGTCCCACTTGATGACTCATACATGGACGTATGTGAAGTATTTACACAAAAAACATGAAACTGATTTGTTGTAGGCTGTAGAGTGTAGATTTATTCCAGATAATAAATTGACAACATTTTGCAATTCAGCTCCAACAATGAGTTCTACCACAACTACTCCATCGACTACTCAGGCCTCATCAGTTGTTGTTGTTTCCAAAAGTAATGGATTCTCAACGACTACCATTTCATCAACGGTGACATCGTATTTCACTGGTAATGACTCAGGAATTATTGGACAGCCACTGGGAACTAGTAAGTGTTTAGTTGAATGAGTTGGGTTTGCGTAACTTCAAAGAGTTGACTTACACCCATGCGATTTTCCGCATCTATTTAGTTGTGACGACTATTATACATTCGCCTAAATATTTTTTTATTGTAGTCCTATTTAATAGTTCTGTTTTGATGTTAGCATTGGCTTGTGACCTTTTATAATAATATTAGGCACTGAAGCTGCATCTGAAATCGAAGCAGTAGATGGAAGCAAAAAGGACTTTCGTGAAGTCATTTGGCGATTAAACCATACAAAATCGCCTTAGGCAACGACAAAATTGCACAGGTTCTAAATGTATGGTGGATATACATGTAGCTTAACTTTCTTTAAAGGGGAGTGAGCAGACGGTTGTGTTTGTCACCATGATTGTCCTGACACTTACACGTAGTTACTGTAGGCCTACGTATCTGTGACTGACTCTTGCAATCTGCGTCAAAGTAAAAACAATCTTTCCACCAACAAATGGTTTACCAATAAAATAAAATAAAATACAAGATATAAGCTTAACTTCGAACCGTTATGAAGAAGCCCAAACTAAATCTTCTGAAATAGGAGACGACACTAATTTTGCTTTAACAAAATAAGAATAAAAAAGGTAATTTATTTGTGAAGACTTTAATTCTTAATATATTGCAGCTTCGGTTGGAGTGATTGTTGGACTATGCATTGGAATACCTCTCATCATTGTCATTGTGGCACTTGCAGTCGTCATCGCTAGGCAGAAGAAAGAACTCAGGTAGCTCTATGGTTTGGCATAATCTTTAATGTTGAACCATGGTTGGCACTATAAATACACAATGCATAAATGGCCCATGAATTGCCTTTACTTTGGAAAGATAGTCAAACCAAGAAGACTGCCATGGGATTGTTTAGCCTCTGACATCGGAGATGTCTTAGGCCTACAATGTAAAGAACAAATCGAAAAGAGGAACCTGATCACCCGAAGATCAACCATTCTTCGATGCGCAACTGCTTTAAAAGTGTTCACACAGATATCTTAGATGGCATTTTTGTCATTTCATACCAATGTATTACTAAAATTTAATGACGTCGAGTGCTCTGTTACACGACTTTATAATTACTATTTTAATTGCATTTATTCGTTACTATTTTTCGTACAATCATTTTGTTGCAGCGAAGCTCATCTGTCGCCGAAGGCTAACCAGACAACTTCATCTAAACATCGAATTCAGCAACAAACCGTTGGAGACATTGCGGAACTTAGCGTTGCGACTGAAGGTCCCTACGAACATATACAGCCGAGAATAGAAAGAATGACTGAGGGTTGTTACCAGTCTCTCGAGCTATCAAAGAAAACCGACAGCAGCGCCATATCTAGCAGTACTTAGGCAACATGGCGAACACAAAATTAATAGGCCTAGACTCAGCGGCTAATACAATAATGGCTCCAAAAGCAAAGAGGGCGTGGATAGAATTTTTAAAAATAAATTGAACCAGCTGAATAGAGTAGCCTAACAGAGGTACACGGACTTAGCATAATTATACAAAATGGAAGAGCTATTCAATTCCAGCACCTATCATGTGTGTTCAATCATTTGGTAACTTGAGTCTAGTGGACGATGAACTAAGCTTACATGTAGGCGATAATTGTCGGTAAACACAAAATGAAGTTGCATTCTACACACTGTGTCACACAGTCTAAATAAATACCAATTTATAATGATCGGGTTTGCAGATGTTAGTTGTATCTTTGCACCATTTGAAACTGACTATAAATAGCCGCGACATGCTCCACTGTTCAAGCGTGCTACATGCATGATAATATGCATATGCATGCATACTGTATAGGCTACATGGTGGCGCCTTAACCTGGTCCTTCGCCGTTCTACTGCCCGACATTATAATTATATGGTATTCCAAATTACCTCTTTGTCTCTGCAGGGTTTCCATATGCCCCACTGCTCATTTTTCAGTGGCATATAATTATTTTTTCTGTCGCCTCCTAAGCAGTGGAAGATTGAGTCATGCTTATAGGGCTATATAACAGGAATCAAATCCACGCTCTTCTGATCGTCATATATAATTCAATCATCTATCCACTTCATTATGAGCTTAAGTCTCTCAATGCCATGTTATAGGGACATACTAATACCGATAGCCTAACTATTTTAATGACTCATTTGCGTTCGATATGCAGAAGTTTAAACTAATAAATATATAGAAGTTTGAAAACTACGGAGACCTAATGGTCATCATCATCATCACAGTATAACCATTAACCACCCAAGGAACCCACCTAGCGGGGTTGCAAGACCCATTCCGGGTTCCCTCTGCAACCAAATGGAAACTATGAGTATCATTATTTAAGTAGCCTACTGCATTATTATACTTGTAAACTTTGCTTCTTTGATGCTTGATGTGATTTGATTTGTTGCTCTTGGTTGCCAAATAAATGATTTGATTTGAATATTTTTGCTAACTGGTGTCTTCTCGTGATGGTTTTCAATACAACAGTTTTCGAAATATGTGAAATTTCGGGTTATAGGTTCGCATTTCTAGTCCCACATGTGTGTGAAATTCAAAGTCCTGTCATATGACAATGCCTCAATACAAAGTTTCAAGAGTGCATATTGAAGACGGACAGGAAATCATTGTGAAGAAAAGGCGCTATAATTGTAAAATGCGTAATTGAATGTTCAGCACATAAATTGCACAAAGCTGGAAGAGAATATTGACACGGTGCAACAATCAATGATCATTTAAGTTCTTGTAGGACCTGTAGTAACTCAAGTAAATTTATACATAGGGCTATAAATAACAACAGTGTCTAAGACCAGATACTGTAGGAGTGTAGGTCAACAGACTACTTCTCGGTAATGTTGCTTATCCTGCAGAAGAACTTCGATTGTCTTTTTAGGCCTAAAAGCACAGACAAGTAATTAGGACGCACTTAATTAGCCATACTAGCAAAGGTAGTCACCATGGGAAGCTCTGCATAGGCTTACTCTGGTTATTTAGAGCAGCGCCTACCCTAAAAAGGCTAAGGGCTAGGCAGGCCTATGTGCTTTGGGGCAGGGCCGAATTAAGCAATGTCGGGGCCCTGTTCGGGAATTTTTGTGGGAGCCCTTTTCGGGAATTTTTTCGGAAAATTTCTCAAATTTTTCGGGGAAATCATACCATTTCATCCGCCAAAAAAAGTTGATGACTTTTTTTTTTTAGTCGTTCAAAATTTTTGGAAAAATAGTCGTGTGGCCAAAATTTTCTCAATTTTTTTTACACATTTGTGGGGCCCCCTAAAGTGTGGGGGCCCCTGTTCCGCCGAACATGTTGAACATGCCTTAATCCGGCCCTGCTTTGGGGTTTTTGTGAGACTAGCACATAAATAATTTATATCTAACATTCGAGCATAAACATAAAGACTATAAATGTGAGCATGAACTCAAAGAAAAAGTAGGCCCTAGCATTTGATTTTAGGTGTAGGCCTATTTTCTAGAAAATAAAACCGCATAATAGGCCTATAAGATTTGAATGATTGTCAATTTCTTATATCGTCTTTATATAATCCCTTTTTAACTAGTTAAGTTCATGTCTGTAGAAAGTTTTGTATGTGTAATTATTAAACCTCAACTTTGAGTTAGGCCAATATACTGATTAAGCCTTCCTGTGATTGTTTAATTCACTGTTTATTCTATGGTAAATTTGTGATCGAGGCTTAGACTCTTTTAGGACTCTCCCTCTGAGGCAAACATTGTGTTTGCAACCTATTACATCTGTCACACTCTTTTACGTTTGGTTTCAATACAAAGTATGGTTATGGTTATGATAATGGTGTCTACACCGCCAGCTACCAGGAACACAGAGATATAGGCTACAGACCTATATCGTCAAATGTTCATTCTATCTTCTATCTCGCAAGATAAACGAAACTATCACAACAAAAATAATGTTGTGGATTTTTGGTGTAAAATGTTGCAACCGAGATCGCCAGGTGACGCTAGTGAGGAGACAGTTGCAAAGCATGTGCCTTCATTTGCATGATAGTCTTGAACCCTTGACTCCAAATTGACAGCTTAATATGATAGGCCAACTAGAACTAGTATGAATCAAAACCTCATAATATCTTAGCGTAATATCGAAGCAAGAGGCATTAACTCCCGCCTCAAGTAGTTAACTAGGATTGCCAACAATAGATATTTTGCAGCGTTTAAAAGGGCTTGATTCATAATAGTTCTAGCATAGGTTACTGAATAGGCAGGCAGTGTGTAAAGAGTTAAAGGCTTCTACTTCTCTTGATATGCAGGTGTTTTTTACATGTTACACATGTAATATTTACATTATGTAAAAAACCTCTGCATATCAATTGGCTGTTTATTCAACAGCAAGCAAGCGCTTGAAATTTTACAGGTAGGCCCTGGTAGGGCCTACTATGTAATTGCCACAAGAGAAGTACATGTGTACATTTAGAAGTCGTTTGTGAAATGAAAAACCTAACAGTCACTAAAGCAAGCAACGCTACGATATGGTTAGATTGGCTGCTATTCACAGAGCGTTGGGTATTTTTGCACGTATTAAATATCCAAAATATTCAAACGAGAAGTAGCCTATCAGTTAATTGTAAAATGAGAGTAGGCCTTCGTGAACAGTAAGCTTATTCTATTGTTACTTTTTTGAAGAAGCACTAATTGGCGAGCTAGGTTGTACAATTTTTCTACAATTTGAGCAATTTTATTTTTGCCCATTACGAAGAACCAGGACGTCACGCTGGTAAGCTAGAATTAGGCTAGGCCTACGAGGTGAGTCGTGATTGGCGTGCATTCCATTGCTCATAATGGGGCTTTTACCATAAGTCACAAAAATAGCTTTTATATCCGAGACATAAATTATGGCAGACGTTTTTAAATGGCAGAACATCTAATAGACGTGAGTATTATATAATTTGTGTCTCAATAAAATTAATGATTGGCTTAGGCCTAATCATCCGGTTTAGTAAACCGAGTCAAATTGACCGGAAGAAATCTGAAAGATTCTGTTTTATACAGTCATGTAGATTATTTGTGCCTACGACAACTGTAATCATGGAGGGATCGGGGAGAAGGGGAATACCATGCAGAGAATGGTGGCAGGACATTGAAGAATGGTGTGGGATGAATTCGCGGGAACACATGACAGAGAATTATGGAGAAGAGTAGTCGAAGAATGGTGTGGGATGAATGCGCAGGAACTGACACATCGGGCACATGACAGAGAATTATGGAGAAGAGTTACTGTAGTCAACTGCGCAGTGGACACCTACGGGCTGTCAGCCCATGGATAAAGACGAAGAAGAAGACGACAAATGCAATCATTTGATAGCGATAAAACAAGACTTCACACGAGAAAGAATTCATACAAAACTTATTATTTGATTCTCAAGCGGAAAGACAATGTTTTCTCGCAAAGGATTAATTTTCTTATGTGCAACAGGTAGGCCTTCGTTTTCAGAAAAATGGGAATAATACTTTATAAAAGTCTATAGCATAGGCGGTGACTATGTTTAAAAAGATGACTACTGAAGTATTAATCCGATAGGCTATAATTATAGGTTAAAACTTTTCAATCAATTAAGTGAAGACAATAATATTCTGTGATCTGCATAATGTTGGCTTCATCAATGAATAGGCCTAATAGGCCTACTATTTTAGAGTGATCTTGCTTGGTGTCTTTGTCATAATAAAGTTGGTGCTATGGAAGTGATTTATTTTATAATAGACAGACTCATTGAATTGGTTCAAGATTAGCCTATATTACATCATAATATGAAATTAGACAGCCAGTTAGCGGTCTTTAATAGGGTCTAATTGCGCATTATGCCGATGCACATACATGTAGGCCTACCTGATCTTCTACGGTAAAGATAATCCTCTTCGAATTATTGTCATACAGTAGCCACCCAGCCAGACTATATCTGGAAATCTTAGCCACACTGGCTTTTGCTCCAGATTTATCACACTTGAGGAAGTCCAGGCTGAGTAGGCTAATTTTAGATACATTGTTATCGGGTGGTAAAAGACAGCCGAAAATATTAATTTCCTCATGCAGTTGGGTAATGGGTATGTGTTGGAAAACTGTGTGATGAATTCGGATATTGATGGATATAAGATATCCCACTCAGGACCCACTGCCTCTGATGTTGACGGTATAAGCATTCGAATGTTTGATTGCCTAGGATAATGGAATTTCCTGACTATCTTGCGTAGCTTAGGCTACTTTGAGCTGTAATGTCAATTGATTGAGCCAAATGTTGCTAAAGTAACATCTCGTCATATTAATAACATAATGTTGGTCACAAAAGGGAACTCAGATGGGACTGCAGTGTGATAATGGAGATTATTTAGATTCGTGCCAGCTCTAGATAATCTTAATGCGTGTGAAACTATTGACATTATAGGCTAATGTATAAAATGAAAACCGTAACTAAGAAAACATTCGTTCATATTTATTAAGCTACGTATTGTGTGCATGAACATTCTAAGCATCTAAATACTTGTGCAATTACTTACCTCTTTATATGAAGCATCAAGCCTTAAATTAGAAAACAAGATAAAGTGACATGTGATAATAAGATAAGCTTACTTGAAAATGTTGTTTTATTATAATGGCATGCAAAAATCTTGCATAGCTTAGGCCTACTTTAAAAATTGAACCTGATTTTAATGGTTTGTTGAACAGCTTGGATGACTATGGATATAAAGGTAGAAGCATACTTGAGCGGTTGCAGTGGAGGATACTGCTTCGTCATGTCCAACATCAATAATACCAACGAATTCCTCGATCAGACAAATGCCCAACAGTGGTGTCAATCAAATGGGACTCAATTGGTTGAGATTCGAAACCAAGACATTCAGAACTCTCTCGTTAATTTCATCAGGACTGCATATTATAGGCAAGGATTAAATAGCTGGAATGTATTAACCAATGGAAAGCGATCATCAGGCCATTGGACACGCCTTAGCGGCCTTAGCAATGAAGCAGGTATAGATATTTCATTTAATTTCGCGAAATAGTTCTCAACATTGCTTCTCGCAAACAACTCTCAAAGTTTGCAAAATGCCTTTCTGTGAATAGGATCTTCTTTCTTGTGGGTGGGGTTCACAAAATGATTCCTCGAATGTTTACAAGGGACCATTATTATCCAATAAACGTATTTCCAATGTTTGTATTGGATTATTTATTATTGTCAGATTTCGTGCGTCAAACTCCAGAATCCCGATATTTAAAACTTTCAGTTGTTGAATTTAAGATTCCAACAGCTACTGCTTAATTATTCTAAGCTCTTAACAAATTTTCAGGCAACTTAGTAGTTTGATTTATTGATACGATGTTCTCTGTTATTATGCAATCATTCTAGGTGGCCTTGCAGTTAGCGAACAACCAGATTCATCTTACGCCTATGGATATTTGAAGTCAACTTCTTCTGGGTTCGATCTGTTCGCCAGTAGACCTGCTGATAGGAAGGGAGGATTTATCTGTACAGGTAAATTAGATTTGTGCAATTCAGTAATGTGAAACTAATAATCAAATTTTTTAAGTCTTCTGATTGGTCCAAGTTAATAATCAGGGTCTGTAGACGTAGGCCTATACACCGTGACTCAAAAAAAGTAAGCCAAATTGTTTTGCATATATCTCTAACACCTGAAGAGATATCAAGCTAAAATTTTCCAAATATTTAGAGAAGTGGACCAAGAATATGATTCCAAAATTTCATGAAATAAAGTTGAACGGATAAAAAGATATGAATATTTAAACTTCATATACCGAAATTGCAGTTTACAAGCAATTTTCTGTCAGATTCAATAAAAAGTAAGCCAAACAATTTTTTTTACATCTCTGATGTCTGATGAGTAATCATAAAAACTTTTTCCAGATATTTAGGGAATTGAACCAAGAATAGGATTCCAAAATTTCATGTCATAAATGTGAAGGGATAGAAGGATATGGATATTTCAACTTCATCACCCGAAATTTCAGTTTTTAGCAAGTCTGTTATTGTGTAGACTTCATTTCTCCCACATTATGGCCTCCGAACAGTCCAGATTTGAATCCTGTCGACTATAAAATGTGGAGCGTGATGCAAGATCGAGCCTACCAGACAACAATCCATGATATAAACGATCTGAAGCAACGCTTGTTGGAAGTGCGGGATGGCCTGAACCAGAGGATAATCGACGTTGCTGTTGCCATTGCAATGGCGCCAGCGCCCTCAGGCTTGCGTGCAAGCAGGAGGGGGACATTTTGAGCATCTTATTTAATTAAATTATCAAACCATACTGTTGGGGTCATATTGGTAGTTCAATTCTCTACATATCTGGAAAATTTTAGAATGATTAATCATCAGGCATTGGAGATAATAGGGAAACAGTTTATGGAATCTGACAGAAAATTGCTTGTAAACTGCAATTTCGGTATATGAAGTTTAAATATTCATATCTTTTTATCCGTTCAACTTTATTTCATGAAATTTTGGAATCATATTCTTGGTCCACTTCTATAAATATTAGGAAAATTTTAGCTTGATATGTCATCAGGTGTTAGAGATATATGCAAAACAATTTGGCTTACTTTTTTTTGAGTCACGGTGTATAATATATAGGCCTAAGTTTACAGACCCTAATTATTAACTATTAACTTATTCACGTTTATTCTATAATATTATTATAGACCACAGCGGCATCAACGACTTTTGATTTCAATGTATTTTATTGACTTCGAAAGGTCTGACGGACTGTTCTGGTGGAGTTACGATCGGTGGTCAGTGTTACAAAAGTTTCACAGAGACGTTGTCTTGGTACGACGCACGTAACCGATGCTTAGACGCTGGTGGAGACTTGGCTTCATTTGAAAGCATAACTTTAAACGCTGGATTCAATGCACTCAATGGATCATGGATAAACACATCGAATACTTACTGGATCGGAATCAGAAGAGAATGGTGGAAATGGCAGAATACACGTATGTTCTTAATTCTTAACTCTTATACCCGTAACGCGTAACCCGTTATACCTAAGGTGCCAGAGGTGGATACCACCTCCACTTAGATTATCGACTAGGCCTATATATTTTCCGCCATTTAATATGAAGAGGCACAATTTATACCATTCTATAGAGGGAATGTGGGGCTACATTTCCATGCTCATTGAGTTGTCTTTTGACAACCGGAGGTGCTGAAAATGAATTAAAATATATTGAAATATGTTTTATTTTTCGTAAATATTTTCGGTTATTTTTTGTATTATAACTTATACATAATTTATTTTTTAAGAGAACTAAATTATGTCATTCTATAGAGAGCATATAGGACTATTTTTCATACCAATTAAGTTGACTCTTGATGACCGGAAGTCTTCAAAATAAATTAAAATGTGTGAAAATGTTGGTTCTTTTTACAACGCAAACTAATATCTCTGCGTACTCGTTTTCCAGCAGCAATTACATGTTTTTTGTGTTTTGGTTTTACCTAAAACAGTCTTATTACTAGTTTTTATATTTGATAATTGGACTTTATTATATGCAAACTTTTATTGGGTGTATAAATCATGTTCAAAATACACAAAATCTAATATTTTGCTCATGCGTAAGTATACCCTATACGTTTTTGTGAAATCAACGGGTACCCATGGGAAAAACTGCATTATTTCGAGGTGCATTCATATATTTTAATCCTAAATAAATCATTTTGTGCAGAAATGAATGATGAATCTATTGGTGTATTACAAGGCTTGATATCTGAAGCCAAACCCAAAATCCGTGTTACAACAAATCTTGGTAGACTGAGGGTTAAGATAAGTCTTATTCTTCAACTGATTTGTGACTGATTTATCGTTTCTCTAGGTGCTGATGTCACGTACAGTGCTTGGACGCCTGGTCATCCCATCAATGACTATGGTCGTGTTAATTCAGATTGTCTTTGTTTGTCGGCCACGGAATTGACGTGGATCGAGTGCGGTTGCTTGCAGCTGTCACCTTTCGTCTGTATTTCGGGTAAGTTTTCAACGGCTTTCAGCTAACTATATTTTCTTAGACCTGGCTTCAGTTTGATTGACGTTAATTAAATTCACAGAATGTGGT
Source organism: Lumbricus rubellus (assembly GCA_945859605.1). Classification (NCBI taxonomy): domain Eukaryota; kingdom Metazoa; phylum Annelida; class Clitellata; order Crassiclitellata; family Lumbricidae; genus Lumbricus; species Lumbricus rubellus. The sequence goes on from OX243828.1 coordinate 999,163, forward strand.
ACACACTAGTCTTAACAAAGGCTTATAACACACTGGGAAGCAGCGAATATTTTAGACGTTATGTGAATGCGATCTAAGATTCACAAAATTGCAAAATGGAGTTAAAATAATTATATACGAAACCAACTGATGACTCTGAGGACTATCGACTGACTCATGCATAAACGTAAGTGAAATTTGTTTTTAGAACCCAAATAATTTTGTGATGTAGAATTCTTTCAGAAATTGCATCGGCAGCTCAATAATTTGCAATTCAGTTACAGCAACTACCACGACTACTCGATCTTCTTCAACTACTAAGACTACATCGGAAGCAACGCCAGCTGTTGCTTCTGAAAGCGATGGAGTCTCATCGCCTACCATCTCAACAACGGTGACATCCACTGGAAATAGTACAGGAATCATTGGGCAGCCAATGGAACATAGGCTTACATGTAGTAAGTGTTTGATTGAATTATTTGGGTTTGCATAACTTCATAGCGATGATTTTGCATTCATGCGTTATAGTCTACCGCATCTATTTAATTACCGTACTATGTCGATTATACGCACTCGCTGAAATATTTTTAAAATAGTTATAAAGAATAGTTCTGTTTTGATGTTAGCATTGGCCTGTGACCTTTCATAATAGTCCTAATATCAGGCACTGAAGCTGCAGCTGAAATCAAAGCAGTAGAGGGAAAACGAAAAAGATTCGCGTGAAATAGTTTGTCACTGAAATTATAAAAGAAACCGCCTCAGGACAAAAAGAAAGTTGCACAGTTTCTGAATCCATGTTAGATATAGCCTGACTTTTGTTAAAGGAGAATGAGCAACTTGGCAATTTTTATAGTTTAATTAAGTCCCAAATTATGCACTCGCTGAAATATTTGTTTTATTATAGTCCTATAGAATAATTCTGTTTTGAATCTTTTGATGTTTTGTTTGTCACATTGTCACCTATAATAGGGCCTACGTAGTACGTATCTGACTGACTTTAACAATCTGCGTCAACTTTTAAAATAGTTTCCTACCAGCAAACGAATTACCAAGAAATTAAATAAAATACAAGTAATAGGCTAACTTCGAACTATTGGGAAGTAGCCCAAAGTAATTCTTTTTAAGGAGGAGACGAAACTATTTTTGCTTTCACAGAATAAGAATGAAAATATGTGATTCATTTGTGTTGAATTGCCAGCTGCGGTTGGAGTGATCGTTGGATTATGTATCGGATTACCTCTCATCATTGTCATTGTGGCGCTTGCAGTCGTCATCGCTAGGCAGAAGAAAGAACTCAGGTGAATATGGTGAAACCAAATCTATACAGTAGCCTACTGAATCATCGTTAGCATTATTATGACGCATCAATGAATGGTTCTTGAATCACCCTTGCTTTGGACAGATAGCCTAATAATCAAACCAAGAAGAGTTGGGACTCTGACAGCGGAAAAATGTTACAATGTAAAGAACAAATCGAAAAGAAAAATCTGCGCATCCGAACAGCAACCATGGCGGCCCTTCTTCGATGAGCAACTGCTTTAATTAAAAGTTGCCCCACAGATATCTTAAATGGCATTTCTGTCATTTTATTCCAATTATAGCCTATATTTTACTAAATAACGTCGAGTGGGCTTTTACACGACTTTATAATTACTATTTTAATTGCATTTATTCGTTACTATTTTTCGTACAATCATTTTGTTGCAGCGAAGCTCGTCTGTCGCCGAAGGCTAACCAGACAACTTCATCTAAACATCGAATTCAGCAACCAACCGTTGGCAACACAGGGGAACTTAGCGGTGTGACTGAAGGTCCATACGAATCTATGCAGCCGAGAATAGAAAGACCAACTGAGGATGGTTACCAGTCTCTCGAACTATCAAGCAGCAGCGTCATATCTAATAATGCTTAATTTAGGCAACAAAGCGAACACAAAATAATACACTCAGCGGCTAATACAATAATGACTCCAAAATCAAAGAGAACGTGGCTAGAATTTGGTGTTGGTGGTTTTTGAAATAAATTGAACCAGCTGAATATAGGCCTAGTAACAGAGTTTCATAGACATCGGACAAATGTTACAATTTTAGCATACTAATACGAAATGGGAGAGCTATTCAATTTAAAACCGGTCATGTGTAGGCTGTTCAATCTTTTGGTAACTCTAGTGGACGAATTAATAATAGTAGGGTCGGTGAAAGGGTCCAGCGCACAAAATGAAGTTTCATTCTACACGCAGTCTAAACAAATACCAAGTTATAGGCTTACTGCTCAGGTTTTCAGATGTTAGGGGTATATTCCAAGGATGTAAAAAACGATGGAAACGGAATTTAAAAAAACGGGGAAACGTCGTTTTATTGGGGAAAAACCCGGAAAAAAGGACAAAAAACGGAAATAGACAATAATTTGACTTTTTACATCTTAAACTGCATTATAAACTTAAAACCATTGTTTACTTAGGCTACTTACTCATGTAGCCTATCTCTTAAATGATGACGTTAAACAATTAAATAATGACATCAGTTACCTGAAACCTTGAGATTGGGCTGAAAACATAAGGAATATCATGAAAAATAAAATTAAGGAAAATAATAAGAGGCAAAAATAAATATATAGTGTTACATCATTTTTTTAACCGGAATAAAACGATGGAAAAAACCCGAAAAACCAGATTTTTTGCGAGCGAATAACAAACAAATCAAACTTTTAAACAACTATGGTATATTCGCACCGTTTCAAAGCGGCTATAGATAGCGGCCCATAGTGTCCTTTTGAGGTCTTCTCAAAGCGTGCTACATTCATGAAGAGATGCATAACTATGCTTGTATCGGCTGCAAGGTGGCGCCTTAACCTGGTCCTTCGCCGCTCTACTGCTCGATATTATATAGGCATATCGTACTCCAATTACCTCTTAGTCTCTGCAAGATTTTTACACCGTGGTTCAAAAAAGTAAGCCAAATTGTTTTGCGTATATCTCTAACACTTGATGACATATCAAGCTAAAATTTTACAATTATTTAGAGAATTGGACCAAGAATATGATTCCAAATTTTCATGGAATAAAGTTGAACGAATAAAAAGATATGAATCTATAAACTTCATATGCCGAAATTTCAGTTTACAAGCAATACTTGGTCCAATTCTCTAAATATTTGAAAACTTTTAACGTGATATATTATCAGGCATTGGAGATATTCGAAAAACAGTTTGGCTTAGTTTTTTTTAACCACGGTGTATATGCTCATTTTGCAGTAGCATATATTTCTGTCGCATATAATTGAGTCATCCTTAGCCAACGGGAATCCTTAACGGGAATCTGATTATCATTCATTCGATCATCTCCCCACTTCATTATGAGCTTAAGCCTCTCAATGCCAATGTTAGAGGGACATAATAATACCGATAACCTAACCATTTTAATGACTCATTTGCATTCGATATGCAGACGTTTAGACTGCTAAATCTATAGAAGTTTGAAAACTACGACAACCTAATGATCATCGTCATCATGGTATAACCGCCCGGGGAAACCACCTGGCGGGGTTGCAAGACCCTTTCCGGATTACCTGTACGACCAAATGGAAACCATTAGCTTCATTATTTAAGTATACTGCTTTATTATACCACCGTTTTTTGACGATTCAAAAACCCGACGCAACAAAAAGTTTAAAAAAATCAATACAATTATTCTGACCAATATCTTGGCAAGAAGTCAGAATATCGAAATGGAATTTCACACGCGTAACGACAACTCATACACATGGTGGCCAAATTTCATCAAAATATTTCATACAGAACAAAAGTTAAATCACTTTTAGTGAGGCCACCCCCCCCCCCCTCCCCCGTTTTTTGACGATTCAAAGACGTAACGCAGCAAAGAGTAGCAAAAACACGATTTTATTAAGTCTCATCTCAAATAATTGTTATCAAATAGCCTTGATATTGCCAGATGATCATTATTATCACTATTTAAACAAAACAGGGTACCAGCGTAGCTGCACGTCACTGAGAAGTCACTTAGCAAGATGACAATCAAATTGCCAATGCCAAATAAGGAATCTGTCAGATTAATCATGTAAGCAGATCACAGAAAATAAATTACCCTCATGTTGTTAACTGTAAAGATTTTATGAGAGTTGTTATTCAGTAGTCGGCGTTTTAGTCTGAATCTCCGAATATAATCTATTATTTCCATTGTCTTAGAGCCCTACCTGTCACACATAGTGAGATGAATCCTTTTCGAGTAGGCTAAACATTGTCCTTCTTCTTGAGAATCACATAAATTAAAAAAATTATGAATTCTTTCTCTTGGGAATGCTTGTTGTATCGCCCAGAAATGCTTGCAGGTGCTAGAATAATCACGAAATAATCTATAGCATAATCCTTCGGATTTCTCCAGGTCAATTTTATTCAGGTTGCTGAACTGGAGAAAGAAAGGAGAAAAAGTTTAAGTTTATTCAAACAAATATTTTATATGGGCATAGTACTTTTAGACGTTCCGCCACTCTAAAAGTCTAGCATTCCGTGATAGCTTCAATCTGCATGCTCTTGACTTACGGTAAAGGCCCCATCTTCAAGCAATGGAATGCACGACAGTCACAACTCACATTTCTACCTTTGCAACATGGCGTCGGGGCTGCTCGTAATAATCGCCAAAAATTTCCTAGATTGTAGAACCTACCATGCCAAATTGCCAATAGAGCTTCTTCGAAAAAAGGGACAACGGAACATTGTTGATGAAGGCTTACTACTTTCATTTTGCAATGAACTGCTATATACTTCTCCTTTGTATATTTTGGATATTTAATAGGCCTACGTGCAAAATTCCCAACGCTTCCTAATAGGCCTGCCGCCTGCCTCTGTGAATAGCAGCCAATTGTGTCATATTGTAACTTTCTTTGCTTTAGTGAAAGTTGGTTTTTTTCATTTCACAAGCGACTTCGACTTCTCGTGTGGAATTTACATGGTTATGCCTACCTGTAAAATTCCAAGAGCTTGCTTGCATCCTTGTGAATATAACAGCCAATTGAGATGCAAAGGGTTTTTACGTACCCGGTATGTAATCACATCGTTAGTGCTTCTGGGTGAGTGAAGGAACTCTGGCCGAAAAATTCAAGCGGAAAAGGAATACATTAAAAATATTTGTTTGAATAAAGCTTAAAAGCAAAGCATTAAAATATTTGTTTGCATAAAGCTTAAAAGCAAAGCATTAAAAATATTTGTTTGAATAAAGCTTAAAAGCAAAGCATTAAAATATTTGTTTGCATAAAGCTTAAAAGCAAAGCATTAAAATATTTGTTTGCATAAAGCTTAAAAGCAAAGCATTAAAATATTTGTTTGCATAAAGCTTAAAAGCAAAGCATTAAAATATTTGTTTGCATAAAGCTTAAAAGCAAAGCATTAAAATATTTGTTTGCATAAAGCTTAAAAGCAAAGCATTAAAATATTTGTTTGAATAAAGATTAAAAGCAAAGCATTAAAAAGTTGCGAACAAACGTCAGTAAACAAACTCTGTTCAATAGTTCTTTATAAACCTGCATCTGAAAACTCCTTCTAATAAAGGGTGCCTTTATTTTAATCAATAAATCAATGAATTTTCGTTTAATCAAAACTTCAGGCTGGCAGAACTCAGCATGTTACATAGGCCTACAACTAATTTTACAGAGGTATTAAATTATATAAGTTCAGTTTATATAAGCAACATAATAAAATAATTTAACCACAATATAGGCCTACTTATTATTTTGAGCTTGCTTTAGCCTGATTCCAGAATACTTGGCCATATAAAATTTACCATAATAAATACATATAAAATAATGATTTTATTTTCAAACAGAGCGTAATACCATAGCCATAATTAATCTTCATGCTATGAGTTTGTGATCTGCATAGGCCTACTTGATAGCATTGCTGCACATTGCAAAACGTGTCTTTTCAGAACACCTGTAAAATTTCCGATTAAGGCTTGTCTATCTGTCTCTGCGTCAAGCTAGAAAACCTGTTCCAAATCATGTTTCTAACAAATGAGTTAACATCAGACGTTGTGGGTACTTCCCTTTTTCTCGCAACTTACCGCACCTCCAAAACCCTCCTGATGTGAAATGAGTATACCAGCTTTCAGGCGTCACTGTGGTGAATAAGGCTGCGTTTTTAAGGCGCTCAATCTTCAGGCTATTTCTTTTCCGAAACGGAATAGTCCGCAGGACATTTTTATATAACCATTGGTTTTCCTTTAAAAGGAAACCAAATTAAATAAAGACATCAGCATATAACGTGGACATGGTTTACACTGCTCTCACTTTACATATGAGCCACATTAAGTTTCAAGATAATTAGGCCTATAAATAGAGTATTGTGAAAATATAAGCTTACCTATAATATCTTTGTGATAATCATTATCTGTGGTATTTTGTGTGGTATATTATAAAGCCTAGTAATCCATGCAGCTGGTGGGTGTAAAAGTGCATAATCTAATCCTAATGAATGTGTAATCAGTCGCAATCTTATTGGCCAGTAGTCTGTTGCGCATAACTCTATAGAAAATGCACCTAACATCCAATGCTTATTTTTCTTCCTGTTCATGCTGACATTCATAATCGCAATTTTTAAGTTAGGCTAGATGTTTTTGCCACATTGCTATGCTCGTCTCACAAAATTCCCGACGCTCATAGGCCACCTATCCCTGAGCATTAGTATGACATGCGCTGCTTCAAATAACTGCGCTACAGTGTATAGAGCCGTCCAGGTTTAGGCCTACTACCGTAACAGTTACTAGTATGACTCATTACGTGAGTCATGCATGCCTTCAAAGTGCATAAAAAGACAATTGTTCAACAGAATAAGCAATATTTAGGCCTACCCAGACGTAGCTGCTTGTAGGCCTATTGGCCTTAGACTCCGCTGTTATTTATAGCACTCTGTGCACATAAGTTTCTACAGGGACGTAAAATAATGATCCTTGATTGGTGAACCATTTCTTCCTGTTTTGTGCAATTTCATTTCTGAACATGCATTTAGGCGTTTATATTATAACGCCTTTTCTTCCTCATGATTATTTCCAGCCCATCATCGATGTGCACTCTTGAAACGTTGCATAGAGGCTATTGTCAAGTTGCAGGACTTTGAATTTAACACACAAAAATTGGACTAGAAATGCGAGCTGCAACTTGGAAGTTTCACATTATTTCGTAAGCTGATATAACTGAAAGCTGACACGAGAAGACACAAGTTAGCAAATTTTATTTGATGCAGTCATTTGATAGCCTTAAGCTGCCTGAATATATCAAAATTTAATGTAATTGGACCATTTAAATGGTTCTGAGCATAATTATGTCTCTGTAACATGGCATTGAAAGGTATGTGCTCATAATGAGTGGGGATATGATCTAACTGCATAAAGATCAGAAGAAAGTGAGTTCGATACCCGTTAACCCATTGGAATGACTCAAGCTTAAACTCCCTAGAAGGCGGTTGTAGCCTACGCGCGACTGTAAAATTATCAGTGGGGTGAGTGACGCCTTGATGTCTGCCAAACAGTTGAATTTCAACTCCTGTAAGCCTTGTTATCATCTGTTACTACAATATCATGTTATCCTAATAAATATCAAGTTCTATAAGGCTATGTGTTTTTGATAATTATATTGACCAACAATTGTTTATCTTTAGGCAAATAGGCTACACACATTTTAATTCACGCGTAATAAACTGTGTAGCTATTCGACAAATGGTGTTTCCATCCAAGGAAGCAGGATATTATTAAACATTTTGGATTTTAAATTAGATCAATTTTTGCATGATTACATGCTTAAGTGAATTTAAAACATCTCGTAACTCGATGGCATGTATTTAGAGCGAAGGAGTTGACGTTGCTTCTCTGGATTTATCAAGACATCCTAGAAGAATGACAGGTCAAAAAGAATTAATATTTCTTATGGGTGAGTCGTGTATTTAGATATTTTTTATTGATTATTAAATTTTATACCTTGTGAAGTCGGCAAAATATGGCGCTTTAAAATTGGCCTAATCGGACACATAGGAGATACACAAGCATTCACACGTTTAGGCCTACATAGATTTAAAATCGTAGAAGACTGTCAGTTCTATTTGGTTCAGATTGTATTACAGAGCTGTTCACTGTGTTCAGACACGGTCTATTATAGGCCTATAGATAATAGTGATCCGACACGCCAGAAACATAATTATGGCTATATCTATATATATATAAAAATGAAACGTTCCAATAGTTAGTAATTCAATCACGCCCAAAGTTACGTACCGATTGTTGTGAAAATTTACCAAAACCTTCCATTCCAATAGCACCGTGTATTAAGATTTTTCCCCCGAAAAAACCCAATATTTTCCACAAAAAGTGAACTTTGTAATACGTTCGACCGCCATTTGCAAATTCAACAAAACTGTCAGATTTCAGAAAGTCTCCAAACACAGCAGACGAAACATCAATGAGGTCGCGTGGTGTGACGTCATAAGCGAGTCGCAAAAAAGGCCTTTCATCATTATTGGGCTCTATCATTGGGAGGGAGAGGGAAGGTCTTTTATGCCACAGCAAAGCGTGGCTGGGTACAGCTAGTATAATTATATATATATATATATAATTAATTATATAGGCCTATAAAGACCTATATCTTATAAATAATGCAATGAGGGAAAAACAAGGACTCAGACAGTCCAAGTAGAAACTATGTATATGAAGTTAGGCTTACTCGCTATTTTTTACCCCCCCCCTATTGAAAGTTAGGTCACTGGGTGCACAGTAACTGACAGCCATTGCCGTCTGATCTTCCTATCAACAGCTAGTGTGTGGTCGTTGTACTCGTTACAGCTGAGTTGACTGTGACGTTATAATTTTCATGACATCTTCAACTAATAATTGTTTTTGTGTTCTTGTGTTTCACTAGAATGGCTGATCGTCGCAGATCAAGCAACTGCTTTGATGAGTGGATGCTTCAGTGGCTTCTGCTTCGTTTCGTCTAATCTTGAAAGTGAATGGCGTTCACGAGATAATGCTGAGCAGTGGTGCAGTAGTGACAATGGAGCACAACTGATCGAAATCACACGCGTAGACATTCAAACGGCAATGTCAAGTTATCTTAATAGCATCAACGGCACCAACCTTTACAGCGGACGGACTTTAGGCATATTTACTGCTGGAAAGCGAGACTCAGGAAATTGGACATGGGGGACAGGAAAGTCTGCGAGTTAGTATCTCTGTTTCTCTGTTTTCTTTTTGTCTTCACAGTGGCTGAGAGATGACGTTTCCAACGTCACCAATGCAGCGCCCTATAATAATGATGGGTTACCGGCTGTGGGCTGACCCGGTTGGCTGTCCGGAACGCATATAGGCATTCCGTACCCGATTTCGTAGCATTGTCAGCATTAAGCGCTTCTCATTGGCTGATCCCATAATATTATGAAAGCGTTATGTCCTGCAATGCTACGAAATCGGGTACGGAATGCCTATATGCGTCCGGAACGGGTCCTCGCACATAGGCGCGACTTATTGGTCACATTCCACAATTATTTGGTAAAGTCTCATTATCATTATTCTGATTATGCTGGATGTTCTGAATTGCAGGATCTGTGCATTGGTTTGGCGGTCATTGAGGTTCCCCGCTTCCCCGTATCCGCACCCTATCTCTGTTGTTCCACCTTGGGTGTCCACTGTCCAGTGTCGATCCACCCTTCGATCGGCGAACCAAACTGAGCGTCTGGTATCAACCAAATAAACTACTATAATAATATTATTATACGCAACGCCCTCGTTCTCGGTTGTTGGTTCTACAACTTGGAATGGCCTCACTGTTGCATTCGCTTACTACCCTGGGTTATGGTTAGGGTTACTCCACTCTGTTCTTCAAGAGTCTCAGACCTGTCCTATTTGACAGTGGCCTGGCCGGGAGCGCTTTTCAGTAGCCTGCCCGAAAGAGACGCTACAATTATATAAAACTTCCTGACTAAATGAATGAATTAATTAAGAGTAGCCTATTAATTTTATGGATTTTGTTAACAATTCTATCACTTCAAAATAATGCTAAGACAGGACCCTTGACCCTTTTAGGATAATGTATCCGATGTCAACAATGCGCAGTTTTGAAGTTTTCAATTAAAGCGAACAAGTTATCAACCAAATAAACGCTGCAGGCAGTTAGGGTATAGCTAGTAAAATAATATTTATTTATTAACGCGAGATAAACAGCCAGGCATTTTATTAGAAGTTATCTGATCTTTTATGTTCTGTACAAGGTGAAAGTGTGCGACCTGGTGGCTGACCGGTAACGCGACCTGGTGGCTGAGCGGTAACGCGCTCGCTCACGGAGCGGGCGGTTGCGGTTCGAATCTGGGTAGCGACCTTGGGCAAGTTGTTTACGCACACGACGTCGTGCCTCTGTCACCAAGCAGTATATTTTGGTACCAGCGTAGGCTGGGAAGTAAACGGCAAGTCCTGGAAAATCACTGGCCCCGTGTCCAGGACCTTGGGATTCGTCCATTACCGGCTCAAGGGCCTAGAAAAGGAGATGAGCGACTCACCAACGGGCCTTCAGCCCTGGGATGTCTTCAATTTACTTCACACTGTGAAAATCGCTGCGAAAATTATTAATAAATGCCTAGAAAGTCTTATTCAACAATAGGCTAACACTGATGGTCACTACATGTATACTGTATACTATACAGTGTATAGGCCTATATTTAATTGGTTAATCCGTTTGACACACTAAGACACTCCTGAAACTTTTTAGCTCTGCTATCAATGTCTTTGTCAGGTTCTCTCTATATTGATACACCGAGTGACGAGTCCTACGCCTACGGATATCTTCAGCTGCAGACAACATCTCGCATTACGTTGACTGCTTCTCGTCCGACCGATGCAAAGCAAGGATACATCTGTGAAGGTAAGCTCATACATTTTGCTATTATTCAACAGCGACAAGACAGTGTGTGAAAGCGTAGACAATAATATACACTACTCACTACTCAGCCTGCCTTTCGACTCTCGAGATCTTGAAGGGGTGCCATAGGCCTGCTATAGCCTACACTTTTTGCTGTGATTGGTAGACAATCTATTCCAGGTTAGGCTCTCGACAGTAGCCTAAATGCTGGCTAAAAACATAGGTCGGATATGTGTTTTTATTGTTCAGCAAAGATCGAGCGTGTCAAATATCATTTCACACAATCATTAACTTTTAAATTTTATTTAAATTGTTTTAGACGGATCCCAATGTACAGACAGGACAGGAGTTTTGCTCAATTCTCGATGCTACAGAAGTTACAGCAACGAGGTGTTGTCTTGGTACGATGCACGAAGTAGATGTTTAGATAAAGGAGGAGATTTGGCTTCTTTCGATTTCATAACCCAAGACCAAGGCTTAAGCGTCCTATATGGTTCGTGGCTGACACTAACCAATACCTACTGGCTTGGATTGCGTCGAGAATGGTGGACATGGAAAATATCACGTGCGTATAGGACCAACTTAATTTCGTGTGTTTTTTACCCGAGAAATATAATATGAAACCTGTGATACCTGAAGCCTTTCACGCCATTGTATGAAAATTTATTTTATGTATAGGCCTAGGCTTAGCTACTGAACGCGGCAGTCTTTTCTCACATGCATGTCCGCCTAGAGTCTAATAACTCTACTCTCCTATTTTCCCGAAAGAAACTCCTCTGATTTGCTGCGTCATGACAGAAAGAGTGAGCGAGTAAATAAATATACATGTAGGCTACAATGTCATTCTACATGTACAGGCGTCGCTGTGCTACGGCGCCATGTAAATTGTCATAATAATTATGCACAGATTGTTTTGTAGGCTAGGCCTACACCTGATTATTTTGTTATTCGTTGAATCACATTCGCCTGAGTTTGTAATGTTATTGCGGCTTCATAACGGTTGTTCCTACCGTCTTCCATTTTCTATTAGAGAAACGGGTTAATATTACAGCATTAAAAACATCTCATTGGAACATCTCAGTCTGGCAGATTCTTTCTACTAGTTATTCCTGTGGCGTGACCAGGAGTGGGTTATGGCCAGGTCGGATGCCCTTCCTGACACCAGCCCCAACAGTATTGCAGTAAATAAAAAGGGAAACAAACTGCAAACAATAATTTATTGTGTTTTTCTTATTTAAGTGGATAAATAACCTTGCCAAAAACGTTTTCCTAAGCCATTGGGAGTGGGGTTTAACCACCGATACCCCCTTTATCTACGCCACTTCCTAACAATTCCTACCCAAAGCTATGTAGTTGTTTTGTTGCCAGGGGATAAAGTTCTCTTTTTTATGTTGATTCAAGACGGCTAGTGTTCAAAATCTCAAATTCAAAAAGCCAAAGTTACATGTACAAGTGTTTGTTTGCAGAAGTTGACGTCAAATACAGTTACTGGTCTGCAGGTGATCATCCAAGAACACTCTCATATGATCCAATGGACTGCCTTTGCTTAGAACCAGGTCAATGGAAATGGCTTGAGTGCAGGTGTGCCGAAGCAAAGCCTCTTATTTGTTTTTCAGGTATTCAGCAAACCTATTTCTTGACACAAGCCAGTTTAGGCCTACAACATTAAACTCGACACATGCTATCTCAATGTCGTACAGCTTACGGCTGAACTTTAGTCTTTACATGGTTAATGTAACTTGAATATTTTTATCAGTCCCAATGACCTTCCAGTGACATGTTCAACGAAATTGGGCCTAAAAGAGTAATTTAAAATGCCACAGTAAAGCCTAAAATCATCATCGATGGAAGTATTGACAAAACAAATTTCCATCTTAGGAAGCTAGGATTTTGCACCTTTTGTAATATTTCTAAATAAGCTAAACAAAAATCTCTACAAATTTGTATTATTACCTTCACAATGTCACAGTCCGATAGATTTCGCATTTCCAATAAGCATCAGTCTTAAGCATTTGCAGCCTTGTAGACAACCTACTTATACAATGCCCACTAAACTTTATAGACGATTGTAAATTGATTAATATTTTATACTGTATTTAAAAATGCAATTATCTTCGCTTCAAATATTAGCCTATGTTTGTTTGTATGTGCACTTGTTATAGCGCCCCTTCAAGCTCTCACTACTCAGAGGCGCTCCCGATGCAGAGCGGACACTGCATTGAAGTTTCGCGCCGAAGCGCTGAGCAATTGTAAGTGAAGGACTTGCTCAAGGTCCTTACGCGGCGAGGTGGATTCGAACCTCGGACCTTCCGGCTCCAAGGCAACGACGCCACCACTAGACCACCGCGCCCCACACTGGTACTATGTACTAGTTTCTTGCACTTGACTGCAGAAGAACGGTATCTTATCTTTGTAACAGAAACCGGATCTTCCACAGCTGCAACCACAACTACAACCACTACCGTGACTACATCTACAACCACTACACCCAAAAGTACAACTACATCGACTCCTACAACTGCGGCACATCCATCATTATCAAATAAAAGTATACGTGATGTCGCATCCACTATCAGCAACACTAAGCCGACTGAAAACCCCTTACTGACCGCTCCAGATGGTCTTTCCAGTGTGCCTACCACTGCAGCTGCAGTAATGGAACAGACACACAAGGAGGGTCTCGGTAAGAATGTCTAACAACAATAATTAGGCCAAAGTGTTGATGCTGCTCAAAATATCTAATCTAATCTAATTGGACATGTGGATTAAAATTGACATGATCCGAGATTTGACTAAAGATGCACCGACTCCGGATTTTTCAAATCTACATCCGATTTTACATTCGCTATGCAAGTTTGACGAAGTCACAGTAACTGTTGACGAAGTTGAAAAACTTATACGTACACATGATTCGTCATCAAAGCAGTGCGAATTGGATTCTGCACCTGTCTGGTTCCTCAAATCTCTACACATCATTTTTGCTCCGATCCTTGCACTCCTCAGCAATGTTTCCATAGCCCAGGCTTGTCTGCCAGCAAAACACAAACACGCCATCATTCGACCTCGTGTAAAGAAGTCAGGATTAGACCTGACAGACCCGGCCAGCTGCCGGCCAATTTCGAATTTGTCAAACTCGTCGAACGTGTCATTCATAAACAACTATCTTTTTACATTGAATCAAATCATCTGCTTCCACCATTGACCACCAATGCAATCTGGATTTCGTCGTTATCACTCTACCGAAACTGCAGTCATCAAAGTCTACAACGACATTGTTCTGGCCCTTGACTCAGGACTCATTGCAGCCCTACTACTTCTGGATTTCTCTGCGGCCTTCGACATTGTGGATCACACCATTCTCCTTGAACTCCTGCAAACTCAATTTGGCGTGACTGCCTCAGCTATACATTGGATTACCTCTTTCCTTTCCTAAAGATCTTACAGTATCAAACTTGTTGGGTCCTCTTCTAAAACGCCCCAAGGCTCCATTCTTGGCCCACTCCTCTTCATTCTATACACCTCCAGCATTGTTAACATCGCTTTGCAACATGGTCCCATGATTCACTTGTAGGCCCTATGTTGATGACACCCAACTCTACATAAAGCTATCCGGACAGAACATTGGTAACATCAAAATCGAAATTACAGCCTGTTTCCATGATATTCAGTCTGGATTGCATCTATGCGTTTGAAGTTAAATGCCACCAAGACAGAACACATTTGGTTTGATCATCAGAGTGGACGAAACGACAATAAATTTTTGAAAACTCTTGACCTCGACTCCAACCTCTCTATTCCACCATCCGAAGTGATTCGCGACCTTGGTGTGCTACTTGACAGCAGTTTAAAGATGAACCAACATAATTATATCTTCTGTAGCCAGGGCGTTTTTTTACGCCTTCGTCGAATTCAACAAGTGAAACGTTGCTTGAATGAAACTGTCTTGCCTTCGTATTCTCACTCAAGCTCTCGTCATCTCTCGCCTCGATTACTGCAACTCTGTTCTATCTGGTCTTTCATCATCAACACTTCAACCCATATCTTCAGTTCTACATACGGCTGCTCGCCTTATAAAAGGTCTTGGTCCCAGAAACCCCATCACTTCAATTCTGAAATAACTACACTGGCTTCCCACCCGTGTCTGTATTGCTTTCAAAATTTCCCTCCTGATGTTTCATATCCACTACGGAACTCTCCATCCTACATGGCATCTATGGTCACGCCATGTTCCGCCTCCAAGTCCAGAGGACTTCGTTCGCCCTCACGAAGTGATTTTGCTACACTTCGCACAAACCGGAAGTTTGGAAGTCGTGTCTTCTCAGTCTCAGGACCCAAAGAGTGGAACAGTCTTCCGACCTCCATTCGCCAGTGCTCATTCGCTGCAGAGTTTAAATCAAAGTTAAAAACTCATTCGTTTTCATTGCATTATAACTAGTTTTGTAGTGAAGCGCTCTATGGTGCAAGACTTGTTTTGTTAAAGCGCGGTATAAATGACTAATTGTATCATTGTATTGTATTATATTGTAATCGAAGCAGTAGAGAGAAACCAAAAGGACTTATATTAAGTAATTTGGCGATTAAACTATTAAATAAACCGCCTTAGGCAACAACAGCATAGATTCTAAATAATTTATTTATGTTGCACATAGCTAGACTTTCGTTAAAACGGAATGAGCAGACGGTTGTACATTGTATTTGTCACCTTGACACCTACGTAGTACGTATCTGTCTGACTTTAACAATCTGCGTCAATTGCCGTCAAAGTTAAAAATTACCTTTCTTCCAACAAAGGGTTTACCAATAAAATAAAACAAAACACAAGTAACAACTTCGAACCATTAGGATGTAGCCTAAACTAAAAAGAAGACGAAATATTTTTTGCCTTAACAAAATAAGAATAAAAAAGGTAATTTGTTTGTGTTGACTTTCTTAATGAATTCCCAGCTGCGGTTGGAGTGATCGTTGGACTATGCATCGGAATACCTCTCATCGTTGTCATTGTGGCGCTTGCAGTGGTCATCGCTAGACTGAAGAAACAGCACAGGTAGGCCTAGCTATGGTGTGACCGAATCTAGACTGTGCTGAATCATCGTTAGCACTATTTAAGCTTATGTAATGCATCAATAAATGGTCCATGAATTGCCCTTACTTTGGACAGATAGCTATAGTCAAACCAAAAAGAGATGGGACTGTTTAGCCTCTGAAGTCGGATAAATCTTATAGCCTAATATAGGCCTAAAGAGTTATAATTTTTTATTGAAAAGAATACCTATGTACAATTGTACATCCGTTGAGCAACCGTGAAGTTATCACACAGATATCTTAGATGGTAATGCTGTCATTTCATATCAATAAGTTTTTATAATGTTACAAAATAACGTCGAGTGGGCTTCAACATTACTTCTTAATTACTATTTATTTGCATTTGTTAATTGCTATTTTTCGTATAAAATTTTGTTGCAGCGATGGTCATCTGTCGCCGAAGGCTAACCCGACAACTTCATCCAAGAATCGAATTGAGCAACCAACCATTGGCACCATAGGGGAACTTAGCGTTGCGACTGAAGGTCCATACGAATTTATGGAGCCGAGAATAACTGAGAATTGTTACCAGTCGATCAAATCATCAAAGAAAACTGATCGCAGTGCCATATCTAGCAATATTTAGGCAACATGGCGAACATTAATAGACTCAGCGGCTAATGTTGCATGTCTCCAAAGCAAAAAGAACGGGCTACAATTAGGAGTTGCTTTAAAAAATAAATAAATTGAACCGGCTGAACTAAAGAGTAACAAAGTTTCACAGACTTAGCATAATTCGAAGTTCATACACCTGTCAGTGCATTCAATCTTTTGGTAACTCTAGTCGACGAAGAATTATAGGGTCGGTGCAACGGGTCCATCGCACAAATTGAAGTTAGCCTACTTCCTACACGCAGTCTATAATACAAATACGAAGTTATTATACTGCTCCGGTTCTCAGATGTTAGGGGTATATTCACACCATTTCAAATCGGTTATTAAACATGTAGGCTAGATAGCCGCGATATTGTCCTTTTCCAGTCTTCTCAAAGCGTGCTGCATTCATGATAAGATGCATACAATGTATGCATGTATAAGCTTCAATGTTTTGCTCGTACTGCTACCATGAAGACTCGAGCCTTTTCTGTGGTTTGGCCCGGTGGTCTGGATTGGCCTTCCTTTTGAGCTATGCCTACACCCTGGAAATCTACCAAGATCGTTCCTTACTAAACTAAAAACTGTTCTTTTTAGGCGCGCTGGAGTCGGAAGCGCCTCTCAGTAGTTTTTATACTCGAAGGAGCGCTATATAAATGTCCGAATAAATGAATGAATGAATGAATGTGGCGCCTTAACTTGGTCCTTCTCCGTTCTACTGCCCGACATTACAAATCGTATTTCAAATTACCACTTAGTCTATAATGGAGGGTTTCATTGTGAAAAAGGCGCTATAATATTATTATAGAATGCGTAGTTGAACGTTCAGCAAATAAATTGCAAAAAACTGGAAGAAAAGATTGACGCGGTTCACCAATCAACGATCACTTTAATTTTTGTAGGACCTGTAGTAAAAAGGCTCAGTGCTAGGCAGACCAACGTGCTTTGGGCCTTTTGTGAGACCAGCACAGCAATAATTTATATCGAAAATTTGGGTTTAAACATACAGACTATAAATAGGCCTATATGGAGCATGAACTAAAAAAAGTAGCATTTGATGTTAGGTGTAGACTTATTTTCTAGAAAGCAGTGTGCACCGCATAATAGGCCTATAAGATTTGAATGATTGTCGATTTCGTATATCGTCTCTATATACTCACTTTTTTTAACTATAGTTGGGCTAAGTTCTTTTCTGTAGAAAGTTTAGTATGAGTAATTATCAAACCTAAACATTCAGTTAGGCCAATATCCTGATTAAGCCTTTCTGTGATTTTTAATTCAATGTTTTTTCGATGGTGAACTTTGTGATCAGAGTTTAGGCTCTTTTAGGAATCTCCCTCTGAGGCAAACATTGTGTTTGCACTTTGCAGCCTATTACATCTGCCACACCCTTTTACGTTTGGTTTCAATAAAAAGCATGGTTATGGTTATGATAATGGTTTTTACACCGCCAGCTACCAGGAGCACAGAGGTGTTACATAAATATCGCGTCAAATGTTCATTCTATCTTGAGACTTAATGTGGTTATTTTCCAAAAATAAGAACATTAATTTTTTATTGTGAACCACGATCTCTGCTGAAATCCACTTCTACCTTGACTTCCTGTTTAAAGAAAACCAATGGTCATATAAAATTGGCTGAGGAATTCTTCTGAATTGTCCTTTGTCACCAGTTACACCTGAAAGCTGTAACTCATTTCACAGCAGTAGGGTTTAGGAAGTGCAGTTAGCAGAGCTCTGCGCAGGCCGCGCCATGCCACGTTGCCGACATTAATTTTGCGGTCTGCGATGTTGTGCAAGTTTAAGTTTTTGTTGATTCAGTCATTGCCGGTGTCACAACATAAAGTCCTCCCCGATACAAAGTTCCCCCCCCCCCAAACAGAGCCTCTCCTGGTTGAAACTCTGTATTGGAATAAATTTTCTGATAATGTAAAAGAAAAAATATATTTTCTTGTTAAATAATTTAGCAACTTAAGCTAGCCGTTTAAACAGCTTATCTATAAATTGTATGAATGTATGTGACTGTTGCCGATGTCACACTGAACGGGAGAGAATCTTTTTCATGGGCAGATGAAATAATTCTCTCCCCGAAGACTTTATTTAAGAATATAGTCTCCGGAGGGCGAGTTTGTTCTGGAACAGATCCGCCAGAGAGAATCTGTTTCGAAATAGAGTCTCCGGGGGAAGACTTTTGGGGAGACTCTGTCACGCGACACCGGCCAGTTTCGACCTACTTCCATTTTTTATCTCCAGAAGCACACCATTTTCGTAAAACCTAACCGGGACCTTTTCGATGCTGCTCTAAAGTTTGGGACCCTTCTCTGTCAGCGAAACTAAAGAGTAAGACTAACATCAACAAGATAGCTATTTAAACCTACAAGGTGCGCCAAAAAAGACCCCCTAGGTTTTTTGCCAATATTTTTGCCAAAAGCAAGAATTTCAAAATGAAATTTTACAAGCTTAAAGACAATTCATATTTACACATGATGGCCAAATTTAATCAAAATATTTCAAATAAAACACAAGTTATACCACTTTTAGTGAGGCCACCCACCGTTTTTGACGATTCAAAAACGAAACTCAACAAAAAGTCACCAAAAACCTGATTTTATGAAGTCTAATCTATAATAACAGTTGTCAAATGAACTTGGTAGTGCTTCACAACTTGTGTTCAATGTGCCCACCACCCGAGCCAAAACTTAATTTGAGTCTCTATGCGGAGTTCTTGATGGACATGTTGATTATCTGACAGATTCCTTATTATTTTTTATTTTAAGAATTTGATTGTCACCTTGCTAAGTGGCTTCTCAGTGACGTGCAGCTGCGCTGGTACCCTGTTTCTTTTTTAAATAGTAATAATAATGATTATCTGTCAATATCAAGGCTATTTGATAATAATTATTTGAGATGAGACTTAATAAAATCGTGTTTTTACTGCGTCACGTCTTTGAAATGTCAAGAATTGGGGGGTGGCATCACTAAAAGTGGTATAACTTTTGTTGTTTCGGACATATTTTGATGAAATCTGACCATCATATGCAGACATAAATTGCCTTTAAGCCTCTAAAATTTCATTTTGAAATTCTTACTTTTGGCCAAGATATTGGCCAGAATAATTAGATTGAATTTTTATTACTTTTTGTTGCGTCGCGTTTTTGAATCGTCAAAAAACGGAGGGTGACCTCACTAAAAGTGGCATAACTTTTGTTCTGTTTGAAATATTTTAATGAAATCTGGCCATCATGTGTAAATATGAATTGTCTTTAAGACAGTAAAATTTCATCTCAAAATTCTTACTTTTGGTAAAGATATTGGCAAAAATCTTATGGGGGGTCTTTTTTTTGGCGCACCCTGTAGGTCAAAATAAGAGTGAACTATATCTGTTAAGTGCTTTTAGGACTATCCAATTGAGCCAAACACTGTATTTTTCAAATATTATATCTGTTAAACTGTTTTACTTTTTGTTTCACTAAAAGCGTGTGGTTATGGTGATGGATTCTACTCATTGCAGATAATGTAAAACCCTCTACATCTCGGTTGGCTGCATGCTATTCAGAAGGGTCCTATAGCAATGATTTTTACATGTAGCCTAGTCTACTACAATAGGCCTAATATACAATTCAAGAGAAGTAGAAAGCGTTTGTGAAATGAAATAAATCATCTAAACAACTTCACTAAAGCCTGCGAAATAAATCTGTGGCTCGACTCTCTCCTAATGGGAGGCGTGGGGGATTTTGCGCGTATTAAATATCCAAAAGAGTTAGGTCTCTTTGTGAAATGAAAGTAGCCTACATCAGCAGTAGCCTATAGGCTATTCTAATGTTGGTTTTTGTAGTAGCATCATTAGCGCAACCGGCCAAGGTGCTTCAATTTGTAGAAGTTTATTTTGCCCATTACGACGAACCATGACGACATGTTGCAAAGCAAGAATTACCAGGTGAGTCGTGATTGTCGTGCATTCCATTGCATATAATGGGGCTTTTACCACAAGGCACAAGAATGCAGAACTCAGCTTTTATATCCGAGATATAATATTATGGCAGACGTCTTTAAGTTGCAGAACATCTAGTGGACATGAGTATTATGAAAGTTTTTGTTTGAATAAAATGAATGATTGGCTTAATAATTATCCGGTTTAGTAAACTAAATAAAATAGTAGCCTACTGAAGAAATTTGAATGATTCTGTTTGTAGATTATATCGTGAATGTGGCAACCGAAAGCATTTGTGAGCGATAAAACAAGGATTCGCAAGAGAAAGAATTCATTCATACGATTCGGTTTATCGGATTCTGAAGCAGAAGTACAATGTTTACTCGCAAAGAATTCATCTTATTTTGTGTGACAGGTAGGACTATGGTTCTAAGAAATTAGAATAATAGGCCTACATCAAATCCGGAGATTGTGATTAAAACACCAACTACTGATGTAATCCTTCACAGATAGCATTAATTATTTAATTTGTTATGATTTATTGTGTGATCATGCTCATACATGTAACCCTTGAGAATCTGGCTTTATCATAATGGTATTGGAAAATGTTTCCTAATATCTAAAAATAAATTAAGTCTTATTTAATGGTTTTGTTAAACAGCTTGGTTGGTTATGGATACGAAGGTGAAAGCGCAGGAGAATCCAGGAATTGGCCTAGCTCCACCGATTGACCGACGACTTTTGCCACCCATTCTATCCAGGCCACTTTTTGCATCAGATACCACGACTACTCGATCAAACGGGTCTACCAGTGTCACAGCTTCAACTACTATGACTGCATCTGTATCGACTTCAGCTGTTGTTTCTACAAGTATTGAAGCCTCAATAATAACCAACACAACTATGGCGACATCGCATTTCACTGGAAACGATAAAGGAAGCAGCGGGCTGCTATTGGGACTTAGTAAGTGTTTCGTTGAATCATCTGTGTTGTCATAAGTTTTTCAGTTCAACTATACGGCATTAAGAATCATGCGTTATGCCAGATCATGTATCATTTAATCAGGCCTATGACGACATGCACTCGTTTTTAATGTTTTAATTAGCCCTGTGTAACAGTTTGATGTTAGCAAATGATCTTTTATATTGGAGCTGCAGCTGAAATCTGAACAGTAGAGAAAAGTCAAAAGGACTTAAGTTATTTTGCACTTAAACTATTATAGTCGGAACCGAATCAAGTAACGACAAAATTTCACAGGCCCCAAAGTTATGTTAGATATCTAGTTTGCCCTTCGTCAAAGGAGAATAGACAAACTGCTGTGTTTATAGCCCTTGATGCTCATGCGTGGATAAGTGACGACCTCCAACTGAGTCCAACAATCTGCTTCAAAGTTAAAAAACATGTTTCTACCAATGTTCTCCCTCCTATTTCTAGCAGCCTAACGAATATAACTTTAGAACTAAACCAAATAAATTTTCATCACCTGTTAAAGCTCGTCATAGTTTCATCTTACAGTTTCAAGGCCGTAGACAGGGGGGTGTTTTGGGTGTTTGAACACCCCCCGAAATGGAAAAAGCAGAAAAAATCTATTGCATTTTCCAGTTCGTGATGCAAAAAAAACATGAAAAAACCATGAAAACACCCTCCGAAATTAAATAATAGATTAGCCTAAATTTCGATAAAAAAAGTAAAGTTGACGACTTAAAAAAGGTCATCAGAAATTTTGACGGCCGAAAAATGGAAAATATTTCAAAGATTTCGATCGGATGACTAAAAAAAGGTCATCAGAAAATTTCACTGATAAAAATGGAAATTGTTTCAGGAAATTCAGCCTCCCCAAAACTTAAATCCTGGCCGCCACCGAAAACACCCCCCGAAATAAAATCCTGGCTACGGCCTTGTACAGTTTTCTGTATTATAAGCCTAATTTACTAACATGATTTTTATTTACCTTTGCGTTGAGACGGTCTCCGTTAATGTCGTGAACAATTAAGGCCTATTGCTTTTTTATGTTGCGTCTGTGACAGCTAAGTACTTCTAATAAAAGCGTTAATTGATTGATTGATTGAATGCGGGATTTTACCAAAAAAATTCCAGTAATAACTTTTAACCTTCAGGAAGTACAATAAACCAATAATTCTTCTTTGAAAAGAGAAGAAACTGTCTTGCTTAAAATAAGTAAGAATAAATAATAAATTATTATGTTATTTATATTATGACTTTCTTAACTGCAGACGAGGTTTTATTGACCGTTGGACTATGCATTGGAATACCTCTCATCATTGTCATTGTGGCACTTGCAGTGGTCATCGCAAGGCTGAAGAAACAGCTCAGGTAGCTATGGTGTGACCGAATCTAGAAATTATGTTGAATCATTGTTAGAATTAAGCACAATGCATCAGTAAATGGTTCATGAATTGCAATTGATTTCGACCGATAATACTCAGACCAAGAAGCGATGGTTCTGTTTAAGTTTAGCCCCTGAAAAGCAACATGGGATAAATCGTACAATGTAAAAAGAAAACGGAAAGAATACCGTGGCATCCGAAGAGCAACCGTCATCAGCCCTTCTCGATCCAATGTAAGGGTTGGCAAAAAGTACTTCTAGGATTCTTTTCCAATATCTTGGCCAGAAGTAAGAATGTGCAGATGCTTTATAAGCTTTCACCCAAATATCGAAGATGGCATTGCATGTCAATATAATCTAAATAATGTAGAAAGATCTTCAACATGACTTCATGATTGCTATATAATATTATCGATCAGTTGCTATTGTGTTTTTGTTTATACCACTGTGTTGCAGACAAGCTCTTCTATGGCTTAAGGCTAACCAGACAGCTTCATCCAAGAACGGAATTCAACAACCAGCTGTTGGCGACAAAGAGGAACTTAGCTTTGTGACTGCAGAACCTTACCAATCTCTGCAGCCGAGAAAAGAAATAATCTCTGATGGGTTCTATCAGTCTCTCAACCAATCAAAGAAAACTGACAGCGCTATAACATCTAGCGATATTTAGACAACAAAGTCTAAACAGACTCGGCAGACAATACTAGCCTACGTGTCTCCATGATATGAGCAAAGAAGATGTGGACAGAATTTTGTGCTGATGGAATTAAGAAATAAATTAGCCAGCTGAATAAAGTAACAGAGGTTCACAAACTTAACATTATACGTATACGAGTTTTATATAGAAGATATACGTTCAGGTCCGAGACTTAAGCTACATGACTTGTATGTCTAATGAATCGTATCAGTTAGATTTGTTAGATAGCCGTGATACGGTTCTTTTGAGGAGTTCTCAAAGCGTGCTACACTAGAGTTCAAATTTGACCAGTGTGCAATGTGATAGGCGCTATATAAATTTATATATACAATATAACATAGAACTGATGTTCCAATAAAATTGTCCGCAATTAGAAATAGGCTACAAGTGAAAGTCTGCGAATGAGAACTGGTAAGTCCTGCCATAGTGCCATTGCTACAAGTTAATATAATTATGAAACTCTCAATCACTCATTGATAGATCAGAATGATAGCAGCATTCAGAACTGACATGTAAATCGAAGTGCGGTTACATAGCTGGTCATCATAAAGAAGGTAGCCTAATACAGGCCTAATACTTATATTGGATTTAGGATGATTGTGTTTGAATTAAAAACATATTTGACTTCTGATGGGCTCGATTGATGATTATATTTATCTATGTAAGCCTAAGCATACACCGAAATACGTAGATCTATAGCAGTCAGTCATTAAAACAATTCTTATCGTATTTTATTTAAAAAAATAAAAACAAGTCAAAATAAAAAGTGGTCGATTTAGATGAGATAAGCTGAATAGAGTTCCGAAATCCCATAGTGGAAATATGACAGACAATGTTCTTATTCTAACGTGCGTCCATTGATTAGGAGCGGATGAAACCCAGTTCGTTAATCATTATTGAATTCTAGATGCATCGCACAACAACAGGAACAAAATGAGTAGAAATGACATGTTCAGAGTATTTCCGAAATCAATCACACACTCTATCATTAATCGTAATTAAGCTTAAGTTGAGTAGAACAGGAATAAGGCTTTTGACTCATTTGACCAGTACAGCCTTGATCTTCGCCCATTTGACCAGTACAGCCTTGACCTTCGGACAATTTGACCAGTACAGCCTTGACCTTCGCCCATTTGACCAATACCAGCCTAAAAAACTGAGTGCCCGCGCAGTTTGACCAATATAGCCTTACTTTTTCATATTCGGTGTCTGTCGTAAAAAAAAGTAAAAAAGTAAAAAAGTAAAAAAGTAAAAAAGTAAAAAAGTAAAAAAGTAAAAAAGTAAAAAAGTAAAAAAAATTTTTCTCCGGCGTATACAAAATGGTTTACCCGAATAAAACTAAAACTGAATTACGAAAAATCGCCAGGCAGCTCGGCTTGGTTGCATATACAACAAGACTGCGGAGATCGGAGTTGATTGTTGTAATTGACGCCCACAACCGCGAATGCTACGACGATGAATGTCTATGCAAGTATCCACGGCCGGATCGACAACAAGGGCCACGCGAGACCATCGTCGTTCGTCGCCCGCGCAATGGCAACTCACTCCCGTGTGATGTTGGTTTGATCGACAACGAGATCATCGTCGTTAATTGTCAATGCAATGGCAACTCATGCCTGTGTGATGCAAGGGCGTGAGTGGACTACGACGTAGATATGAGATTACAATATCGCAAACGATTTTACACCGTTGGTTTATAATCGTCTTGGATCAATCGAATATTATTTTTTCCTCCAAACGCAACATATTTTTCATAATCGTCTCACAATGTCACCAAGTCTTCAGTATCAATCCACGAGTTGAACGAGTCTGGGTAGCCCAACCACTTCACGAGACATTTCTTCCCGCGTTTCCTAATCACTTTTTCGATTCTAAATATTTCTTGAGTTGTTTTCTGTAGCTCCTGCTCATAGAATGACCCCTGTATTTCCTCAGAATTAGAATCAGTGATCTTGTAAGTTGGCGGATCTGTATATTGAACCTGAGATACTACAAAAACCTCCTCGGTCCATCTAGGTATATATCCTTTGTCAAAAATGTTCTTCTTCCTAGTTATTCTGACTCGATCGCCGATTGTAAACTTTGGTGTAATAGGCTCTGAAATCTCGTCGCCGTATAAATTCATAAATACCGTCTTTTCGTTCACTTTCATACTAGCCTTCGCGGGAGTCATTTTGATCGAAGAATGTCTCGTGTCATTATAATTACTAACCATCTCATCTAATACATCGATATATCTTCTAGTTGAATTAGCTGTGAAGTACTTGAACATCTTCTCTTTCATCGTACGCACCCATCTTTCTACGATGGAACTTTTGCTCTCGTTCTCGGTAGAATACAACTCGACTAAATTCTTTACATTTTTATTATAAAATTCTTTCCCTTTGTCGCACCAAACTTTGACTGGCTGTCGACCACCCCCGAGTATCTTCACGAACCCATCAGCTGTAGACTTCCCACTCTTGTCATGTAATGGAACGATCCATCCGTACTTGGAAAACACATCTATGACGGTCAATAGAAATTTCACACCATCATTATCTCTAGCGAAAGCCTGCATGTCGATTAGGTCAGCTGCCCAAATCTGGTCAATCCCGCCAACACGGACCCGCCTCGTCCTAAAATTTCTCACTACTGGTTTGTGTAATTCATTCGCTAATTGATTAGTCCATTTCAGGTCCTGCTGTAATTCTAGGCTTTTTTTAAACCTAGCCCGAGACTCGTTTTAGCGGACAAAATAGGTTTGACTATCGCCCTCTCTACGCGTTCCCGCAGACTTGGATTGGGTATATTATTCAACTGGTTTATCATTGCTCTATCAGCGACATTCCTAGAAGCCGTATCAGTGTGTTGATTGTATGCCAGGTCGTGAATATATGCCGCACTATCTACCCTGTTTATAGGTTTGCTCCAATCTTTGGGGGTTTCGTTGGGATTCAGACGCAAATCTAGTCTAGTACCGGGACCAGTAAACTGATGGCCTGGCAAATGTACCTCACCAGCAAACTTGGCCCAAGGTAATTTAATGTTGCTAGTGGCAGCGTTCAGTGAACTAACTAGATCCCCACCTTGCGCACCAGCGGACGCCTTCACGAATTGAGTTTTTGTTTTCCCGCATACGACGCAAACACCTCTGAGCATCGATCTCCCATTATTAGCCACAGCGTTCTGCACATCTGTCGTCTGGGTCTGTTTTTTACATTTTACGCAATACATTTCGTTTTTTAATAATATATATTTTAAAAATGGAGATTAATGATCTGAGTTGGGGCACTGCGCTCTCGAAAAGATTCAATAATCCGCTGCTACCCAAAAGCATACGCGGTTTGATAGTTGGGAAATCGGCGTGTGGAAAAACAACGCTTCTTCTCAATCTTTTACTCAGGCCAGACTGGTTGGATTATAATAACTTGCAGGTATTCGGTACTTCTCTGTTTCAGCCGGAATATCGTATTATTAAAAAAGCATACGAAGAAAAATTACCGAAAGAAGCGATCGTTTGGCTGTTCGAGCACCGAGATGAAATCGTGGGACTAAATGCGTCGCCAGACCTTGTAATGGAAGAACTAGCAAAAAACTCAGAAGCTAAATCTGATATAATTGCCAAGTTCTTTGAGAGCGCCGACGATGTACCAGACCCGAGAGATCTGAGCTCCGAAAAGAAGAACCTGATGATTTTTGACGATCTTCAATTGGAACGACAAAACAAATGTGAAACGTATTATAATCGGGGGAGGCATAGCAATGTAGATTGTTTTTACCTCGCCCAGAATTATTTCAAATTACCGCGCCAAACAATCAGAGAAAATGCGAACTTTATTTGCCTGTTCAAACAAGACCTGAAAAATTGTAATCATATTTACAACGATCACGTGAGTACAGACATGTCGAAAGATGAGTTTCGAAAACTATGCAAAACAGTATGGGAACGGCCTCATGGTTTCGTGGTTTTAGACCTGACTAGCGACAAGTACAATGGTAAATACCGATGCGGACTCGACGAATTTTATATAATCGAGGATCCGCCATTGTAAAATTGTATTGTATAGTAAAAATGGAATCATCGCTTCTCAAACAGATATCGGAAAACACGGAAAAGACGGCCTGCAACACGGAACCAAAAACATCATTTTCCATTTTTCTCAGCGAAAAGAGCACGCGAATCAGAACGAACTTTAATCCACTACTCGAACTGGAGAAGAATAAGAAATATGAAATGGCCTTAGTTGCCCTCGAGACGTACTATTCTTTTCCAAATATCGACGCGGCAAACAACGTCTTTCGGTATTCGCCAAATCGCGACTCACAGTGGGTAAACATTGAAGTTCCAGAGGGTTGCTATGAAATAACGGATATCAACGAATATATACAGAGAGTGATGAAGGGGAATGGACATTACGACGGAGTAAATGGAAATTACTGTATCTCAATAGCGCCAAACACCAATACTCTGAGGTCTGTGGTGAAAATAGAAGCAGATTATATGGTTGACTTTACGCCAAAGAATTCGATTGGAAAGGTTCTAGGTTTCAACAGATGGATCTATTCGGCTGGCTATAATGAATCGGAGGACTTGGTAAATATAATGAGTGTAAGCAGCCTGAGAGTGACCTGCGACATTATCGGGTCTTCGTACACTAACGGAACATCGGAAAACGTGATATATTCTTTTTTCCCAAACGTAGGCCCGGGTTACAAGATTATCGAAGTGCCGCATAATTTGATATATCTCCCGATTTTGCTATCTACAATTTCAACGATGGAAACGAGGCTCACAGACCAACACGGGAACCTACTAAATCTTCGAGGTGAAGAATTGGCGATACGATTTCACATCAGAGAAGTTTGAATGTTTGAAAGTTTTTGTAATTTATTAATAAAATGAATCGTTACACGGGCGTAAAAGTTAATATTTCAGAAGCGCAACAAGACAAAATTAAAAGATCACTTCAAGCGGGGAGCGGCGTGAGTATCAAACTATCGCACGATGATTTGAATGACGAACACGTTTTGGCTCTCACCCAGGCGCAAATCAATAAAATGGCAGCGGCCTACCAAAAAGGAACTGGCATGATTATTAAAATGAGTAAAACGCAATTGGAGCACAACAAGAAAGTCGAAGGTGGATTCATAGGCGCCATACTTCCGTTTCTAGCGACCGCGGGACGGTTCCTTCTTGGTAGCGTACTACCTAGTTTAGCACAGGGCGCATTAGGTGGGTTGGGTGCTGCGGCTGGATCGAAACTTGTCGATAAAATCAGCGGTTCGGGCGTAATGTATGTCAAGAAAGGTGACATAGCGTGCAAAATAAGAGCGGCCGGTTCTGGTTTGTACTTGTCTCCGTGGCAAAAAGGCGCATCGATAATGGGATCCGGGCTTTACATGAAAACAGGGTCGGGCTATGTGAGTGGCGAAGGACTTTTGCTCGGCCCCAACTCGCCGTTTCGAAACATTCCGATTCTCGGCATGATATTATAAATTATTCTATTATAAAATGTCGAGACCAATACACAAATTTGGAACTAAACCAACTAGACCGGTAGAGGTTAGAACGCAGCCCGTTTCCGTCTTTTGGAAGATTACGAGCGGTGTTACTCGCACTCCAGTAAGACAAGAAGGAGGTCTGCGATGGGAGATTTTCGCGCAAAATGATATTACGATACAACCGAAGGCGGCAAATACGCTAAGGCTTGGACTGGGTGTAGAAATGGCGGCAGGTCTTTGCCTCGTTTCCCTCAGACAGAGTATCAAAGAACGACGATGCAGCCTACTAGACGGAGTGATTTCAGAAGATGTGATTGATGATATCATAGTTTCCATTCAAAACAACTCCGATTCGGCAGTAACGATAAACGAAGGAGATTCGCTATGCCGTGTAAATTATCTGCAGTAAAAAAATATATATTGCCAATAAATAAAAGAATGGAATACGAAGGCATCAAACTCTATCCAAACCTAACAAATATAACGCCCTCGGCGCCAGAAGGTGAAATACAAATAGCCGCGGGGTCCGCACAAACGTATCGACTTCAGAAGATTAGCGAAATCAAAAAGGAGATCGAGCAAGAACGTGACAAAAGAGCAACGTTGAGTAAAAAGTACCATAGAAGTGTGAGCGTAATCGGCGCAGTAGACAGCTTCCTCATGGTCGTCACGATGGGGCTCGGAATTTCGGGAATCGGCGTACTAGCCACCATAATTGCAACCCCCATCGCCATCGCTATGGAAGGGACGGCGCTAGGTGCGGGGCTATTGAGTATAATCGGCAGTCGAATCTGTAAAAAGCTCGCCCTGAAGGCGGAGAAGCATGAAAAGATCAAAACGCTAGCTGATGCGAAGCTCAACACGATCAGCGACCATATTTCAAAAGCCCTCGTGGATGATCATATTTCAGACGAGGAATATTCTCTGATTCTAGGCGAGATTGAAAAATTCAATGGCATGAAAGAAGAAATTAAAAGTAAGTCGAAAGTTGCGGCGGCCGCGATGGACGAGGAAACGAAACAATCACTCATCGATCGGGGAAGAGAGGAGGTCAGGCAGTCCTTTCAAAGCATGTTTGAGAAAAATACCGAATCTGTGAAAAAGACGACTAACGTGAACATGTACGAAATCATGTAGACCTATGTCGCTATGTCTGAAAATACGTCTAACTTGTGTTTTTACACATGTCGAAAAACATGTAGAAAAACATGTCGAAAAACACGCCGTAAAACATGTCGAAAAACATTAAATTTTTTATTAAAAATGTCGTTTCTAAAGATAGATGACCCGGCGAAAAGAAATTTCATAGTCGAAGAGTTTCTGAAGTCCAAGAAGAATATTCAACAAAACTTTTTATCGGAGAGATTGGGAGATTCAGGACTGCAACAAGAATTAACCAAGCTGTACAAGCCTATCGTCGATTCGCAATCCGCAATTTCCAAAGAGCAAAATGTCTTACTATCCGCCATCAAAGAAAACTCGGTAGCTACTACAAACGCGCTACAAACGCTACCCGCGTCGTTGAAGGTTCAATTTCCCCAGTATCCCTCGATAGAAGCGTATAGCGACGATCCGACTGAGGATATTAGAACTTTAGAATTAGGTGATGTAGCAACCAAGTACCTCCATCAATACGCCTCCGATAGAAAAATCGTAGACACGACGTTCGGAATACGATCAAAAAATGGTCAATTCTACATCGGCGATACTCCGATTTTTATTCAAGGAGACGATGTGACGGTTGGAAATAAGACGTATAGCGGAACACCGGGGCTTTGGGAGTTGTTGACGATGAAACAGCCGAACACGTCGATATACGATAATAATGACAGAGACGATTACGCCGAGATTCTACTCGCGTCGGATGCTATCAGACAGCCAAAAAATCCTAACAAACCCAAAGCATCTTCGAGCGTCAAATATCGGGAAATTATCAAACCGATATGGGAAAAGAGGACTCGTAATGCGGTGGGTAAAGGCGTGGGTGGCGTAATCGTTATTTCCGAAGATCCGAATGTATTAGCGAAACAGCTAGAACTACGATTTCAAAGCTTCAAAGCAGGCAATACCGGCGTGAGAAACGAGATCGTGGCGATGTGCGACGCGTTATTGAGGCAGGAAGTGCTGAGTAAAGATGCGTACAAAAATATAATGATGACATTGTAAAATGCAGAAAAAATGCAAGTCATTAATAGAAGGAGGTATAGGAAACAATACGTTATCGGAGGATCTGGAATATTCGATACAATTTCGGGATTTTTCAAACGACTAGTAACGTCGAGCGCCGCCAAACAATTAGCAACGACCGCTCTCAACGCGAGTAAAGACGCGGCGAAAGAAATTGGGAAAAAGGCCATCGATGTCGGGAAAACAACCGCAATCGACGCCGGCAAACGATTAGTGGACAAAGCGGCGGCCAAACTGTTTGCTCCTGCTCCTACTCCCGCCTCCAAGAAAATTACGCCGGAAACTAGACACATTTTAGATCGGCTGAGTGGCGTCGGGTCGAGCCCAAATATCTCGAATATTAATAATCTGATGATGGGGGATGGTCTGAAGAAGAACGGCGTCATGTCGATACAGGATTTAGTACGCTCGCTAAACGGTGCCGGAATGAAGGTCGCGTAAAAAATATATTATCGCGTAGTAGTAAAAATGCAATCATCTGATATTCTGAGATTTACCGAACAACCATTGAGCGATGAAAGCGTCGAACGCTACGAATGGTACGAGTATGAGCCGATATCGGGGGCGAATCTAAACACCTCCGGCGAGATTAGAATAAACATCGAACTTCAAGATCTATTTTGTCATCCAGCAGAATCTTACCTGCTATTCGAGGGTAGATTGACGAAGGCGGACAACACCTTCTACGTCAATGCCGATGAAGCAACCCTTACGAATAATGGGCTCATGCATCTTTTCAGCCAAATTTCGTATTCCCTGTCGAATCAGGAAATTGAATCGTTATTTCACCCAGGTCAAGCAACGACGATGCTCGGATTACTCAAGTACCCGAATGATTTTCAACTAGCTCAAGGTCTGAATCAGTTGTGGTACAAGGACAGCGGAGCGACGGCTGCTATCGCGAATAATCAAGGTTTCGCCGTGAGACAGTCGTATATAATTCAAAAACCAAATGCCAAAGGTACTTTCAGCTTTGTTGTTCCATTGAAGCATATTTTCGGATTTTGCGATGATTACGACAAGGTTGTTTTTGGTGTGAAACATAAGCTAACTCTGGTTCGTAAAGCCGATAATGACGCAATTTTTAGACTCGCCGCCGCGGCTGCAGGGAAAGTTAGGCTGGATAAAATCTCGTGGTTCATGCCGCACGTTATTCCCGCGGATATGGAGAAGATGCAATTGTACAAAACGATCGAATCGAAAGCGTCGCTGCCAGTTGCGTACAGAGCCCGTCAATGCGATACCACCTCCGTCGCACAGTCGACTAATTTTAGCTGGAGACTTAGCGTCAAGACATTACCTGAGAAGCCTAGGTACATCATCTTGGGTTTTCAAACCGACAAAAGTGGCGATCAAGAACACAATCCATCCATTTTCAATCATTGCGATCTGAAGAACATGTTCGTGATGATGAACCAGGACCGATACCCAGTTGTCGACTATAATCTATCATTTCCGAATCAACAATTCTCGCGGGTGTACCGAGCAGCAGCCGCGTTCAGTGAAAAATACTATGGAATGGACGAACTAATGACACAATGCAATATCACGCCCTCGGACTTCAAAGATTTGTTTCCGATTATGGTGTTTGACGTGAGCAAGCAATCCGAGCGTCTGAAGTCATAGGTGGTCGATATCCAGATCAAAGGCACGTTTAATACGGCGCCGCCGGCTAATACGGAAGCGTACGCAGTGGTGATTTCAGACAAGTTACTGAGGTTTCAATCAGACGGACAGAAAATGAGCGTGGTATATTGAAGATCATGATAGAATGGTCGCTGAAGTGTAGAAGTGTAGTATTCAAATTCAAAACTTGATTCGGTTTTGAATTCTAAGGTCGTAACCATGCCGCTGAAAATTCGCGAACAAAAATATTTACCGGATCAAACGAACTAATAAATATCTCGAGATAATCAGTATTAGTTAATCGAACTAGGCTAGTGCCCGACACATATTTTTTCGACCCGGCCTTACCCCCGCCGCCGACAATCAGCTCGTTCACTCCCCCACTTTTGTACAAGCCAACAGTTTCGTTATATTTACCACTACTGTCGCGTATTTCCAAACACGCCGCAACCATGTAACAGCCGGCTTTCCGAGGAAGGAAACGGTTCGAATTGACTAGACAATTATCCGGATCGAATTTTACAGCTCCAAATGATACTTGCGTTATTGTGTTAGCGATGATAGCCTGAGCCGAGAGGGCGTAAACACTAAACGCCGGGCCAAATGCGACCTCAGCAGTGGGTGTAGGCGCTATCGAAGCAATTCGTTCGTCCACGTATTTTTTATTCGTCAAATGATTATCGTTTGACGGAGAGTCGTCGTGATTCGTAATCAAATCTATAGCTTGTCCCCAACTTAGCGCTTCATCCATTCCCGCATTCGGATTATTCGTTATTGGCAGGCCTTTGATGCAGTTGCCATTCATATTTAGATTCCCAGTCGCCGGATTTGCTCCATCTAACCTCAGAAAAGTACTGTTTACTTGGGACAGCGTAACGCCCCCAGCAATTACTCTTTGCGTAGATCCTGAATCTGTATGACCAAATTTATCAACAGGCATTTTGAATATATTAATTTTTATTAATTAGGGCCGTAAGAATGCCGCCGAAAAGTCCCTACACAAAATGTCTGTGGCGATGGGTGAAAAAGCGTGTATGCTGACGTAATCGAACTCGTCTAGAAAAACTATGTTACTACCGATTGAATGGTTGTGCGAACCTTTCGTGCTCCCCCCCCCGCCCGCAATTTGCATGTACGACGCTCCATTTTTGTACAGGTGGACGGTGCCATACGCGTTATTACTATTGTTACAAAATTCTATGTACGCCGAAACGATATAGTACCCGGCTTTACTGGGGAAGAAAGAAGTCGTTCCGATACCCTGTTCAATACCGTGTCTTGCGGTACCGCATCTTATTACGTCAAAAGTAACTGCAGTGTGAGTTCTAGCGAGTATAGCCTGTTGAGTTGAACTGTAAGCACTAACCGCGGGCCCTACTACCGTCGCCACTTTCGAAGTAAGTTGTTCATCGACGTATTTCTTATTCGTCAAATGATTATTGTCGGTCGGGACGTCGTCGTGATTCCGCAGTAAATCTATTACTTGCCCCCGACTCACAGCCTCATCTATTCCCGCTTCCGGAGTATTCGCTGTATTCGCTGTATTCGTTGTAGGCAGGCCTCTAATAGTATGGCCACTCATATTTAGATCGCCGGTCGCTGGGTTTGCTCCATCTAGCCTTAGAAAAGTACTATTTACTTGACTTTCAGTAACTCCCCCAGCAATTACTTTTTGAGTAGATCCTGAATCTGTATGTCCAAATTTATCAACAGGCATTTTTTACATCTGAATATAATTTTCAATGCAGGCTGTTTATAACTTCTTGAAAACTCGCCCCATCTCTGCATGTTTTTTTCAGGACGTGCAGGCATAGATGGCCGCAAAACACTTCGTTGTCGGGCTGCACGCGCTCGCTATTGTAGTACACGGGACTCTGCAAATACTCTAGCAGTTCTGTAGGAGGGGGCAGGCCATAGCTGTCGAAATATATTTTGTCCTTGCCGTTTTTTGAAAAAGCGACCCAGTGCGAGCCGGTTCCATTAGAATCGTCTAGATTTAGAATGCCACACTCGTTCCGGTTAGGTTTCTTTGGGAGCTCGTCTCGGACAAAAACGCCCCTGAAGTTTGGAATATTTAGTTTATTCGCGGCATCGATCAGCTGTATGTTTGACAGAGGGGTATTTGGCAGAACTATGCCTTCAACATTTATGTTTTTGTATGTCTCAAAACTCATTTTCTAAATGTTTCAAAAAGTAATGAGATTTTACTTCCTGCATAATATATAGCCAACGTTCTATTTTGCCCGCTTTTTGCAAATTTTTCAGCGGTAGCAAAGGGCGTAAATTCACCCAATTCATGGCTCTATGGAGTTCTTCTTCATCGAGTAAGTTGAACGAAGATAGGGGCAGAACATGGTCGATTTGCCAATAGGATCCGTAATTTTCCATGGTCATTTCTTCATCAAATTGAAACTGAATCCATTTGGTGAATATTTCAAAGTCAATGCCGACAAGTTGACGTGTCGTTTGTGATTTCGATTTGCCTCTTAGTGCATCGCCAAGCCTACTGCGCATATTTGTTAGTAATTTAAACTCCGGGTCATTCTGCCTTCGGGTTGTAATATACGCTTTTTGATATTTATTTCGAGCTTCTGCGCTGGCTAGATAATAATTATGTCTACAATTTTTGCATTCATTCGCCTTTCCATCTTTTTGATATCGATTGTTGACGTATTCCGAAATGTTCTTTTCAATCTTACATCGGCTGCAAACTTTTGTGTCTTTTGTCTCCCTATTTTCCTGACTTGCGTATTTGTGTGCAAGCTCTTTTACTTTGGCATTTTTACAAATTTTACAGCTGGGGTAATACCCGCTCTTCTGCGAGTTATCTTTGTAAAATTCGCCCAAGCTTTTTTCTATTTTGCATTTAGAACACACTTTTTTTGCCGCATCCATTTTATATTAGTGTAAATTATTCTTTATTTTGTTTAGTTTTCAGCGTGTAGTGCCCATAGGCTAGGGTATGAATTCCGTCGTCCATTATTACTCTTTTGTCGTCGTCGGCAGACAGAGCTATTTTATTTACTTCTTCGGTGTAAATTTCATGACGATAGGACCGAATGACGTTCATCGCTCTCGACTGCTGTCTTTTCGTAAACACGCAGTCTTTGTAATCTGCGTGAGTGATTGATTTCTTGACGACGTTCTTTTTCACACCTTTACATTTCTTGTAGTCTTCACCCGCCATTTTGTAAGAGTACAACTTGGATCGCAGCCCGACAAATTCTTCAATCTGTTTTCCCGCGGCCTCGTCTTTGAACATACCAACCACTTTTTTATTAACGCCAGATTCTATACCCGACGGATGATCGCGCGGATAGTCTGAAGTATCGAACATACTTTGGACGTCGGGGGAAATATCTTTGTAGAAGTCTTCCGTTTTAATTTCATACGCCAAAGAATCAGTATCGGTGAATAATAGCTTGGCCCTATCTCCGTACTTGGCCTTGATGTAATTATAATGAAACTCATACATGAGCGTCTTACTGGCGTCTAATATGCTCATCCCTAGATATATCGGCTTGTTGTAAAACAACTTGGTCTTTTTCATGTGAACAGCGATGAGGTTTTCGTCGAAAATAGTTCGTCTGTCGTAATTAGTTTTCGCGACTAGCTTGATAGCTTCCTTCTCATCACTCACCAATCGTATGTCAACTCGATTCTCAATAGCTTCCATTGTTTTACCGAAAACGCTATTATTCATCAGCTTGAAAAAGTCTTTCTCAAAATCGTTCGTAGCTTCCGTTCTCAGGTTGGTATTCAGATCGATATACTTTTTCAGCCAGGCACTTTCCACGAATTTTATTCCTCGATGTATTTTTACGATTTTCAATCCGAGACGTTCGTACAATTTTAAATTTCCGTAATGAACGACGTACTTCTTTTTGTCGTTCAAGTTTGGAATGAGTTTCGCCACATTCGATCCCGCGGGTTTTACACTCTCCGGAGCTAGAGGATAATCATTATGCAGGTCGTGCAATTCCTTCGGATATTCTAAGTCGACTTCTAACACACATCCCACTCCATCTCGTTCGGTAATGTTTCTCCAATCATTCAATTCGTCATCGTTCATCCATTCAAACCCGTGAGTTGGTAACGGCTTGCTCATCGCCCATCCGTACAAGTTGTTCGCGTCCAAGTATGGAATGAATACTGAATGCTGGGTGGGATTGAAAGCTTCCCCCATGTACTCGTTGTTCGCCTTCGCGTATCGATGTGAAATCGTGCTGACGCCTCCTCGTATTCCCTGCTTGATCATCAGCAACATATCATAGTCGCTCAACAACTCCAACTCTACGCCAGTCGTCTTCAAAGCCGCGTCCCAAGCAAGTCCAGGCGAAGTATAATACCACGCGGGATCTAGGTTGTAGTTCTTCATACAGACGTCTCTAAAGTTTTCAAAGACATCCGCTAATAATAGAACATCCGATAAATTGTACAAGTCGTGATATTGGCGTAATGTTTTGCATTCAAATTTGTCCCATACCGTTTTCGCGTGCGCGTAATCTTTTTCGCTGATGCCCGAATCGGTTAGTTTTGAATAGAAGGCATGTTTCGACGGCAATTCGGTTTCGTTTAATCTTTCAACACCGTCGACGTAATCATATGGGTAAACGCCTTTTCTGAGTAAAAGATCCAGCTTCTCACCCTCAAAATATTTCCCTAAATTCTTGCACTGATCTTTCTGAAGATTTTTCGATAACGCGTCGAGACTCTGGGGCATGAATCTAAGACTATCGATAAAACGTAATTCGCGTTTGACTTCTCTCTCTTTCCCATCTTTGTCTACAAACTTATCGACGACGACCTCTCTGCTGAATGAGATATACTTTTCTTCGTTGCAGGGAATGCATTTGATTTTCTCGCCGTGTTCACCTCGTAATTTCTTGATAAATAAATGGCTGTCATAACCTGTCAAATTGTGAAATACGACAGGGAAGAACTTGGGGACTTTGTATTTCAGATTACAAAGGTTGTGAGCGGCACCTCTAAATTTTCCAGTCAAATGACAGTGATCTCGTACCGGTTTTTCTTCGCCTATAAATTCTCGTTCGCATATATGGCAAACAGTAGCCGAGTCGAAGAGCTCCTGCTCTTTCTTGCCGAATATCATCTTCTTGGGGAATTTGAACTCGTTGTATATTCGTTTTACATTTTCTTCGATAGAGTCTATGAATAACTGAGCAACATCGTCGTCTTCGTTTTCAGCTGTAAAACGCACCGGCTCTTGGGAATAAACTTCATCGTCGAAGCATTTCAAATGATAACAAAACGAGCTGGGCGTATGTTTTTGATACTTGTTGGTGTAGGACGTGCTAGGAACGGGTTGACATGTACCGATAGGTTTGATGAACGATTCAAAGTCGGCAAAATACAAAAACGGTACACGCATCTTTCTATAATAATGTGAAAAACTTAGCATAGTCCCAGGTTCCGGAAGTTCTATTCGTTGGGCGTCCTGCTGCGAACAGTACTCAGTATGTTTGTGAAGCGATTCGACTTTTCTAAAACCGATTAAACATCTTCTGCAATAGTGCATTGAATTATGGGATTTTTCTGTCCGTAGTGCCAGCAGTCTGTTGAAATTCCTGATCCAACAATAATGCTTCTTTTCTCCATCAGAAATGAGTAATAGATCTACACACCTATCATTCTCATGTTTTGATATATATAGTGGGAATACATTCACTTCTTTCTCGTAACCAAAAACATTAATACTAATATTATTATTTTTCTCAAACTTACCTATCACATTAGCATCCGCTGCTACTGGGAATTCGATACCAGACCAATTGAGTTCCTCAGACTGTCTAATTAATTCTTTCGTAATTCTTTCTGTATTTTTGTCAACTGGGTTTACAGCTCTCGTTACGCACCACTTGAAGCATTCTTCGTCTTCGTTCTTCATATTAATAATAGCCTTTTTATTCGCTAAATAATCTGGAAGTGGAATATAAGAACTACCTTTCAATGGTTTATATACCACTGTATCGATATCCAACTTCAAAACGGTTTTGAATCTCCAATTACTCCCCCGCATCTGAAAACTTGCCATGCTCTCCTTAATTTTATCCGCTGCGTTGGTATATATTTCTCTCACATCGGTTGCTTCTAAAATAATATCACTCTTTGATTTGAAATTAGGCTCAGCCGTTACTACTTCACCGGTTTTCATATCTACTTTCTCCATTACACACATGAGATCGAGTTGAACTTTTACCCCACGATTTTTCCCAAGCAGCCTAACTACCTGCGGTCTTACAGCCTTGAGAAAAGTTGCAACATCGATCCCGTTGTCGCCATCGATCGTGTATCTTTTTGTAAACCCTTTGATAGCCGTCGCAGTCTCTCGAAGTTTGAACCTATGAATGGGCGGTTTTATTTGCGGGGGTAACTGACTAATCTCACGAGTCAGCCAATCCGAAAAAACTATTTTATTTTTCCCTGGATGCAAAAATTTCCAAGTAGTAGTCAAGAAAGCCGTAAGTTCCGCTTTTGCTAATCTCGAGTATCCTCGCACACCTCTCTTTTTTGCAATTTCTCGCAATTCTCGCACAGTGGCGGGAGTATGCGCGGGTGTTTTGTTGACCTGAGCCCGAGCGCCTAGTCGATCTTCCTGCGATATGAACGCTATGAGTTCCGCTTTTCGCAAACTCGAGTATCCTCTTTGTCCTCTCTGTTTAGGAATTTGTCGTAATTCTTTCAGATTATACGATGAGTAGTCCATTTTATATTGAGATATCTTGTCCTTAAGCCGAGTTGGATATTCCATTTTCAGTTATTTTCTATACACGAGAGAAAAAAAATAATATTCGATTGATCCAAAGACGATTATAAACCAACGGTGTAAAATCGTTTGCGATATTGTAATCCCGTATCTACGTCGTAGTCCACTCATGCCCTTACATCACACAGACATGAGTTGCCATTGCATTGGCAATTAACGACGATGATCTCGTTGTCGATCAAACTAACATCACACGGGAGTGAGTTGCCATTGCGTTGGCGACGAACGACGATGGTCTCGCATGGACGTTGTTGACGATCCGGTCGTGGATACTTGCATGGGCATTCATCGTCGTAGCATTCGCGGATGTGGGCGTCGATTTTAGCAATGAACTTTGCTTTCCACCGTCTTGTAAAATATCCATCCTTGCTGCTCCGCTCGGCGATTTTTCGTAATTCAGTAACAGTTTTCTTCGGGTAGTCCATTTTGTATACGCCGGAGAAAATTTTTTTTACTTTTTTACTTTTTTACTTTTTTTTACGACAGACGCCGAATATGAAAAAGTAAGGCTAGTATTGGTCAAACTGCGCGGGCACTCAATTTTTAAGGCTGTATTGGTCAAATGGGCGAAGGTCAAGGCTGTACTGGTCAAATTGTCCGAAGGTCAAGGCTGTACTGGTCAAATGGGCGAAGATCAAGGCTGTACTGGTCAAATGAGTCAAATGCCTTATTCCTGTTCTACTAAGTTGCTTTTATGGTAGCATAAGTATAATGACAACGCAAATACAATAATTTTAAGCTGATTCATGGACACTGCCACGGCTCACGGGTTCTGCCTAAAGCAAACTTTGTTGATGTATTTGCAATTAGGCAAGAAAATGTTTGACAGTTACACATTGCTCAACTTAAATCCTGTTACAAGGCTAGTTCCTAAAAAATTCCCTAAAATTTATGTCATGCATAGCATACAATATTATAGGCTACACATTCATACGCACATAGGCCGACATCAATGTATTAACATAAATATACAAAATATACACAGATGTGCGCATACATGCATGCATATAGTTGCATACACACATTCCTGCATATATCCGTATAGGGTTACGCACAGACACAAGTACAATTATATAGGCTTACATACTTAAATTATCATGCATGAAACACACGCAAAAAATTACTGTAGCCTAGTGGTATAAATATAATTATTAAGAGTTCAGATGTGCAAATTGGCAAGAGTAGGCTATAGAATGTCTGAACTTAATTCAATGAGAGAGAGAGGACTATAATTTAAGTCATTTGATTTCTTCTGCTTAATGGTCGCATAACGGATCAAAATGAGTTAATTTGGAGCAGATGTTTGAACTGAACTGCTGTAAGGCTCCGAATAAACAGCTGCGTCGAATCTATTCAACCCTGATTCATCAAAGTCAGCTGGTTGAGAATAGACAGACAATGGTTTGTCAGCTGGTTGAGAATAGACAGACAATGGTTTGTCAGCTGGTTGCGAATAAACAGACAATGGTTTGTCAGCTGGTTGAGAATAAACAGACAATGGTTTGTCGCAGCATTCTACCTTTGTGTAAGAAATACTTGGGCTGCGACCATTCGCTTCGTTGTTTGCATCCACATCATCATCGATGGTGGCATAGATGTCGTCTGGACGCTCGACGATGGCGTAGTGAGATGGAGTTGCTGGGTTTGAACTTGGTGAGACTAATGTTCCTGCGCCTGACTTAGTGCCTGAAACACTGTGCAAAAAGGTCGCGAAATAATTATTAAAAAATGGCATCGTAAACCAAGGTAGACTACGTACGTAAGTAAATAAGTAAGTAAGCAAACATGGTTGTTATTACTCCATTTCCAGACGCACAATAGGACATCGAGAAATGATGCAATATGACACACATAGAAGTAACAATACAGCAGCACATAGTAATAGACCTATAAAAAGTAATTCAAAGCAACTGTTAAGTGTGTGAAACATTCTGTAATAAAACCATTTTTTGTTAGATGGTCAGAACGTGTGATTTCAAGGTTGTGTGAACGTGAAATAGGCCTAGCGGACAAAGTCAGGCTGAAAAGTAAGAAAACGACGCTCTAAAACCTTTTATTCAAGGTCTATTGTGTAGGCCTAAGTGTCCAGGGACATAGGCCTACAGGAAGCTTGGAAAAAATATTGAAATTTGTTCGCAGCGGGACGAAAAACAAACTGAGGATAGATAAATTGATGTTTGCACTTTATTACTGGTTATTTTGTCACTGCGGTGAAGTTTTTTTTAGCATTTTGTGAAACATAGCCTACGATTAGACCCTTCATAATGCTAAAGTCGAAGTCGATTTTCAACACCCTATTGTCGTCAGCAGACTGAAATTCTGGCTAAGCAATAATTCTGAAATTAGGACTAAACACAACGAGGTATTGCAGACTATAATCGTACAGGCAGTGACTAACATTTCGTAGATTATAGGCTATTATAGGCCAAAGCAGCACTTACCACCAGCGTTTCCTGATAAATATTAGTAAGATCACAACGACGATTGCTATAGCTAAAACAGCTATGACTATTCCAATGGCGACAGACACTGAAATGTAATTCTGCAGATTTAGATCTACAATTTTGATAAACATTCAGAATAAATCAATTTTCTATTTCGCCCGTCCTTAAATACAAAACAAGTGATATAGCAATACATGTATGTTGGGAGTAGCCTATCTGCGCACATGGGCATGCGTTGGTTTTATTTAAATAGCAGCACGAAACAAACAAAACCTTTAATGACTCCAGGCTATAGACCTTACAATGGGCGCCGACAGAAATTTTTGTTGGAGGGGCTGAACAGGATTATAAACTTTTGACAAGAGCTTGAAAAATGCAAGGTATGAAATCGAAAACAAGGGTATTTTTCATAGTGGTTTTTAAATGTAGGCACTATGTGTCTCGATTTCACCCTTGTTTGACATTAGTATCATGAATGACTCATTGCGAAGAATTTTGTTTAAAGTTAAAAAGTAGTAATTAAAAGGTAGGGCCTACGCTATGTGTCAATTTTCTATGGGGCGAGGGCCAAGTGCCCCTCTTGCCCCTATGTGCGGGCGCCCATGGCCTCAGCAACTCGTTGCAGATAATAAAGTTTAACTTTGAAATAGCATATCAACGAGTATCAACTGCTACAGAAAAACGATGGCGGTGAGGTACTTTGTAGGCCTACTCCATTTCTTGTCATATCTTGAAAAATGCACTTAGACCTATATTGTCTCAACTGGTGCTAAGAAATAGCGTCAGAATTTCCGTTGAATAGCCTATAACCTAGTCTTCTCTAA
Source organism: Lumbricus rubellus (assembly GCA_945859605.1). Taxonomy (NCBI): domain Eukaryota; kingdom Metazoa; phylum Annelida; class Clitellata; order Crassiclitellata; family Lumbricidae; genus Lumbricus; species Lumbricus rubellus. The sequence continues at coordinate 1,042,049 of OX243828.1, forward strand.
TTAAGTCTATTTAATGGACTGGCTTGGAGCCGTTAACACGATGTGGAAGACATAAATCGATGATCTCTTCAAGTGAAATCGTAATAGAAGAGAGCCTGAGTGATCAATGATAATCTAGGGTACATGACTTACTTATAACCAACGTACCTTTTTGAGGCTCATCTGCGGAACCATGTCTACTGGATTCTATAAAGCACAATAAATTATTCATGATATACCTTTTTTAATTACGAAGCTAACCCATAAAATATGCTAAAAATCTATACTGTAGCCCGTAGGTCCTATATAGTAGGCCCCTATGGAGTTTCGACAGATATAGATTCCTTCATACAATTAGGGTTTATGTAAGCTGTAAAAGTCAGCCTACTTTACTTTACACTCTCTTTTGTGTGAAGCTTGGTCTACCTACCTCTCTGACAGACCACAGTTTTATTCGTCGAACATGTATCTCGATTCCACGTTAACTTGCCATCAATGAACAGGCACTCCTTTTTTGGATCTTCATAATCTTCCAGGAGATTAAATTTGATGTCTTGCAAGTCTAAAATATATTTGTTAATTGCTATTCTGACAAGTCGATTATTTATAATTTAGGCATCACATTCATATGACATTGTGTCATCAAAAGCAATATAAAGATGTAGATGTTGCGTACGCACAACTAAAAACGCCGATAAAATCGTTATAATGATTGAATTAACGCTCTTAATTAGCGTTGTGTCTCTGCGATAATAACACAACAATTGAGTAACTTATCTCCTGCACAGCTTCAGGATTTGTTGCAACAATTGTAGGCTTATTATGTTATGCGTGAGATTTTCATTTAGGAGAGATAATTTGACATTTCCTCATTAAAATTGTAGCCTACCTGTCGTTTTCCACATCCACCATTTCTTGTGTAATCCAACCCAATATCCATCTTCAGGATTTTCCTTAAAAGTTAGCACAGGTTTAAGGGGAGCGAGATCATCTTCGTCGCTGAATGTAGCCAGGTCACCTCCTCCTCTGAGACATTCGTTTCTCGCCTTATTCAAAGGCAACGTGCGTTTGTTTCTCCAGTTAAGACATCCACCTTTCCATGATATAGAATTTTCTGTCTCATTTGTGCAACTGACACCTAAAAGATTTTTCACATGACTAGATTAAACTATTTGCTTTTCTTTCGAATGTCCTTTCAAATAGGTCTAAAAATGATGCACGGATATTGGGATATAGGCTTAGGCCTATAATAGGGTATACCAGAATGGAATATAAAATCTTCACCTAAAACTAGACAATAATGTAACTCATAATGTGGTTTAAGCTGCGAATTATAGGCCTAAAAAGATATCACAACTATATCGGTATAGAGCTCCATAACTTAGGCCTATTCTCTGTAATGTTAAACAATGAAAAACGTAGGACTTTGCACGTGCAATGAAATCTCTAGGTACAAAAGAAACATGCGATGAAAACACAGAACTTACCTGGAAACCAGCAAATGAATGAATAATCAGTTTGCGGATAGCGTGCGCCAAATTTCAGTTCTTTGGTTAAAACTGCCTGAGTGTCATGCTCGCAAGCTGCTCTTTGTCCACGACATGACGGCATCTCTAAAATAAATTTGTTTCGCTACGTGTGTGTCAAGAATATCAAGGCCTAGTCCTAGCTGCATCTTTTTCAACCCTATAGTACTGTTGTCGAAACCGGTAGGCTAATCTTAAGCCAGTGATTTAAACTTAAAAGTTATTCTGCCTATATAATTGACCCAACTTGAAGAGAAATTTTAATAGGAAAATATTGCAAAACGCGTTTGTCCTGAGAACGTGGAAGCAGTTCTAGTGGAAATCTGGTGCAGAAAATCGGTAGCCTACAGTTGTGATGCCAGAACCTACTGAGCGATGACCGCATTCATTTGGCGGAAGAATACTTTTAGTCATCATCGAATTAGCTATCCAAAATGTATCAGTAATTAATTATCCCCAAGCAATCAAAGTGGTTGTGTCTCCAATGCAACTATAGAGAAAGCGTGGGAACGAAGTATAGGGTAAAAGCAGAAAGTGAACGACCGACTTGAAATTTACACTAAACGTCAATAAACATAATTCTTGCGTAAGCCCTACGCATGTTATTTTGTAAATGTCGTGAATACGATTACCGGCTCCATTGAAGTTTTGACCATTCAGCCATTTCCATTTGTTTTTATTGTCAATGTATCTTCCTGCTGTCCACACTGACTTGACAGGAAAATGTTCACTTAAATATCCATCAAGTGCTGCTTGACCATTTTCGCTCAGAATAACCGGTAAATTGGCATCTAGGTCTCTGCATATCTTCCATGCTGTGTCCCAGTTGACGACGGAGACGTTTGGCGTGAAGTAGCAGATGGTTTTCGAATCAACGTCAAAGCACTGTCCATCACTGTCGTCACAAGCCACGTGGAAAACAAACCCTGTAAAACGGATAATACGGTTAATCGCGTCGTATCGTATTGTATCTAAAACTTTATATGCCTATAGAGTGACTCTGGTTGCATAGACATTGTATGAGGTCAGTAGATAAATTAATAAACAAATCTAAATTAATTATAGAGGCGATTTAAGCACCTACAGGAGCCCCTGGGAAAAGAAACGTCTTGAGAGAGCCAGAAGATGCGAGAAAGAGCCCAGGCACGAGGGCGAAAAGACCGTTACATGTGGAGGAACCTATCACAGCAAAATGCCCGGTTTTGACCCAAGACATAATTATCGCACACGAGGGACAACGATGTCAAAACGGTCGGTAGAACTTAACCTTCGCCATGCGCGACCAAAAAACTACGTCTTCTATGCTTGGGGGTCCAAATGACCCCAAAGGTATAACGGTTCCTGGGCATAGAATTTGATAATTTTTGTTTTCGTTTCTAATGTTTTATGGGTCAGGGAATTCATTGCAGCTACTGCCAAATGCGTGACCTTCACGGATGACCTTGAAATTCAAGGTCACATGATTTTTCAGGTGTATCTCTGCTTCTTCGCATGCTATCTTGTGAAACGATGTAACATAAGATGTAACAGAACATATTCCAGTTGTGTTTTGTTTATATTTTGTTGAGTTCCTTGTACCAAATAACCACAGAAACCAAAAAACTTCGTTGTTCTAACAGGTATAGTAGCAGAGATAGGTATGGTCATTGGTCATGTAAAAAAATCACGTGACCTTGAATTTCAAGGTCTTCCGTCAAGGTCAGGCATTTGTCAGTAGCTGGAGTGAATTCTCTGACCCCTAAAACATTGGGAAAAAAAATCTTCAAGATACCTTGCGTAGAAGCAGATATACACCTCATTGTATGGACACTAATGATATGGACATGAATTTCACTCTAAGATCTCACCAAAATGACGTCACAGCGTCAGAACTAAGCGTCAACATATGAAGTCACTCATACCATTTTGACAAGGAGGAATTTTTAGGAAAAGTCGCCAAAGGAAACTTTTTGGTGTCCACATTTTAGAGAGTTGCAGATGAAAATATACCCCTGGGGGTCTATTTGACCCCCATACGTGTGGCGAAGGTTAAGGGACGAACAGATGAGAGAGAAGCCTATGATGCTTATGCAACGTTTATTGTAGGAGAGATATTTGGGCAAGAACAAGCTGAGATTTAGAGACAAGGAGAATGATCCAATTATATATGACAATTATATATATTCATCGATACAACAAGAACAAATTTAACGTCGTAGAATCATTACAAATCATCTATGCCCCATCCAAAATTCAGTATTTTATCAGTTACGGAGCCCGTAGCGGTGAGCTGTCTACTTGCTGGGCGCTGGCTCTGTAATCTCGTACGATGACCAGATTGAGAATGATGAGCGAACTCTATGACAACCGTAGACAAGTTTTAGCCAATAATTGTCTCGCACCCCAACAAACTTGTCTCACATCTCAGATATTAAGTAATTTTATTTACTGACCTTCCTCTCGTCAAAAATATCATACGTAAGACTTCTTTGTAGGCCCTACTTTAAACACTGTTTTACTCATAAAGTAGGCTACTTGCACAATTAGTTATAACGTTGCTATAGTAGTCTACGGGGATCCGCGATAGTTGATTGTCTAGTGGATGGTGTACTTGGCAGTCAAGCGACAGGCTTTGGCTTTTAATTTTTTATGGTAGACAGATGTTTCAAATTAATGTAGTCCACTAATTCACAACATTGGTCTTTGAGAGATCAGGCGCGAAGGTGAAGGACTGTCCGCATGTCCTTATGAAGCGAGGTCATGAAATTCAAGTTAGTCTACTCGTACTTCTTGTACAAATTTTCCCATATAGGATTTGTTTTAGACCAAACGGGTTCATCTTCTGAGCATTTTATTTTACATGTTATTTTGCAAGTGGCATAAGAATGAAAAGTTTATGGTCAGGATAGTTAAGAATTATCATAATTATTCTAGAGTATTTAAAGACTCTCATAAAGTGATGCTATGTAAATCTATTATCCCAATGACAATTATTAGGCTACGTGTTAGCGGCTCTGGCATAGGCCTATCTATCAAATTCCTTGTGAATGTCTATCGTTTTTCTGAAAAAGATCTGGATTCTAGAAAATAGAAAGTAGAACAAAATGTATGAAAAACCTCGCCAAGCAATAGGCTAGTCCATGGCAAGTATGTTCAAATTTCAAGATAGGCTGATCAATCTAGTATTCATGACATACTAGTTATAAAAACAATGACAACAAAAACAGTGTGGTAAAACTTACCAGAAAGCACAATAACTGTACATGCAAGCTTCGTAGAAAACTTCATCGAAGCCATTGCTTACAACCGAGAATACAATGATTGAAAACCCAACTTAATTCATTGTGATTTTAGACTCCGTGGGATTTCGTGACAATTGTCTACAATGTGTCATGCTAATTTTACTCACTGCCACTCATGACAAACACACTGATGCGGGTTGACAATGTTTACAATATTATTTGAGGGCAGACACGCGTCAAAGTTAAACAACGTGTAGCTTGTGCATCCGGGTAGGAGGAGAATGCAGTGTGTAAGTTTACATATGAGAAGAGGCACAGAGACAAACAGAGAGACACAGGCAGACAAAGGCATAGAGATACAGAAAGATAGCCACATCAAGGCCACATGCTTACAAATACACTGACATCAGCATACATAATTATAGAAAGAAAGATAGTCAAACAGGTAGAATTGACAAAGATGAATAAAACTATTCTAGACATGATTTGATTGACATTCTAGGAAACAGCTTTGTTCAATTACTATTGAATCATTGTCTGAACATAATTGTTATCTGAAGAATCGACAAGGTCCTTTAAGAGATTATAACGGTTATGTCTGCATATCGTGGTATTAGAGCAGCCTGTGCCTAATTGCATAATTATCTTGTAGTCTCTAGTTGACGCAGATCCTGGTTGTGCATTGGTAGAGAACACGTGCCAGACAAATGACTATTCAGAGCCGGATCGTTCTAATTCATGTCTACATAAATCACATCATCACGTTTACTGTCTTCAGTGTAATCTACTCTTGTGCCAGCATGACACCGAGGAGCGATATGTGGGTAATTATGAAGGGGGAACTACATGATTGGGTGTCACAATCACACATGTCATGTACGACGATTGTACGCTAATGTGATGCTATGGGTTAGATTTGGGTCTGAGTGTTGCACTACGGTTACTGTAGCCGACCTAGTTAATTCTATGCTTAGCAACATGTAGGGCTACAATGTCGGCGCGTCATTTAGACGGGCTACGGTGGTTATAAAATCCGCCTCTCTTTTGGCTTTGCACAGTGAGGCAGCTGTCAAGTTATCATAGTGACTGGATAATGGCCTTATCGGTATCTGCGAGATTACTGTATGGAAACGCATTCCTCCGCTTTCAGGTTGCAACTCACATCGCTTGAGAAAAGCGATTTTCGCGTAGGCCGATGAGAGCCCGCTTCGGCGACCGCGTTTTCTCAGTGACCGGCTTCAGATACTGGAACAGTCTTCCTCCCTGCAAACGGCTGACTCAGTTGACTGCTTCAAATCAAGACTGAAGACATCTATTTTGTACTGTTGTTAGTTTTATGTGCAGCGGTTTTGTACCTGCATGGCTGTGTTAAGGCGCAATATAAATTGTCATTGTAAGCTTACTCAATATTAACAGATAGACTAATTGAATCGAGGCGCCTCGGTCGAAAAAAATATGGAGCCTGTATGATTGGCGAAATCAAGGCTGATGAAATTCCTGGCTAATAGGCAGAGCTGTCAACACCTGATTTAATTTAATTCAATCAGCTATCTTCGTTAACTCTACATGGAAACGTAACACTTGGTTGATCCTTCACATCGGGGTTTTCATCCCTTTAATGAGTTTAATCCCTCTCTCTGTAACCAATACACTGTATTCTTATCTTCTACATATTCTGTCATTTTGTGAAGGCATATGCCTACTCTGGTTGCAATAAAAATAATTGAATTGAAAAATTATCTCCGCGTTTCTTTAAAGATGCATGATACTATGATACAGAAAAACACTTATGTTACTCAATTCTTGAATGAATGAATTGAACAATAATTCTGATCATAACTATGAACGATCTCCGGCTAGTAAACTAAGACTGTTGCGTACAGCCTAATGTCCGATAATTCTATTGAGTAATGAAGTATGGACGATGGTGATCGATGGATTTCCATGAAGCAAACATTGTGGTCAAGATGAGAAATGTGAATTTTATTTTTTCAAACATATTTAGAATCTGATGGACATAGTCTGTATAATAAATATAGTCTTTATAACGAATCAATGACACGTAAAGTGGGTCTAACAAATAACGCAATGCCTCGTCAATTTAAATTATATACAATTAAAAAATATCAGAGACTACAGAATTTCATAGAGAGGATCTTCATGATGATCGTTGTTTCTTCGCAGTTGCGCTGGGACTAAGTCTGTGTAGATACAGGTGTCCACACTTGTTGCAATCGCTCCAGCATTGTGTAGGTCCTCGTACGTTTGGTCAATACCTGCTTCATCGTTGGCCTTCTTTGAGGTGTTTCTTATAGACAAAACAAAACAATAGATTTGAAAGAACAGTTCAGCAATGGAAGCATCGTTCCGAAGAACAAACTCACTCAAAATTCCTTCATCGCTTCTCCTTTCCCTTCGTAGCACCATTAAAATCATTGCTAACCGTTTCCATTATGACACTTATAGTTCAGTCTGAAATCGAACTTCAACATAGGGCCTACCTAAGCTACCTACATGACGTACATGGCATTTTGTAATACCAACGGAAGTCAAAATTTATAAACCGCAAAACTAAGCGCATTCGCAGCCGCAGCTTCAAGTCTGACGGATTGTCCAAGAAGCAATGTGCAGTGGTGATCCCATACCGACAGTCATAAAGACCATGCAGACAGAGGTGATAGACCACCTGAAGATTATGTTTTGACTAAGCACCTGTGAGTCATCAGATTCTGCTTACGCTTGAGTTGCAACCTAATAATTTTTTTATGTAATTATTGATGATACGAACCAAAGTAAACATAGACTTCTATCTATCTTTTAAACGTTCTCTGTACAAATTCAGTTACTTTATAAAGAAAGATAGACAGACGCAAAACTGAAATTTTAAATATTTTGTGTAAAATGAATCGATCTTTGCGACACATAGGCCTACCGTATTTTCATCCGAACGATGATGATCACCAATATTATTATACAGATGAGGATAACGAGGAGCGCACTGCCAACGATAATGCCGGTGAATGCTAAAACATAATCGGTATGCTTGAAGACTACAACGTCATTGCTTTATGACTTTGACAATCATTATCTAGGCTAGTATATGCCGATCACATTTGAATTGAATGGCACTTTATAATAATAATTATTGTGCAACAGATAAAACATACCGTTGCTACGCATGTGGGTTAAAAGTGTAGGCCTAACTTGAGAAAATAAGTGAATAGGCTTCAATTGCTGCCAAAAGTGATGGCTGTGTTTGCTTTTTCTGGTCACATCGTGTAAAATAAAAATATTATTTTCTCAGCTGGAGATCAGCTGCAGTCTCATTTGATTTGCAATTGGTAATAATTATTATAGTCTTAGTTGATTAGACCGACTTCTATAGAGCCGTTGTCGAAATGGCCAAGACATCGGCCGATAGTCGTTTTCATTGAAATAGTAATGTACAACGAACATCTAGATCAGTGGTTCCCAAACTTCAGTAGGCCGCGGACCGGCAATAATTTGTGGTGAAGCTCGCGGACCACTAACTTAGGCTTAAATGGCGATGGCAAACAAAGTGACCCAAATTATAAAAAGAATAAAAATAATTAATATAAGGCTATTTACAATTAGCCTACATTTACATGTCCTTGAAGCCTTATTTGTTTAAGGCGCGTTGATTTATTTCAAATTTTTCAATACTAAGACATAAATATGAATAAACTTTGGACAACAATTCGAATAATTTCACAATTTCAAACAAATAAACTAATAATTACATTTTTTATTTATAACTCTTCTCCGCGGACCGGCGATCATACCTCCGCGGACCGGCGCCGGTCCGCGGACCACCACTTTGGGAACCACTGATCTAGATATCAATCATAATAATATTGTAGCCTAAGTAACAGTTATGACCATGGGCGCCCGCAGACTTTTTTGCAGGAGGGGACAGAAGAACGCAATAATTTCTAGCAGGAGCTTCAAACTGCAGAGCAGAAAATTAAGAACTCGGGTAGTTTCCACAGAGGTGTCTCAGTTTCACTTTGTGTGTAGTTAGTAACATTAGCATTTCAGTGTTAAGAAATTTGCTAGAAGTCACAAAGTAGTAGCTTAAAAATAGGGAAAGAAAAAATTCCAGGGGGGAAAGTGCCACCTCTTGCCCCTATGTGTGGGCGCCCATGGTTATGACCCACAAACCTGTCGATGGTTTATCTTTCAACATACGCTCTCCATTGTCTAGAAAAGCAAAATCATTATTATTCAACAACTGCCTCAATCAAAGCTGACCTACTAAAATGGTTTTTTAAAAATTAAAACAACGCCATTATTTAATAGAAAATTCAAAACAAAACGTATCATTTATATCATTTTATATAATTTAAGTCCACTTGCTACTATCCTAAAAATGACCAACCTGTCTGACAGATAACATTGTTAGTGTCGGAGCATTTGTCTCGATTCCACTTTGAACTTTCATAAATGAACAAACAATCCTCTCCCGTTTCTCCATAAGCTTCCAGCAAATTGTATTTGATGTCATGTACATGTATATTATCTAAAACGCAACAATATAATTATACATATGATATACTGCGTTATGTATATAAAGGCTATACTCCATCTAAAAAGTTTATAATATAAACTTTTTAGATGGAGTATAGCCTGATATCCTAATATTATTAGGATCATGCATGTGTAACGTTCGTCCCTTTCCTGTCTTGAGATCCGTCAGCCTACACTACCATGTCACGGGATATTCTATCCCCTAAAGCTATCCGGTGGGAGGGGGGTGAATAATTATTAAACTAACCTCGGATAGAATATACCGGGCACAGAGTATAAACCATTCTATCCGCCCACTGTATAAATATTGAAAAATGTATATAATTGATAAATGTATGCTACAGTTAATATTTAAAGTGATTCTAATTGTTTAAGTATCCATAGCAAGTTAGCAACGTTAACAGCAAGGAAACTCGAAATTAGTTATTGACTCTGAATACTCTTAAGTGTTCCAAATGTTCTAAGTGTTCTCAAAGCAAAGAAAACAAAGTTAGCTAGTAGTAATAATAAACATCTTTGAGTGGCAATGTTCAAAACAAATCAAATGGAAGTTAATTTGCAATTAACATACGTGGAATTGGCTCTTCACAACTTCTGTTCATCTGGGGAATACGATTATTAAGGGTGAATACTCTATTTCACGACACCCTTTTACTTTGAACCAACCTGTCGCATTCCAGATCCACCATTTTCGATGTAATCCAATCCAGTATTCTTCAGTATCATAATTTTTCATAACAGATGATAACTCTTGAAAATCTCCGTCTCCGCTGAATGTCGCTAAGTCACCTCCACCTTTGAGACATTCGTTTCTTGCCATATTCAGACGTAGCCTGTGGTTTGGTGTCCATCTAAGACATCCACCTTTCCACGGTGTAGACTTTTGTGACTCAGCTCCGCAGTTGGTACCTGCGAATTACTGTCTGATAACATTAAGCTTACTACCGTATACTGAAATATTAATTTTTAGGCATCTGGCCCCCTAGGTATCATATTTCTATGTATATATAATTATGAGCATTAAACCATAAAATTAGTTGAATATAGACCAAATAACGACTTATTAAAGTTGCATAGGCAAGCCATGAAGCCGCAAGAGACCCAAGCGACAAGAGACGCAACTGCTGAACTTACCTGGGTTATTGCAGACGAATGCATACTTATTGCCTGGAAAGCGTGCTCCAGGCCCATAGTTTATTTCTTTGGTTAAAACTGATTGAGTTTCGTGATGGCAAGATGACTCATTTCTTGGACACGCTGGGTTATCTAAAATAAAAGATCTCCACTTACATGTAGTTTGTTTTAACAGCAATAGCAATTATAGCCTAGCCTTATGCTTTTTTACCACGATTATCGAAACTTATAGGCCTAATCATAATCCAATGGTTTAAATTTTAAATTTGTTATTCCGATGTAGTTATTCCAGGTTAAAGAAACATAGCCTACAGGCTCGGGAGATCATTTTTTGTTTCCCTGCTCCTTTTTAAAAGACCTTTAGCCATGTTGAATTTTATGATACCAAAGTGCTAAGTACAATATTTTAGATTATTTACTTTTCATTGACATAAGATTCACACAATTTAAACTAAGTTGAACTAGCAAGTTGATCAAAATTATCAACACGACGGAAGGTACCGGTATGTAACGTAAAACGCAGCAATAAAATCAATGTAGGCTACTAAATGACTTCCTTAGGGCCTACACAAAAAATAATGTGACTGATTTTCAATTCCGGAAAAAATTGAGGCAAGTAGTTATAGAAAATTACTGGCTTAAAGAATCACAGTAGAGCCTCAAGGTTGATAAACAGCAAGTAGGTATACACATCTGCCCTTGTATTTAGATCTAATTCTGCAAATAATGAGCATGCTTAGGCCTACCCGATCCACTGAACGCTTGACCATT